>PVJO010000140.1:244004-309536 GCA_004026905.1 Hystrix cristata
AAAAAAAAAAAAAAAAAAAAAAAAAGAGAGAGAGAGAGAAAGATTGGGAAAGGAAAAGAAGAGAACCCTTGCTCTCAGGCGCTGATCCCTAAGGGAAGGTACAGAACTGACGCTACCAACAACCCTTCTACTCCCACACGGACCTTAAGAATGAGGCCAACGTGCAGACGTGCAGTCATGGAGAGCCCCCTGTGCCTGTGCTGAAGTTGTTCCACTCCCAGACTTTATCATTAAGGATGAGGAAAAATGGTCTTTTGCGGGGGCATAAGCCAGGTGAAATGGGTTTCCTTTCTCTAGGAAATGGAAGTGACGCTATTTCACACAACACACTCTCAATGGGGCTGCAAAGCCCTCTCTGGACTTAGAAAGTTAGGAAGTGGGTGAAATGCAGCTGGTCACCACCCCTTGTGCTTCAGGGGCCAGACAAGGGAGCACCTCCCAGGTCATCAAACTTTGGAACCCAAGCCAGTCGATACTGTCTCTAAGGACATTTCAGGATCTCACATGTCACCAGGATGTAGAGAAAATAAGAAAGGGCATCAACAGCCACGCTTCTGGAAGCTAAAGTATGGTCTCCAATACAGTCCTGTTAGAATAACAATAGTTATTACACTGTGTATCGTTATCTTCAAAATATAAGACACAAACCAAAAAGATTCTTACAAAAAAGAAACAGGTAATAACATGAATCTTTCTTTTCAACTAAGATAAACTAGTAGTATACATGAAACCAATTAACATATATATTGAAACATTTTAAAAAAATGGAATTTGTAGTTTGGAGAACTATTTAAACTTCTATTTCCTACATATCTCTCTTCTTTTTTGTTCTTTATTGGTATTGGAGCTCATGTATCTGACTTACTTCACTTAACATCACGTTCTCAAGTTGCAGCCATCTACCTATGAAAGCCTCAAGCTCATCTTTATGACAGCATAGTATTCCATTGTGTATAAATACCACATTTTCCTACCCATTCATCTGTTGATGGGCATAAATGCTGTTTCTAAGATCTAGCTATTACAAATTGTGCTGCCATAAACAAAGGTATGCATATTTTTACATAAAGGTTATAGAAAACTTTACCCTACCAATTTGTCTTGGCAGAGAAAGGAAATACCTAATTCACAACAACATGAAAACTAAAAACTAAAAGAGAAAAGCAAAAATCAGGCTAAGAAGAAGGCAATTTCATGAGTCTTGTAAAGTCATCATGAAGCAGAAGGCATTATCATAATGTATTTATCCAAAATCAACAGGGCCTTCAAAGGTCTACAACTGGCCTCCTGGCCTCCTTCAAACAGAAAGGGCAGTTAATGTTCAGAATGGTAGTTGCCAATTAATCCCAAACACATTCTTATTTACCAAATTCATACCTCTGTTTAAGTTTTGAATTGCTCTGTCGACATTGGCTAAGCCTGAAGTGACACAGGTTTGGGGTCAGTGGTTTTATTGCAAAGTTAATGTCACCGTTATGAAGCTTCCATGGATGCAAACCCTGTAGGTCTTTTGGGGCAGTTCTGGGTGCAATCAAAGAACATAAACATGCTACTTTTTCTCCACTTGAAGAAGAAAAAAAAGCATGATGAGAAACACTGAGACTTGATTGAGGCTGACCTACCTTGAAAGTTAAAAGGATGCATTTATACCTGACAATTTGAATTTTTTTTTGAAAGATAGAACACAAAACTGGCATGTCCTATGACTTCAGGTTAATGCTACTGAGCAAGATGACTAATTGAGAATACCTGGTACTGTGCCCAGTCACACGGCTTGAGTGATTTTCCCATCAAGTGATACCATTATGGAGAGTACAACATCCAAAGAAGTTACAACACAACAAAAACTTCAGATGGAAATAGTGATACAGTTTAGGTGAACTTGATGCAATGCTCTTTTACATCTAAGAGCTGCGAATTGCAACAGATAAGGCCAGCGTCTAAGGGTCCCAAGAGGCCGGCTAATGTTACCTACTGCTTGGAACACTATTCTATCACCACTGCAGTATGTCTGTAAAGGACTTTCAGGGGATGTAATATCAGCTCCTGTTATGGTCTTGCCTGTTAGATCAAATGTACTAAATTATCTAGACATAAGACTAGAAGAAAAGGAAAAGGAAGAGAAGATTAGGGGTAAACAAGACAAACTCCTAGGCTTTGCCTCCTGAAGATACCTTTGGGTAGACTGTTTGAGGTTCTCCTCACAGTGGTTCGAGAAAGAGAAGTAGCCTGTGAGCAGTGCTAAGCTTGGTCAAATCTTGTTAAGCCCTTGCTTAACAAGAGGGGTCTACCACTCCCAGCTTAGTAGGTAGTTCCACTGAAAATTACTTTCCCTGAGAACAAGCTGAAGGGTTTTGGGGGATTCTTCTCTCAAAGGATGGAAGGGAGGGGGCAAGAGCAGTGCAAGCTCCTTAAAGGGGAGTTTCCTACCTGAGACGGCCTCCCTTTTTAAACCTGAGAGTTGAAAAAACACCTTTCTCTGAGATTCCTTTGTCTCTTTCTTCCTTTGAAACCCAACAGCAAGGACCTGGCCCTTTCAACAGCCTCCTTCCCTGGAGCATCGGAGGTGCCTTCCGAGGCAGTTCTAGGATCAGCTTGATCATCGCTGGCATAGAGGTGTCCTGCAGCTTTTCTCGGGGGCTCAGCCATGCACAGACACCTTTCTGGGTATCAGCTTCTTCTTATATGATTTAGAAGATGAGCATCTACACTAAAACAGGCCTGGGAAGACTCATCTTCCCCTGCTGTAGTTTACAGACATTAAGTGTCTCCATCGAAGCTTAAAGGTGCAATCCCCAGTATGGTGCTACTGGGAGGCAGAGGAGCCTGTAGAAAGTGGGACCCGGTGGGAGGTCTTCAGGTTGCTGGGGGGTGTGTCCCTGAGGGGGGAAGTGGGGCCTCAGACCCTTCCTGGCTGTGAGGTAAATGGCATCAGTCACCACATGCTCCTGCCATGACGCATTGCTTTACCACACCCAGAAGCACCGTGGATTGAAACTTCCAGAACTGTGCACAAAACTAAGCCTTTCCCCTGCAAGTCGATTATCTCAGGTATTTGTCCCAGTATTTGGAAAGATGACTAATACAGTGCACTCCCTTTGGGTGTGCCACTGAAGTGACCCCCAAAGCCGGAGTCCCCAGGATTCTCCATCTCTCCAGCCAGGTCTGTGTTTGCAAGCCCAGCTCCACCCACTTGTGCCACAAGCAGCTCAAACTCAAGGTGCCACCACCACAAGCATCCTCTCTCCCTCCCTGCCAAATTCCTACCCTGTGTTTCTTCTGATCTTAGTTAATGAGCAGAGGTCAATCAATTTCTTTCAACTGGCCCTCAGTCATCTACTAGCTTGGTGCTTTTCCTCCACATTCTGACACCCCTTTCTATGCTCTGTCTCCATGTAAGGGATGTTCTGCCCATCGCCCTGCCAGCTTCTCTTTCCCTCCAGGTGACTGTCAGAGAACCTCTGCACAACACAAATGCTGATGGCACCCCTGCTTCACAGCCACAGCCTAGACAGTCAGCTTTAGGCCCCAGGGGCTGGCAGATGGTGCCCAGCACAAACTGGTTTCTGCCAGCATTCTCACCCCCATTTTGTCTTTCTATTTTTGCCACCACTAACCCCAATCTCTGGCGCTCGGCAAACTCCTCCACATCCTTTGAGGCCCCACCGTTAGGCAAACATTTCCCTGGCCCTATTCATACCAACCTGCCTCTCCTCCCAGCCTTCTAGGGCACTTCGCACACACCCTCACAAAGTAAATGCCCCAGGGTTGTCATGTTTGTTTATACGGCGGGTTCCCCAGCAGTGCAGTCCCCGAGAAGTACAGCTACATCAACTCCTGTTCACGTCCCTGAAGCCTGGCTCAGGAGAGGAGGCAATGAGCAAATACCCACTGACGACAGATGCTACAAACACATATTCAGAGGAATGCGACTGGTCTCACCCTACCCACTTGGCTAAGTAAAACTGGGCTTTCCCCAGTGTGAGGAACTCCAGTCAACAACAGAACCAAACACCACCACTGTGAGCAAACACGCTGTCAACTGTCACTGCCAACCACATTTTCCAATGGTCTGCTTCAGGCCTTGGACCAACTAGTCCATCCCTATTTACAAGTCTCCAACCTGGAGGCCTCTAACTAGACAAGAACTAACACAGACGCTTTTAATTAGTACCTTGGGGTTCAAAATCGAGAGGAGCAGCACCAGGCTGAAAGGGCACACTGTCCTCTGACTCGTCCATGGGATGTTCGGGGAGCAGGACGCACACCATGCCAGCACCCAGCAGTCCTGCCCAGAAGAGGTGCCACAGCTGGCAGTGAAATGAACCGAGGGCAGCCTCGGGGCTGAGAAGCACCAGACAAAGGTGCGGTAAACTCAAGGAGGCAGGACCAGTGATTCCTCTGCTGTCATAACCCAACTTTAGAAAAACTCACTGGGAGCACTACACAAGTGGCAAAATAAGAGAAGTAAAATGAAGGAAAAATTAAATCATTTTAAAAATGCCATTCATTCTTAAGGGTTAATGATTACGTAGAGAGACAATTTACGCAGCAAAGCAACTAGACTCTAGTAAGTATTCAGGACTCAACTCCAAAGTTCCTTCACTAGTATAAACTATAATGTTCCAAAAAAGATTCGCGCAACCCGTGACATCTATTTTTACAGTACACAGCCCAGAGGTGGCCATATCACTTTTAATGACTTGAGATTCCAGAAGAATTATCACTATGGTAACATTTCAAAATGGCCATCAGAGTTACCAGGCACCAGTCCACAACAGTTTGGATCTAGAAGGAAGGGCCTTTTAGGACAAATGCATCTAATGAGTCTGCATTCCTACCGAAGCCTTACTAGAACTTAGCTCATGGGGTCATTTACAAGTGTGCGTCAGTAGAAAGAGCACCTGATACACAAAGAGCACTCACATACCATGTAATCACTATGAACCAAGTTCTTCTAATAAAAGGCCATCAGAAAATACTTTACTGATTACACTGTGATGAGTCTTCAATTTTTTTGTTAAACATCAAAAATATGAGAAAAGCAGGAAAGCATAAAGTTAGCTATTATTTTTGTTACTTCAATAACTGACTTTAAATAACTTTACAAATTAGGATTATATAAGTTATCTAAGACACAACAGATTTCAAATGTTGAAAAATGCATGTCAGTGAACCATGAAATACATCCTATGTTGGGAAAATATACTCAAATTCTTAAATTCCTCCTGGTCCTAAGAGGGTAACCCTGGAAAAAAAAAAACAAAAAAAAAAACCTGGTTAATTCCCTTGGAGCCTCATTTACATAAAAAGGGAAGCAACTTGGAAAGATGGGCATGTGTGCCTCAATAGGAGGGACTCAACCCTCACCCAGAGCCCGCATATTCACAATCAGAGGTGGAAAAGACCTCAGCGATATGCTTTTCAAACCATTTGTTTTCACACATTGGCAGTTCTCAAAATTGGTTTTAAAACATTTCTCACCAGCACCAAAACAGAATAAGAAAATACTGTGGTCCCAGTTGGGTAGTAAAGTTGGTTGTATCAGATAAGTGTCTTGGAAGCATGTATTTTAGTTTTATATTTATTTTGTCCTGGGAGCACGATGTAAATCTATGTTCTAAGGCAGGTCTGGAAAAGAAAAGAAAAAATTAAAACCCCTGATGTGGCATGAGACCCTATTTCCCAGCAAGGTGAGCTGATGCACCCAAGGTCATTAATACACAGTAAGCAGGGGTACATTCAGGCAGAAGAATTTGGGTCTGCCTGGGGTTTAAACATTCTTCCTTCTGTCAATAAATCATTCCAGACAAGCATCCGGTAGGGTGAATCCACAAATAACGGTATTTTAGAAATTAAGGGAACCACTGACATACGTTCTGCTTTTAACTGAGCCTTTAGAGCAGATGCCCTGTTGAAAGGGCCCTTGTGATCCCATAAATTTTTAATTACAATATCACGCACCTGCCGACAGGGTGCTACAGGTGAGAACTGTGCTTTCCAAGGGTTACACAAGAAAAACCTCATCTACTCCTGCCAATAACTCATAGCATTTTCAAGGCCATTTCCCAAGGAAAGACACACACACTCACTCACACACAAGCCATCTCCAGGGTGTTCTAGGCCTGGGCCTGCCAGGACCTATCGCTTGGGCTCTTATGGAGGATACAGGTGAAGCCCGAGCTTCTGCTCCTGAGAAAGACCCATTCTCATGGGAGAAGGACAACAAGTCCCCAGCTACACAGAGCCTGCTCTCACTGGAGGACAATGGCAGGTGGAAAAGTCAGCTTTTAAAACAACACATTAAAGTGTTTTTTTTTTTTTTTAATGCACAGAAGTAAAATAAAGGAAAAAGAAAATGGACCATAACCCTATTGTCCAGGTAATACCTGTTGACCCTTGAAAAGAATAAAAGCAATAAAAATACGTGGCTAGAAAATCCAAGAGAATATAAGTTAAGCCCTGAAATCATAGGCACCTTGAACTGCCTTCCAAAGAAGGTAGGTGCTCACTATTTCCTGGGATACCTTCTGGAAATTTTTTTAATGACTATACCAGTATATATACTCTTTGTAAATGAGACCTGAAGGATCAGAGTACGTTCACAGTTTTACATCTTTTTCACTTAATTTATAACAAACAACATCTCTTCAACATTTTTTTAAGAACAAAGGGTAAGAATTCTACCCTTTGGAAATTCAACATGCATCATTTTTGTGCTTACTTTTTAATCCTCTTGTCCTTTAACGATGACACTTATGAACATACAGAAAGTATAGTAGTATCTCAGGACCCCACTGAGGAATGGCCTTGTGTCCGCCCTGTGCTAAAACCCGTCCTGGACTCCACTCAGCCACCTTGGAAGGGGGCTAGTGTACAGACTCACGCACCTGGCCGGCCTGTGAGAGGGAAACTCTCCTGACCAAGGAGTCAGACCAGAGAGGTTAAGCCAGGTCTGCCTGATTCTACCACGGTACCTCCTATTCTAAGGACCTCTCTTGCCACAGGATACAGGGGCTGCCATCCTTAACAGAGAGGGGACGCCACTCTGCAAAGCTGCACAGTAAAGGGCAATCACCAATGTCCAGCAGCTGGCTTTGGAGAAGAGGCCAGAAGGGACTGAAGCATGTGGGAAGAGGCAGGGCCACGGGCCTGACCTCCCACCAGTGGCCCAGCAGCAGCACAAGCACCTTCTTAGGACTGAATCCAAATGGCTCAGTGACCAACCAGATGCAATGCACATCCTCATACTAAGAATCCCACCTGCCTCCGTGTCCTCTTGGTTGCTGCCAGAAACAAGTGACATTACGGCACCTCGGTACAGGACAGCAGACACACAGATATGAGTAGAAAGGGCAGGACACTAAGCCAGGCCTGCTCCCTGGGAAGAGGGGCAAAGGCAGCCCTCAACCCTGCCCTGCTGTCTGCTGAGGGTCAAGACAGAGGAGCCCCAGTTGCTGGCAGTTCACACCCACCCGGCCCAGAGAGCTGCAGGCCAGCAGACAAAGAGATGTGTGACAGACAGCAGCAACAATAGGTGGGATTTCTCCTCGACACCCTTTCCACTGCAATGTCTATCTTGAAGAGCTGTGTGTTTACAGATCCAAAAAGGTGTGTTTTTATAAGTGAGTAAAACATTCATCTTCAGTGAGTACAGTGGCTACCTCATGTTCTGCATTCCTTTTTACTTTGATGGGAGAAGACAGTGAGGCAGATTTACTTTGAGGCAGCCGAGACAGATAAGCCATAGTGCCTATAGAACTTTCTGGACCTAGCAGCCCTGGCCCGGCCCGCATTCTTTTGGGGTGACAGAGAGCCCTGTGGTTTCCCCATCCTCCTGCCACTGCCTCACGGTGACTAAGCCCACAGGAATGCAGGCCAGCGTCAGACCCACCCGGAGCTCAGGCAGGCCGGGAAGAAGGCCCTCATGGTACAGGGCCTGGCCTCTGCCCCGGAACAGAAGCCCATCTTCTGCCCACCAGTCCCAGAGAGGAAGCTGTCGAGGCAGGAGCAATGCCCACCTGTACTCAGGTAGCACCCATTTCCTGTGGGGCCCTTTAGGGGTATCTGGCCCCACACTTTGGCCTAACATTTTCTGATTTCTGAGAAATCAGAAAGCCTAGCTTCAGGGTACACCTTACCTCCTTGAGAAAGATACCCAGTAACTCTGGACAGGCAGCCCCAAGTTTGTTTTGCACAATAAATAAAAGACAAAAAAAAATAGCGTAAGTCTACTTTGGCTCACTTTTCAGGATTCTGATTCATGGTAAACATCCATGGTCCAGGATCTAATTTCGATAAATCATTTTCTGACACTTCATATATTTTACTTTCTGTATAACAATTACATTTTTTATAAAAGACTAAAAAGTGTACTGTAAACCACATCCCTTTCTTCCTTTACCACAACCTGCCATTTATCGAAACTAAAGTACCACTCATTTAAGGATATTTTCATAGATTAAAGAATAGTTTTAAAAACAAAGAAGTCCCACTAGTTAAAAATCAGCCAAAATGAAGGTGCTTAATCACTGACCAACATCAAAGTTTTGCCTCCTACATGAAAATAATTCATTGATGTTAAAAATGAAACCACTTTACATGAGGTGGGGAGTAAAGGAGAATGTAAACACTCAGACAAAAGCAAGGAATTGAAATTCGGAGACAAGATACTTCATAATTAAGCATCTGTAATTTAACTATGCTTATATCACTCTTTCATTTTCATCTTTATTATTGTGTTTGCGTGTGTGTGTGCGCACGTGCACATGTGCACCAAGGCTCCAACTCAGGTACTTGAGCAGTAAGACGAGTGCTCTACCACTGAACTGTGCCCCCAGCCCCATCCTTCTCTTCTCTTAGGAATCACAGACATTCTCTAATCAAGTGAAGGTAAAGGGTGCTTGCTCAAGGAATGCAGTCATGATCATAAACACTCTTTTTTTTTTCCTCCCCTTTTTTGGTGCCAGGGATCAAACTCAGGGCCTTGCGCTTGCTAGGCAAGCACTCTAACCACTGAGCTAAATCCCCAGCCCCATAAACACTCTTTTTTTGACACAGGGTCTTACTATGTAGCTCAGGCTGGCCTCAAACTCACAATCCTCCTGCCTCAGCCTCCTGAGTGGTGAGAGTACAGGCATGTGCCACCACATCCAGCCAAACACTGTAAGATCGTTATTGCCACAGAGGTCTGGGGGGAGACTGGGGTCATTCACTCACGCAGACTACTCAAGCAGAAGAACCATTTCCCGGTGACCCCTCCACACCTCAGGGCCCACACCCAAGTGTCCAGGAGAAGACTGGACTCCCTCTCAGGAGGTACAGCTCTTTGCAGGAGTTGGGGCAGCACTGTGGGAGTTACAGTTTAGACCAAGAACGTCCCTGAAGGCCTCCTGTGCTCACAGGCAGGGCTTTTAGAAGATGATGGAGTCACAGGGACTTGACAGCTGATTCACTGTTGGGAGGCAGGGTCTGGTCAGCAGAGGCGGATGGCTCAGGGCATGACCTGGAAGGGTGAGTCTCCCTTCTCTCTGCTTCCTGACCTCCAAGATGCAAGCAGCTTTCCTCTAGCCCGGCCCTTCCACCACTGTTTCTGCCTTGGAGGCAGCCAAATGCAGACTGAAAACGGTATCAGATAATTTGTCCCTGCAATGAGGAAAGTGACTAAGACAATGAAGAAGTGGGGTTCTAACCTGCAAAATCCCCAAATGTAAGAGAGTCTTCTAAGAGGTTCTTTAACAAAAGCTTGGGGGGAAAAACCATTTTGTCCACACTGCTAAACGCCTAGTACACAGACGTGGTCTTTTTATTTTTTCAATTCAGAAAACATGGAACCACATAAAGCTTTTGGAAGAGGGGACAAAGATTCTGATGGAATACAATCCCGTAGGCTCTATGTCTGCCATCAGAGGAACATCGTTGTCTCAGCACAGTCCACAGCACAGCTCACTGAACCACCCAGCTTCTCTCTCTCAACCAAGACCCCCTGAGCGCAGAGGCAGATGAAACCCTTACGCAGGAGAACTGGAGAGCAGAGGGAGAGAGGCCAGGTCCTTCCCAGGCTTCACCTTCACAGCTCTCAGTGTGGCCTTGGCTAACTCTTCCAAACTTTTTCCATGTCACAGCTTTCCCCCTAGGTCACTATGACTTTTCTGGAGATTAGGCAGAGCATGTTAAATTATTTCCTAGAAAGCGCTCAGGGAACACCTGTGGCCAGCTGATGCCTTTGCTTTTGTCTTCAGAGCAGCGTGCCCTTGAATAACCAATATGTAGACATGGCACTGGTCTGAAGGACCCTGCTGTGAGTGATGCGGAGGATGGCCAAGTGTCTGGGTCCCCGCAGTCTCCTTCTCTGCGCTAACTGCCAGGTAAGCCTCTCTCTGCTTTTACTCCAGGACATGCTGCACAAGGGCAAAGCACTCTGGAGTATCATGTCCTATTTCTTCTAAGCAGAGCCCCTCTGGGTTAGAAGAGCTACCTTGCTGGGTAAGGTAACTCTATGTACAAGGAAAAATGACAAGGGTGTATGTCTATTACAGAGGTCTCTGCTTATCGGAAAGTCGGGTCACCAGCCAGCAAAAGGTGCCAAGACCACTCTTATTTAAGGCCCAGATGGACACGGACATGAGAGCTCTTGCTGAAGCTGCTGACAGGGGATTCCTGGGCTAAACTGGAGACCAGACTCAGTGATCACTAAGCTTCCACCTTACTTGATGAGTTACACAGCATTTTCCCTGCACTAGAAGCCCCCAGTTGGAAGCTGTCAGTGCCAGGAAGCCAGGTTGGGTACACTATGGTCCTCAATTAACCACCCAGAGAGACAGCTGCTCCCCTCTGGAACTCATTTCTGGAGTCCACAATTAGAATTTCCTTCACATCAGAAAGTTGAGTCTCCTTTAAAAATCAATCTTGGGGGCTGAGGGTACAGCTCAGTGGTAGATCACCTGCCTAGCAGCACAAGAGGGGCTGGGTTTAATCCTCAACAGTACCATAGATAGACAGACAGATAAAAATCAATCCTGTTGGCACATAGGTATGGCTTCTGACTCACAGGCGATACTAATGAAATAATTTTGCTGAACAGGGCGACACAAGGTCGCAAAGTTCTGCTGTAGTCTGGCTTAGTCTATTAGTTCAAATGTTTACTCATTTACTAACACATTAAAAGATAAAATAAAACCCTGAAAGATGGGTAAGACTGTTTAATTCTTTCTATTCTCTCCAAATATTAATCATCAATATAATGAACTGTGGATTGGCCAAAACTGCTCCAATGCTTTTCAAATCTGCTAATTAAATTGTGCCTCATTATATAATAAAAATTCAGAGAATTTTTATTCTCTGGGCTTCTGGGCATCCTATAGAGGAGAATCAAATCCACTGAGTCCTAACCTACTGCCCCACTTAATAAACAAATAATGGTAAGAACATGTATTTTTAAAAAAACCTAAATGGCTTCATAATGTAGATATGGTAAGCCTTCCCACGATGCTAAATGAAGGCTTCTGACAAGAGTTTAATGAGCTGTTTGTTATCCAATAAATTCCAGGCCTGGGATGTCAGCTTCTCCCTTCACACAGAGGTCGCTTGGAAGCAGTCAGTACCAGGATCCATGTTAAATGGACTGCCCTACTCTACTTTTATAGTCTGTAATCCAAGTCATTCTATTAACAGGCAGAAAAATCCCTGCTAACTTCAAAACTCTCTCATTTTTTCATTGCCTCAAATGACAACCTTTCCCCACTACTTTATCTTTGCTTTAAGTACCAGGAGCTGAAAGATGCAATCAGTTTAATATCTCTCTCTGCCCATTTACAGTACTTATTTGTTTCAGCAGATCCTCAGTCACAAACCCTTCCTTTGCCCATTCATGCCTGCATACTTAACATAGATTTAATATTTCTCCAGGCCAAAGATCATACACTGAGTTTTTCTTTGACTGGAGGACAGAAGAGACAAGGAGAGGAGGGGGCTGTGTGGAATTTCTTTGTTCAAGCAGAGAACTCCCTCTAAAGAACAATTCTAAATTAAAAAAAAGTTGTAAGAAGTTTATGCTTTCATCCTCAAATTTACTTTGCTGACTTCCTGTCATCCAACATGCTCAATGGTCCTGAAAGTAGAGCAGGAAGCCTAACCCCAACATGGACCACAACTCAACACTTTATAAAAATCACCATGTGAATAGGGAACTGGATGTCAGCCACAGAGAATCCATGTCAAACCCTTAGAGGGCAAGAATCACGAGCTTCATGCCTCCTCCATCCAGCAGCCCTGGTGGGGACAGTCCTGATTCCACTAGGAATCCTCCCTCCAGAAAAGCGGGGGCACCGACCCCAGCTCCCAAGTCTGCACACCCCTGCAAATGCAACCCTTTCGGCCTCCAATCCTAAAGATTTGGGAGGTCCTAATCCGGCAGGGAAAGATTTTATAAAGTGTATAAAGAGGAAACAGTCAGCTTCCAACCAGCACTCCTGCCTTTCCCGACAGAGAGGAAAAGCACCCTTTCTAGGCTAGGGCTCCTGAAGCTTTCTCCCCAAAGAATCAAAGCTGGGTGGAGGGAAATGAGATAGACATTAGCCGTATCTAAGCCAAACAGGGTTGGGGGCATCTGTGGAGAAGGGCCTGGACCTGGGTGGGACGTAAACCACCTTTCAGGCCTCTGTTTGGATGAGATAATCTACTCCACATTCCAAATGCCTTGCCAAGTTCTGTTGTGCAACCCATTCACAAGTTGAGGGCCATGTATACAATGCTGGGCAAACAGTATTGAGCAAATGTGGGCATTCTTAATGGAAGGCCTCAATTTCACCGAGGCAAGTATCTGTTCCGTGGAAACCTCTGAATACTCAGCTCCTCTACTCCAAGCTATTAGCACCTGTTGCCTCTACTTTTTCTGCAAAAATTGTGGAATGCCTCATCACACAATTGAAGTTGTCATCCTCTTTTTTTTTCAATGTCACATGTTTTTATCATATCATCCAGCAAAATCTTAGGTTTGCGTCATCTCACATCACCCAGCATGGAACATGCACAAAACAAAGGTGGCTTAACTGACTGACCACAGGAAAGGACAGACACTTTGGCCAAGCAGTAAGTGTGAAAATCTGCAAAAAATACATCAAGTCCTCACTTAGACATTACTGATGATTCAAACCTCTTCACCATTCTCTCCCACAGGAATGCAATGTAATATATCATCTTCTACTTCATTAGTGGCACTGGATTGACATCAACAGCAATGGTAGAGAGAATAATATACATCCTAGCAAAAGTTAGGAACTCAGGAAAGCCAGGTATACGTGTGTGTATATGTGTTCTCTCCACCCCTCTTGCTATATAGTTGGTTTATTTATTCTAGCCGGGACCGGGGACCACTTTGGTCATCTGAAAATATTTTACAAATCCCTTTTCAAAATTCCCAGATCTACTAAGGTCAGTCCAAGAGTGAGACAAGATCACAGTCTAGGGTACAAAATTTAGACAAGTGCTCACTATCATACTCACACTGCTCTGCCAGAGGGGACCTCCTTAGTCTCTGTGGGCTCACTGTCACCCCCTCTCTCCTTATCTTCCTCCACCCTCTCATGCTAAGCCTCCCGACCATCAGGAGAACCAAACCATGCAGTTGCTAAGTACAGTTCAGTCCACACTGGAAGAGGATTTTTATAGAAAATCTCCTCCCTGGGTCTCTCATTGGCTGGGAACTGAAGAAGCAAAACCCATCAACAGGGCATCAGTCCTAAAAACTGAGTGTTTTATAAACTGTTTGGGGAGAGAGATAAGAAAGGACTGAACAAGGTCTTCCCAAACTATTGATGGAACAGACAGAAATGACCACAGACAACCAAGCAACGTTTCAATGGCTCTGTTCCAGCACAGGAGCCACCTGAGATGAGACTTTGGTAAGGAAGGTCTGGAAGGCCCGCTGGAAGAATGGATGACAGTCCAACAGACCTCGAAGAGCATGGCCCCAGCAGTCCATGTTTGCTGCGGCTGAGGCTTACATGCATGCATGCCAAACCCAGATGCCTGTGACCCAAAGACATTGCAAAAGGCACCCAACTCACAAACTACTGAGAAAGCACTTTAATTTCACTTTGACCATTCCAACAGCATGGCAGAGTCCACAGCACCTCGCAGCATCATGGAAGACGTCAATCGTCAGCCATGGCAAGAGGAGACTCTTTCTGGGTGATACAGCAAGTTGCGCAGATTCTGGATGAGGGAAACCTGGCATTAGCCAAAAAGAATGATTTCAATGAATTTAAATTCATTCCACACAATTGAATTACATCGGTGTTTCTTGTGAGTACTTATGAATAATTCACTTTGGAAACAGCAAAACCAGACCAGAAAAAGTCCCTTCAAAGACACAGGACTTAATTACCATAAATCCTACCTGAATTTCCTGCTCTCAACGCCTTCTTTAACCATTTTTATTTTTTTCTGCCCCTTCACTGGGACATTTCACTAGCCTCTTAGCCTCCTACATCTACTACCTCTTAGTAAGCTCTTTGAAACTTGTGATTTGCAGCCACCCCCTAGAGTACACAGCCCACCCCTCTCAAACCAATCCTGGAGCCAGTTCCTAAAAAGCAGGTCCCATTCAAAAGACACTGACTGGTTCCAAGTCTACAGTGCCTGTCTTCAATCTCAGCAGTACTTACAAAAGCCAAGGCCAACAGATCCATCCTACGTCTCCACTAACCTCTTCCACATTCAGTTTCAGAGCTGGAAGGAAATTCAGGGCTCACTCAGTTCCAAAGACGAGAAAACTAAGGAGCAAGGTAGGTAAGTGGCAGCTTCAGGCTACTCACCCAAGCTGCAGTAGAGGAGCTCTGACTTGTGCTTCTGTAATAAACAACGAAGCTTATGTGTCCACACTTTTCGTGCAGTTTCTCCTGATCCTGAGGCTGGGCTGCCACCTTTACTTTCTTGGCATTTGATTCTCTAGGCTACCTGCCTCTTCAGCCTGGCTTCACAATGGGAAGGCACTGATGAGAAGTTTGCATTTATTTGAATATATTGGCAGAATGTGAGAGGGAGTTACAGGAGGCTGAAGAGCTGGCGTATGAAAGTCCACGTTTTGCACATTCAACAATGCAACGAGTATACTAAGCAAAGCCTGAACCGGTTCATACTAAGCCACTCACAGACCATTCGCCTTTTATTTACTAGCTGAAGTGGGGTCTAAATATCACCCTGATTGTCATTTCTCGCAAATAACCACTTGATGCCTTCTCATCTTCTGCAGCCCTATCTATGCTCTGAGGCTGTCTAAGAATTAGGAGACCAAGAACCCAACAAAATCAAGCTGTGGTTATCCAAAGCAGCAAAATAAACTTTGCAGGGGAACCAAATCAAGCTGGGGGTCTCAAGTTCCCCCAGTCTGTAACACTGAACATAAAATTCAGAAAGTCTATGACTGAGGTCCAAGCCCTTCACCCTGCATCACAACGGGCAGCATGTGTCATTGGTGTACAGTCATCAATAAACCTAAAATCAAACTGATCCTGCAAAACAAATTCCTCTCACCATGTGAGTCTGTTAGGTCAGCTTCGGCTACTTTATCCAGTGTTTATCGATACAAATTGCTTCACTTACACCCAGAAGGTCAACCTTCCGCCTAATCACCCATCTCTGGCATCCTATGACTCTTCTCAGGGGGATGTTTTGTTTTTTGTTTTACTTTGTTTTGTTTTGTTTTCTCAGCAAACAAAAGATGTTTGTTGAGCTAAAGAAGCATTCTTTGGAGAAAATTATACATTCTCAGAATTCCATTCATAATCATGTATGACATCAAGATCCTTCAAGCCTGGATGCCCACAGTGGCCACAAAAGAAGAAAGAAAAAAGCCAGGAAGGAGGTAAGGGTAGGGAGAAGATGCAGGACATACAATGATCTCAGAAGGTGACACACACAACCTGAACCATACAACCTGGACAGTGCATAAAATTCCAAAGAGGTAGCACCAGATACACTGTTCTACACTTAAGCTTTTCTATCCTTCCTTGTGAGTGACAGGAAGACTTGGTACATCTTCTGCAACTTTGCTTTAAATCCCTTTCTAAAGCTCTTCTGACATAGTTATTCCAAAGCTACTAAAAGGAACACTGACATATTACAAAATAATCCAATCATTCAAATTCACTGAGTAACAGAACAAAACTATATCCCAACATCCTATCTGACAAACAGGTTAAGAACCTAGTAATATCATTTACTTAGCAAAGCATAAAGAAGCCATTCAGAGGTCAAGAAATCAGATAAATATGATACTAGGTTACCACTCTGAGAGCAAGGCTAATCTTTTTGGACCTACTGATCTGATTAGTCTCTATTTCTCTGTATTACAACTAATATCTTTCGAAGGTAAAAAATTTCCCCCTAATTCAAATACTAGGGCTGTCCAGGAAGTATTTCTAATAATATCAGTCTTCACCTTTCCATTTTTGCATTGTAAACTCTCTGCCTCCTGCTCTCTTAGCTATTTTCCTCTCCTCTAGTACTACACCCAAGTACCTGGTCTCAGCAGCTGCTAAAAACCACGCGAGCACACTGCATCTACCAGGAAATCCAGAATGGCAGCTTGGGTCGACAGATCTGCTGCCAAGGGCAGACAGACGTGCGCTACAGCTGGCCCTCCTCCCCAACAGCCCTGTGGGCACAGGCAGCCCGGCGCCCAGGCTGGTTGGCCTGGGTCTCACTGGCTGCTCCTGGTCAGAGCTTCTGCGCACAGGATGCCCAAGCTCCACAGCTTTCATGGACTCCAGCAACTACAGTAGTTCCCCTTCTCTGCACTTCCAGTCACCCATGTTCCATTGCAGTTCAGAAATATTAAATGAAAAATTTGAGAAATAAATGACTCCTAAGTTTTAGGTTGCACATTCTTCTCAATATTGTGATGAAATCTTGAGCTATCCCTCTCTGTCCCATCTGGGTGCAAATCATCCCTTTGTCCAGGGTATCCATGTTATACATGCTACCTCCCTATTAATCACTTAGTAGTCATCTGGGTTACCTGACTGGCTGTCATGTATCTAGTGCTTACGTGCAAGTAACAATTATTTTACCTAATAATATCCCCAAACTACAAAAGCAAGGTCAGCAATTTTATCAGTGTATTTTTATAGTGTTCTACTTTGTTCATCTCTTCCTGACTTAGAAATTAAGCTTTCTCATTGGTATGTATGTATGTATAGGAAAAATTACAGCATATGTAGGGTTGGTAACTATCTGCAGTATCGAGCATCTACTGGGGGTCTTGGAACATATTCCTCTCAGGAGAGGGGGGCTCCTACACAAGCTTACCAACTTTATCCAATCCCTTTCTTAGGATATGCAATAACAAATTAGAAGCACCTACATACTGGTTTAGTCTGCACAGCTTCTGTCACTAGGGCTATGAGTATCAAGTCACCAAAAGTCCCTAAACACACTGCCTCTGTTCCCATCTCACGTGGATTCCATAAAAAATGGCAGGAAGAAAGAAGAGAGGGCTGGATGCTTGTTTGTGACCAAGGCAAAGAAACAAAAAGTGACTTCTGTTCAATAATGAGATGAAACAGAAGCCCAGCTTCCGGAAGAGGGCCGGCATTCCTGCACAGCATTTTCCCACCCACCTGATCCCCTGGAACGGAAGGAAGATCTAAGAGAAGGCAGAGAGAGCCAGTGTTTGTTTCCCGCTATGAGAGTGAGAGGAAGAAAATGAAACAAAACAGGAGAGGAGGCTGGGTGGGAGAAAAAACTGGCGCGCGCGCGCACACACACACACACACACACACACACACACAAATACACACAAACTCATGCACACATGCACAACTCTACCCAAAGGAGAGAACAAATAGGCACAGGCTATATAGCCTGGAGCAGATGGTCGCCTACCATCACTGTGTGAGATGTATAGTTGTCACAAACAAAAATGTACCTCCTCATTATCTTTACCCACTCTGCAATCACTTTAATACCCTCAAAAAACCCACATGTTTTTTAAAAGATAGTGTGTAATGCCAGTATCAAACAAGAATCTGTTGATACTCTTTAAATTCTCCCAAATTTTGAGCTTGCACACAGAATAAATTCATGGACTTTGATAACCAAATAAACAGAGTTTATACATAACTTTGGAGATCCTACTGACATCGGATACAGCCATATGTACACTGATGAATGTTCTTTAAAGATACAGCTTATCTGGACAGACATAAGAATTTGAACAATTTGAATTAAATTAACAAGAACCACACCATGCCCTGCTATTTACAATAATTGAAGTTTTGCAACTTAGAGACAGACAAATTAAGATATGCCATAAACACACAGTCCAGCTTAATGCTCAGGAGTTTATATAGTGTCAAAATGCAGTTCTTACTTTAATTTTTTGAAATGCCAGCAGGTACTACCATCTACTAAGAACTTACTGTGCGCTAAGCAGCCTGGTGGGTGTTTTCCAGTACTATCCTAATAAATACCTGTTTCGTGGAGGGAAGGCAAGGCCTGCAATGATACCTCCAAGTCAATGGGAAAGATCCCAGCCTAGGACAATATTCAGAGACTTCAACTTTTACAGCCTAAGCCCTGACTTACACCAATGCTGGAAGGAAGTGTGTATCCAAGTGATGGCTTCCAGCTCCAACGCCAGCCAAACGTCACTTTTGAACTACTCTATACCCTGGTGTTGAGCAATACAATCCAGGCCAAGATTAGCCACCAGTCCACAGGCTCCACATCCTCTCCATTCTAGGTGAGAATATCACACGGGCATATACACAAAAAGAACAGGAGAGAAATATTAGTGCCATAAGAGAAAGAGGCTTCTTAGGAGCAAGAAAAAAACAGAACCATCCTACAATTAACTGGTGAATCTACAGGGACTCTGTGCACTTTACAAAAATCTCAAATTGCAAAAACCACTGTAAGAGTCATTCTAAAAGCTTTTTAGTATCTAAGATGAGATCCCTATTAAATAACTAACTTCTGAAGCAGACCTGGGGAGTGACACCTTAATTAGACAACAATCAGCCAAGAGCAAAGCCTTTCAGCAACAAGACACATGCTCTAAGAGACAGGTACGCTAAGAGGGGTTCCAGAGCATCATGGACACAAACTGCTTCACCATCTTGGTGACGGTCAACAATCCAGGAGAACAGAATGTGATCTCTGCCCCTGACTATAAAAGGCATAGTGATGAGGCCCTGGGGACATGTGACCCCCTTCTAAATAAAGATCACCCCCACACTGGGAGCAGCCGAGCAGAGCAGGGGTGTTCTGGGGAAACGGAGACAAGCTCCCAAGAAAACACAAAGGAGGAGCACATTTGCCCAGTGGCTGGCTTTCTCACTCAGGGCCACAGATCTCTCAAAAGGCCCCACCTGAAAACTCAGGTCCACACCATGATCTGCCTTAGCAGTCTGGACAACCAGAGTCTGCAGGAGCCCAGTGGCAGAACACACAGCACCAAACAGACACACACTCCTGTCTTTACAGGCAGTTGAAGTTTAAAAAAAAAAAAGTTAAGATGAAATATTGCACATCACAGGAATGGACTCTCGTGGCAGAGAAACTGTTCTCCACCTCAATCCAGCAGGTGATTTACAAATGCTTAAACAAGTCCTCCACCTTGACCCAGAAGGCCAGGTATATCAACCTTAATAGTGATGGTGAGCCTTTTACAGACAAGTGCCCAACTGCAACCCCAAACTCATTTATTTGTCACAAAGTGCCAACACTGCAATCAAACCTGAGTGCTCAGCTGCTGGGGCAACTTTGCTTGCTAGGCCAACTCAACTCTCGTGCTGACAGAGAGGGCTCTGCATGCACACTGCAGCACAGTGCCACAGGTTCACCACCACTGACCTATAAAGAAAGCCATAAGCCAATGCTACCCTTGCCCGAATTATCTGATCAACTAGAACTCAGAGAGCCTATAACAGGAAAAACTGTAGAATAGGCTTTTTCACACACCTGCCATCATTTTAAGTCCCTGATCTCATCAGTGGCGAGGGAGTAAAATGTTTTCCTTTTGTCAATAAAGGGAGCCATTTACTGTCTTCTCACTGGACGGCTCCAATCTGCTACTTTCCTGGTTTCTCATTTCGAAGACAGCAGGAAATGCAACAAACTCCAGGACTTCTGCTCCCAGTCAATGCCCTTTTAATTGAAATAAGTCTGCCCCACCAGCAAAGCCAGCTGCCAAAACAGCCAGGCCTACACCTTCATGGATTCCCTGCAAAGACCAGGCCTTTGCACATGCAATCAGGACCATGTGAATAAACCACAAGCTTCCACCCTAGTGGACTAAAAAGTACTTGGAGACGAGGCTTAGTAGCAAGGTCTAAGGTTCTAGTTTTTCTTAATCTTTTTTTTTTTTTTTTTTGTGGGGGGAGTTGGGGAGGTTTTACATTTTATTTTTGGAGGAGGTGTCTATACCTGAAACTGATTATCAGAGAGCTTCCATGCTAAGAAATCAATAGGCATCACTTAACCAAATTCGCTGGAAAGTAAGAAAACCACAGGCACTCTGAAGGGCTCATGTTCGCCCCTCCCTGCATGTGGTTGGCCTTCAGCAAAACTGCCATATAGTGCAAGGAAGATGCTTCAACCTTTCAGATGATTGTCACGTATCTCCATCTTTGGCCTTGAATCATTCTGACAATGGCAGGAGAGAAAAGAGCTCCCATCCATAGTGGAGCCTGTATGCCAACTAAGAGCTAAAGACAGTTTGGGTGGCAGTACGCCTTGGTAACAGTGATAGGGACAAGGACGCTGGAAACGTCAGAAAAGCATTTTATAATCCTACATCTCTGGGCTCATGGATGACAGCCACTGCACACTGCTCTCAGCTTGGATGGGAAGGTAGAGCTTCCTGTCGACAAATCCGTCGTGAACTAGTTGCCATGCTTGCCACTGCGTGATGACCATGCAATGAAGGACAGACCCAGTATTTATGCAGCATTTTGAAGAGTGTTCCACCAGGTGCTACAAGTCAGGCCCAAAGGGATTACAAAGCCCTAAAGTCTTCCAGTAGAAAAGGCAAGGCTGGAGCTTGGCCAGGTCAGAAGAGATGGCTGGTCAGCACAGAAGAGAACCACTGGGGTCTGGAGAAACTGGAGGCAGAAGGGAGAAAGTGGATATGATATCAGGAAGGAAGTGGTAGACTCCAAGGAGTGGCACAGTGTACAAGTATTTATCCTATAGGTGCCTATCACAGGAGCGCAGGCAGAGAGCACATCCATCCAAAGTGTGTGCTGGGATATCCACTGGTGCCAGGTGGAGCTGCAGGGCACAGAGCAGGAAGGCTGCAGGGGGCCTACATCACTGCATAGCCTGGGGATGGTGGTGAAGGAACATTTGGGATGGTAAGGACTTTATGTCCAATTGGAAAAGGAAGTATCCAGAAAACATCCATGTATCTGATATGAGAACTAGGGGGAGAAGGGTGCTGCCTAGCTGAGACAAACAACAGGCCAGAGAGAGGAGATGAGGAAGACCACCAGATGCTCGACTGCTTGGTGTTGTGTGTGTATGAACGGATGCTCAGTCTAGAACTGCAAAAGAGGTCTGGGCTGGAGATGGTATCTGGAAGCTCAGTGGAGAAAGGAGGAGGTTGAAGTATTGGTGGATGAGATGGGAATGACAAAAATGGAACCCTGGCAGTCTGAAGCTTATGTCCTCCTAAAGGTCTTCTGTTGAAACCTAATATCCAAAGGGACAGGGCTAGGAGGTGGGGCTTCTGAAAAATGATTAGGCTGTAAGGGTGGAACCCTCACAGATGGGATTAGCACTCATAAAAGAGACCCAAGAGAGCTGCCCTGCCCCTTCCTTCTTGGGAGGACACAGCAAAAAGGTGCTACAAACCAGAAAGCAGGCTGTTAGCAGACACGGAATCTGCCAGCACCTTGTTCTTCCAGCCTCTAAAACTGTGAGAAACAAATCTGTTTATCAGCGACCCAGTTTATGATATTTTGTTAAAGTGAATGTGTTCCCAAACGGACTACCCGAGACTACTCTTATGGTAGTTATTGTTGTGACTAGTTGTCCTCTCAAAGCCTCATGCACTCCGAGGTAAGGCTTTTCAAAACTGGCTGGATCTAGGGTGGGTGATACTGGGACTAAGGGCGTGTGGTACTAAATTAGCCGACTGATTGGTTTAGCATAGTTCTGGGTCTGGATAATGGAAAGGCCCACCAGGGTGTGAGTGGCACCACCCAAAAGGCTTGTGCCTGGATGGCATAAAAGGGAAAGGGAGGCTTGCTTCAGTGTTGCTGCCACTTGCCTACCCTGCCATGTACTGTTTCTCCCCTGCCATGCTGCCCTGCCACCCTGCCTTGGAGCCAGCCAAATATGGAATGAGCCCTCTACAAACTGTGAGTGGAAATAAACCTTTCCTCCTTTAACTTGTGGATGCTGGGTATTTTGTTCCAGCAATGAAAAGTAACTAAGACAACCACCAAGTATTAAAGACCAGAATGAAGAAAAGGGAGAATAGAGCAAACCAGTTACAGGCATGGGAAGAAAACCACAAGAGGAGTCTGTCGGAATAAAAGGGAAACATATGGGCACGAAGACCTTACAGAAGGACAAAGACCACAGACTACTCTTTAAGGGTCTCTCACTTTTTTAGGAATAACTCAGGTCTGCATAAAATCTTCCCTCGTATCTTAAAAGAACAGAGAAATACAGAAGTGTGCAGAAAGCCCATAGAGTGGTCATTTCTCTAGCAGTGTTGTCTACTATGCTGCCAGCTACTGCGTAGTCCTGACCTAAGAGGAACTTAAAGGATGTCAGGT
The DNA here is from genome assembly GCA_004026905.1 of Hystrix cristata. Lineage (NCBI taxonomy): Eukaryota > Metazoa > Chordata > Mammalia > Rodentia > Hystricidae > Hystrix > Hystrix cristata. The sequence continues at coordinate 266,795 of PVJO010000140.1, forward strand.
CAAAACTGTACATCAGTACTACACCTCTGAGTGTTCCTCCACTCCATCAACAAGTTCACACACACCACTGACTTGATGATTTTTTCCAGGTTTCTTCTCCACTTCTGCCAGCCAAGAGAAGAATAACAAGTGGGACTCTTGGGTCCTTACTCTTTTCAAACAGCCGTCTTAATATATGTGGCAAACTCAAGGTAGACATTTTGGACTCAATGCCTTTCCCCTCACCCCATGAATAAGCACCAAGTACCCTGGCTGGAGTGGTACATCACTTGGCAACACTGCAGTGAGCTGTAGCCTGGAGAGATACTAAGGGGAAGAGCTCCAACCTTAAAGGGTCTAAAGCAGTGTTCCCCAGTAAAAATGGAATGTAAGCCATCTGAAATGTCCAATGTTCCAGTAGACGTGTTCAAAAGTAAAAAGTGCAAGTGAACTGATTTTAATAACACATTTTTCATATCCAACATACACTGTTACAATGCAATTGATATAAAAATTATTGAGATTTTCTACAGGGATTTCCCCATATTATGTTTTGGAAATCCAGTGGATTTTTTATAGTTAAGGCAGTTCTCAATTCAGACAGGTCACAGTGCAAGTGCTCAATTAGGCATCAGAAAGTACAGGTTGAAAGGGAAACTAAACAAAAGGAAAGAATTCCAACTCAACTCAAAAACTTTTTCAACACTGTGCCCATGCCTGAGTTTTCAGGACAAAGTGTAGAGAAGATAATTTTTCTAAATGTATTTATCAACTGTAAATAAATACTCCATTGTGAAATCACAGAAAAACAGCAGCCGGCCTGGGGCAGCTGGCCAAAGAAAAGGCTGAAGGGCATGACCTTGAGGAGACCAGCATCCAAGCCAACAAACCTGCCAGCATCAGGGCCCAGTTTCTAACCTTCTCATGGTGCTTTTCTGCTTTCTCCTTTTAATCGTTCATCAACCCCATGGGGAAAACAGGATCTGTCTCATTTTGCAGATGAAGAAACTGAAGCCCAGGCAATTTCAATCATTTCTAGTCACTGCTCTTAGACTTGAACACAGAATTCAGGCTTCACCCATGCTCCAGGCTTCTTCAGAAACCACTGAAAACCCACAGTGAGATCAAAGCAAGAATCTACCAAGTCACAGAACAGGTGCCCCTCCCGCTGCCACCCGGTAACTCTTTAACCAACACCTTCTTTTTGTAGAGCTTCTCAGTTTCCGAAACACGTCCATGCACGTACATGTACATTTTGGTTTTGGTGAGGATCAAACCCAGGGACACTCTCCACCACTGAGCTACACCTCCAGGCCTCTTTTATTTTGGGACAGGGTCTTGCTAAATTGCCCAGGCTAGCTTTGAACCAATCCTCCTTCCCCAACCTGTTGAGTCACTGGGATGTCAGGTGTGTCATTTCACCCAGCTATGCATATATTTGATCACCAGGATAGTAACTGTTTAGGCATCAACAATAACCCAGAGAAGCGGGGTTATCCGAGGTCAGCTGGTACTCTCACCTCCACATCCCACATCTGTCCACTACCCCATGCTGGCTCTCTTGATGACATCTTTTACTTTTAAGGTAGGTTTTAAAATGCTAAGTCCACTTTAAAAATGTACCTTGATATTCTCAAACCAGTGGTTAAGAAGATAATAATAGGGCACAGTTTTACTCAATCACAAAACTACCTTCCTCCATCTCTAGCCAATTGATCCTTAACGTGGCTGGATAGCATTCTCTTCTCTTCAAGGAACTGGCTGCAGCCAGTGGGACTTCTGCCCCTACTATTCAATGGTTCACATACACACACGGATCCAACCACAGAGAGAGTCAAGGTGTGTGATGGCTTGGAGAAAACATATCCTTTCCTGCTTATCCCTGGCTGAAGGGGAACTGAAACAAGGTCCTCCGGGTGGCTCTGACCTTTTATTTGTTTACTTTACACACTTCAGTTCAGAAGAGCCTACCAATTTGGGATTCCTTGGCTCTTCCTGACATGTTAGTACACATAAGCTCTTTGGGTCTTTAACTGGGCCCATCATTTACAACTAACACATACCTTTAAACAAGAGAGGAGGTCATCCTGGCAAATACACCTAAACACTGCTGAATACAATAGGGCAAACGTTTGCCCGGGGCCATATTTTAAAAATTAAAAAAAAAAAAAAAGAAACTTGATGCTCAAGGTATTGATCACACTAGGACACAGGCTCAGCTACATTCTTATGAGAAAATAAGTATGATGCAGATAAACAAAAAACTGCAAAATACCATCACATAATTCTAAGACCACCATTGAATAATCTTCACAGTTCTTTGACTAATTGATTTCATAACATTTTACATTTTCACAACTGTTCAGTAAGCAGGTCTAAGAGAAAGCACATGGAAGCCCAAAATGCACCCTACTGCAGAACCGCCCGCAAGTACAGCATGGAATGAAAAGTAACTAAGACAACCACCAGGAGCCATGGACTCTTGGAAACCAGGCCACAAGTTTCCTACCCTAACCGCCACCAGGCGAGCTGCCTCACCATACACCAGGACACCTAAGCATCACGGGGTCATCACTAAGAACTAGAGAACCACAGACCGCATTTACAAAATGTGAACAGCTCTTTGATACCCTTTTATGTACCATACTCCAAGTATATTCCTACTCAGGGCCTCCTGCCATAACAAAAAACATCCCTTCACGCAAAGGATGAAAGAGTTGATATACAAGCAGCTCCTAGCTGCTGAGGCTACCAGGTCACCTTTCTCAACAGGAATTCAAAGATGAAGGTCAACAAGCTTCTAACCTGGAAATACAGTTTACAGTGATACCTCAGTTCATAAATGCTTTTGTTTGCAAATTCTGTATTGGATGACAAACACAACCAAGATTATCTTTTTTGCACAAACACAAACATGGCCTTCTCCCCCAGAATCATGGCACACATTAAATTTGTGAACCAATGTGGCACTGTATTGCTAATATGTGGTTTGACCATCCTTGACAGCAGCCACAATGGCCTCCAACCATGCCACAGTCCTGCATTCCAAGTGCTCCCAGATGCAAAAGACCCCAACCCCAAACACACATCCCTATTCGGAACCACTTCTGCCAAGCAGGTGTGCCACACCTTAAATCCAACAAGATGCCACCCCAGCACAGGGAACATCTGCATTCGAAGAAGAGGAAGAGTAAAGAGAAAGAGGAGAAAAAAGACAGGGGAAGAGAGAAACCAGCGGTCATTAGCGTTCTTACTTTTCTGGCAGCGATTTGTGGTCCAGCAGCGGTAGTTGTACTCATTGTTAATGGTGGTCTTCTCGCACAACGGCTTCTCCTCCATGGTCCCTGGACACAGGTCCCCACATTCCTTGGGGGGCTTGTTCCCCACAATGTAGTTATTGGACACTGCATCCAGGATCAGGGACCAGTCCACCGTGGAGAGGTAACACAGGTCAGCGTTTTTCTCAATCCTGATAGCCCCCCGAGTAATGTTCCTCAGGTTGTAAAGCCCAATATCCTTGAGATTGGTCATCTCGAAGATGACCAGAGCGTAGTTGTAGAAGAGTTTCCAGCCACGGATGACCGTGAGATTCGGAAAGAGGTCTCCGAGGCTCTCAAGGCCAGCCACACGGAACAGCAGCAAGTATTCAGTGATGACTGTGAGCTTGGGGAAGCGGTAGCTGCGGTAGTCCTCGGCCTTGGAGATGAGCAGGATGTGGAGGTATCCCTCAATCACCGTGCAGTTCTCCAGGCGCTTCAGCTGCTGATAGTCGTTGCGGATGTCAATGCCCGGCCCACAGACTGAAGGGAGACAGGAGGGCGAAGGTGAGACATGTCTCGGTTAAAAGGAAACCATTCTTGGGGAACAGGGGACGAGAGGGATTGAACCGAGAGCCTTGTGCTTGCTAGGCCAGCAATGAACCACTTGAGCTAAATCCCCAACCCCAAAAGGAAACTATTCTTAAAACTATTTTCCAATGCATAATATGGTCATTTTGCAGGAGACCTGTTTTCACTGCAGACCAACTTGAGGTGTGGGCTGCAGCTGACTCCACAGGTCACTATCAAGTCAGCTGTTACTCATGAAGGCCTACACCGGGCAGATACCGTTCAACACACTCACCAACTGTGGGAGGTGCCATCGGCCTTAAACAAGCAAGCTGAAGTGTGGAGCTCAGGGATGTGCGGGGTTACACGCAGAAGTCAAGGCTGTAACCAAGGCTGGCCCAGTCCCACAGCTGCCGGGCTTCACACACCCTATCCCTTCTGCAGAGCGCCAGTCCCCAGTGCCTGAACAAAATCTCAGCAGCCAAGAACTTATTACTGCACCCAGCCTGAAAGCACGAAGCAACAGACTGGAGAAGAGACCCTGAGGTAGAGAATGAATAACAGGAGCATGCGCATACATGTCTTAGTACCATCTGACATGGGCCCAGGGCCTTCTGTTCTCCCCAATAAAGCATTAACATAGATAAAAGGATTAACTTAACAGAAGGCTAGAAAACAGTGTTCTGTAGTAAAAAAGGGATACACATCTTACTTTAAACAAGTGTTTTATTAATCAAGAAAGCATGCTCCCTATCGTAAAGTTACGTAATAGACAGCAAAAGATAATAAAATTCATCAGTAACCTCAACATTCAAAGATAAATAATATGTACATCTAAAATGTACCATTAAAATAAAATTTTTAAAAAAATAAATAATATTAACACTACCCATACCAATTTTAGCCTTTCTCTACAAATACTGAAAGGAATGAAATCAAACAATGACATAACATTTATAAATGTACTTCCTTCATTTAACAAGAACATTTTACCCAGCTAATGAATGTCCTTCTACATTATCATTTGAATAAGGAGATGGTATTCCTAGAATATTACTATCCATCATAAATTCTTTTTGACCAATCCCCTATTGCTGGACATTTAGGGTATTTCCAGGTTTTCACATTACACACAACACACCAGTGAACACTATTGAAAGATATACAGTATTATTTTCTTATGATAAATCCCTAGAAGTGGAACTGCTGGGCCAATGCATCTGCAGATTTCAAAAACTCTTGGTAAAATGGCATCAATACTTGAAGGCTTTACTTTTAAAATTCCAGACCCACAAACTGAAACACTTGGTTACTGTATTTTCTTGGGATTTCATAATCCCCCACCCTACTATTAAATCTTCTCACACAGACTCAAGTTTTCTGCCCAATGTAAGTCATTAATGTGTGAAGCACCCAACATGTATGACACCATGAAAGAGGCCAAGAAGCAGTGTGCTGCCCTCTGAGGAGGCTCTGGCCATTACAGCCATGCATGGCACTGTGTGGAGATGACAATGGTGGGGAAAGGAATGAAGGATCCAGGGACTGACAAGTGAGCAAAACTTGAGAATCTAGAATGTGAAATGATTTGGTCCAATTCCTTCATTTTACTGACGAGAAAATGAGGCTCCTAAGAGAAACCCGAACTCGGCAAACACCCAGACATGCTAGAAGCTTTTGGATACATCCCTTTGCTCCATCTCATGTGATGCTCCCAAACCCACCTCACTCGAGGCAACATCATCACCACTTTAAACACAAGGAAATACTGCAGATTTGAAGTCAAGGTGTGGATAGCAGGTCTCACGCAAGACACCATCCCCTCCCAGCACCCTCATCTCTCAGTTACCCCCACTCCAGCTGAGCCTCTGTCCCTATAGTGACACTGAATCGCTCTCAGCAAAGCCTCCAATGACCCTGTCGAAGGCAATGATGGTCCCCTGTCCTCAAGTTACCTGACCTTCCAGAGCCATCTGGCATTGCCTTGTGATTCCATACGTCCACTGGCCATACTTCCCCTGCCACCTGATGCCTTGATATTGGCTGCTTTTCAGTCTTCTCCCCCATCATCTCACCCAGACAAGTGGCCTCGCGCGTTACCCTCACTCTGAGTTATTCCCAAATGCATGCGACTGGCCCAGATTCCTCTGAGGAATGCACCCATCTGCCTCTTCCACATCACACAGAGGTGTCTAACTCATCCTCCAGCCACCTTCCAAGCTTCTACATCTTGCTCAATGACCCTCCTACTCCCTGATATGCTCACATCAAGAGTCAGAGTCATTTACGGCACAAACGCCATCTCAGGACACCTTCTCTGGGCTCCCCTCCCAAGCCTATTGGGATCTTGGATGCTTTTTCCATAATTATGCCCCTTCTTCCTCCTTGTCGCCCTGACTCCATCTGCTTCCTTCCCACATGTCGACCCTCACTGAGAACTCAGCTCTGCTTTCTTCTCAAGCTCTTTCTGATCATTGCCATCGAAATGGCACCTCCAGGAGGACTGGGAACCATGTTCTGTTTAGTTCAGAATGATGTCTCTAGGGTGCGCAGCAGACATGCTACAGATCAGGCATGAATAAAGAGTGAATTTCACCCTGTCTATGTCCTCCACTGCTATAACCCTCATCTGACCACCATCAGGTCCAACCTGTGCTGCAGCAACACGTGTCTACAGTTCAGCCTTCCCCCAGTCCTGTCCTTACCCAACACCAGGCCAGTGAGACTCTACAGAAGCACAATCCTGCCCACTCCTAGCTCTACCAGTACATTCTTGTTCAGCACAAGGTGGTTACCAATGTTCAATAAGCCAAGCTCTCTCCACCCTCACACCTGGCTTCCTGGACTGCTTTCTCTCTCTTATGGTTGAAACACGAGGGGTCTTCCAAAGACTTCTGTACCAAGGGTACTAATTTTCAATGGACTGATCCACCGATGAGCTCATAACTGAACGGCCCACAGGAGGCAGGGACTACTGGAGGAGGTAGGTCACTGGGGCATGCCTCTGAAAGGTGTGCTTTCTCTCTGGCTCTTGCTCCCTCCGCTTCCCGGCTGCCATGAGGTGAGCAACTCTTCTCTGCTACACCCCTCTGCCATAATGTTTCTGCCCTGGAGCCAGCTGACCCCAGACTGAAACTTCTGAAATCACGAACGAAATAAACTCTTGTCCTTTAAGCTGTGTACGTCAGGTATTTTGTCCCAGTGACAAAAGCTTATACATTCTCTTTCACACACTGTCTCATGCCACTTCCTCAGAGCTTTGCCAATACACCTCAGTTTCAACAGCTACTCTCCTAGTGTCCCTTAACCCTTCTCCCTCCTCCCCTATCCCTCACATCTCCATTCCATTTTTACCCAGCTGGAGGTCAGTGACTGAATGTCCTTCAGTAACCAAGGCACCAAGTCTTTCTTCAGGGTGAGAGAACACTTTCTTTTCTCTTGTGCCCAACCTAAAACGTCTTATTCCTTCCACACCACTGTACATTAAGTATATTAATTTGCTCTGAAATAGCAAAACAGCAGTTTTTATACAGCACTGTGTGAACTCAGGCTATCATTGTACTCTAGACAGTATGCGCTCCATCACGTTACGAAGTGTTAGGCATCAATTGCTATCATTTCCAAAAGATCACAGAAATTCAGAACCCTGCGAAAGAGGATGAACACACATCACTGAGGTGTGTTGATTGGAGACTACGCTCCAAAAGCAGGCAGGAGGGGAGAGTCTGTTCCACTCTGCCATCTGGCTCTCCACAGCCAACGAAGACCATTCCATGAATGGAGGCCACGCCGTGGAGCTGGAATTGGCAGCTCCTTCAAAAGAAAGAGCAGTTTCCATACTTGACACTTTCCCCCCCATTTATAGAACAAAAGAAAAAAAGTAGGAAGAAGCCACCCACTTACTCCGGAAGAGGAGACAAGCCCAAGCCACAAAGTACAAGGCAGGGCCCAGCAACCAGCTGTTTCGGATTCTGTGACTGACACTGTTGGTCTTTGAGGTGTCTCGTGATAGAAACAGAAAAAAGGAAAACTAAGCTGGACCATGAATGATACACAGTGTTCAAAAGACCCAAGCCACAAACAGGAAAGAGAATACAGCATGCCTCATTTGCACCGTGAAAGAATACATGCATTAAGGGAGCAAATACTAAACACAGTGCAGAAGGAGGATACACCCTGTGCTACTACTGCTCATTGATGATTAAAAGGAAATTGCAAAATACCATTTCTCTCTTTTCAAAGCAACAGATGCAAAAAGACCCAATTTTTCTGTTTTGTTTGTGTGTGTGTGTCACAAAGAGACCCAAACATTCACAATGTGAGATCCCAGGATGGCCTGTAAAGAATAATAAAAGTTATTTTCCGGTGTTTTGTTTTTTATTTTCTTTTTTCTTTTTAATGAAGTGTGCTGGATGTCTCTATAATTTTTCTCATATGATTGCAGAACCTGGAAAAGTTGTGGCTGCTACTGATGCCTAACATACTGCTGCTATTGGTCTTTTTATATAAATATACATCCATATATGTACACATATTTTTTTTATATATATAAAATTTTAAATTTGGGAAACTTTAACTCTGCTGTCAACTTTAGAAAAAGTATCTCGGTTTACCATGTTGAGATGGCCTTGTACAGAAATTAGCAGCCACATTGGTCTAGAAACATTAATCTTAATTTTTCTTTCCATTTGTTCAGGGGTTAACACTGTTAAATATGTAAGGTCTTATCTGTGTGGGTTTGATTACAGAAACAAAGTATTCTCTAAATCATGAAAGAAACATAAAAGTTTACAGAAATGACAGCAGGCAGGAAGCAGAGCAAAAAGATACAGCTGGAAAGGAGAAACAGTAGATCCCAGCTGGCTCCCTGGGCCAGCAAATGACACAGAACCACAGCAGATGGAGGCACCAATGTACAGGGCATGCTGGGATCCAGGGAACCTGGTACTTGGGGCAGAATTCACTTCCCCAAAGACAGTACTTTAAATAAAGCCTTTCACTTGAAAGGGAATCTATCTGTTCCCCAAAACTCCTAATGTATTTTTTTTTAATTCAAGAGGCAGAATTTCTGCTCTCAGAACATAAACAAAAGGGATAAACAACCTGTATATAATTTGGTAAATAAATCCCTAAGAAATGTTAAGAAGGGAAGGACTAACAAAAAGCACCTAAAGGTGTGTATCTAAGCATTTGGAAGAGCCAAGCAAGAAATGCAGTTACATGTTTATTGCATGTTCTATGTTAGACACATCCTTGAGGTCCTAGATAAAGAAAAATGGAATGTCTGAGGTCTTCGACCCAGAGGGCCATGTATGAGAGGACATACTCCATTCCTATGCCTCATTTTCCTCATCGGCAAAGTGGGCTGCTGCTCCCAACCCGATACAACCTGTTACAACAATCAGGTAAGTGTTTTTATGTTACCTTCAATACTAATAAGCTTTAGGTAACATTACTGATTAAACATTAATAAAAACTCTGTCCTGTTGTCCCGACTTCAGCATCACTAGTATCAACGAAGTGGAGGGAATATTAGCAAAATTGATTATCCTTCTGTCCTTCTGTCAACAGTCCCATTAATGCATAAATTACCTACTTAATTAAAATGTTTTCAATTTTGACCAACTCTTCTTTAATAGTATGTAAAAGTCTTAGCATATGGTTAGAAATAAAAGACACTAGAAAGCAAACTTGGCATTCTTTTACTACAGGTTGACAGTAGGCAAATAAGTAAAATACATTAGCCAACCATCATCTCTGGTCCTGATGGAGTTTGTGTAAGAAGCCCATTTTAGCCAGGTGTACTGATTTATACCTGTCATCTCAACTGTCTAGGAGGAAGACGCAGGAGAGTCCCAAGCTGGAGTTCAGCCTAGCCAAGTTAGCATGAGCCTGTATCAAAATAAAAAAGGGGTTGGGGATGCAGTTCAATCCCTTGTTTTTAAAAAAAAAAAGCCTATTTTGTCTCGGCCAGTGACTCACTGTAACTACTATAATAGCTCTTTATTTCTCTTAAAATGAATTCTTTAGAACCAGTAACTTGGTACAACAAAATCCTCTCTAGATGCTATCATTCTGTGAAAGTCAAAATGATTTCAGACTTTAGAAGAGGACTAATGTTAAATGAAGTCTGAGCAAGTTGCAAATTAAATGAAATAAAATTTCTAGATCAACAGGCAGGACTCTGGGAATGCAAAGCGGGGTGGGGGTTGGACTCTTTCTACAGCGGGCAGGAAGATTTCTCAGAAGAGGGATCCCTAAAGATGGCCAAGGTCTTGCCAGGAAGGTGTCCAGAGAAAGAAGTGCGTGCTGTAGCTGACCTGACTGGTGGCCTGAGGGCGGCAGTGGTGAACTTATGGCACGAGTGCCACAGCCTGCTCTTTGTTATCACTGAAAGCTCTAAGAGGTTTGGCCATCATTGCCTTAGGGGAATCTCAGGATTCTAGCAGGAGCAGCACAGAGAACAAGACCAACAGCAGGGCAGAGGCCAGAAGGCTGACTCAGAGAGTGCTTAGGAGCCCACCCTATTTTGCACACAGTAGTGAGGTAGGAATAGGGCGTGGCTAAGGCTGGCTGGCAAGGGAACATGACCAGGAGGAGTGGTTTGAACCGACATCAGCCCCAAGGGAGTGGCCTGGACCTGACCTCAGCCGGAGGTGCCATTTTCAAGCACCAGCTCTCACATGGACTGTACTAGTTCTCGCGAGTTTCCAAGGGAACTCCATTGGATAAATAGAAGCAACACGGGAAGCAAGGGCCTCTTTTTTCTACTGCCCTGCCAGGGAAGGAGCTCTCCCTTTTCCCTCCCATGGAAGACAGTATCTGCGTACCCAGTGCCACCGCTATCATGCCTTTCTCATGGTAACCTGTACCGTGCCTTTTAGGCCCAGTACACATTTTGCTGTTTCTATTATTATGCTCAATTTTCCTTTTCTTCTTTTCTCTATAATTTTAAATAAAACTTTAGGACTACTTTTTGCCCCCCTCATTCAGTTCTTTGCTCGAGAAGGGGAAGAACCCAGGAATATCCGGAACCTACCCACTAACAGTAGGACAGCACTCAAAATGCTCAGCATGTATTCTAAGACCATGAGGGCTCCTGAAATCACAAGGTGGTGGGACTCGAGAATCTATGCTTCTAAGTGGTGCCCAGCCCCTACTAATCCTGCTGCCGCAGGTACCACCCCATGAGTCCCACTGCCCTAGGAAAGAACCCTTTACCTTCCTCTCTCGCCACCTTCTCTATCACCTAGATCTGCAGTGTGATGTGTGTAAAGCCTGTGCATGTATATTTCTGGATCTGATCTGCGCTTGACCAGAAAACCCCTAAGCAGCCCATGAAACGCAGTGAGGTAGAAGAAAAATGGGTCAGAAACAGTATCTCTAGTATCACACAGTGTTCGGGGGGCAGTGGGTCCCGCCACCCTCGCCCCCTGCCCTTCAAGGTCTAGCATACTGCTCTGGAAGGAGAGAGCCTCAGCTTGCAGTATGCTGCACCTAACCAAACTATCAGAGATCAAGAAAGGAACAAGAAAAAATAAAAAAGACAATGTTATGATAATAAACACTACGGATACTCCAGAGTTTGTTAGAGTAGAATGTTCTGTGTTAAGTGTAAACAGACACAATTCATGTTAAGCCTTTTATCTTCATGTGTCAATGAGGATGTGTTTACACTGTATATGTGCACTTCTCTTTCAGAGACAGCAATTCTGGCCACCTGACACATTCAATAACTAAAGGCAATCATAGGAATGTAAGGAATTTTCATTACACAGGTGACTTTGAGAACAGAAATTAAAAATGAAGTGTAATTTGAATCTGCAAATTGTTCTTTACTGCCCTACACAAGAGCTATCTCTATCACGCATATAAACATAATCTAAAATCCATGCACACATAAAAAGCAGTCCTGAAGGCTGGGAACATTAAAACTGAATGCTACCATGTAGCAACAAATTACAAAGATGGGTTAGATGCTTATAGCCTGGAAGGCCAATTAAGAAATGGAAACTTTACAAGGAATTAATTCAAAGACTGGAGGGAACACAAGCCTCAGTGTCCCCTCCACTTAAAGCATCTGTAGCCAAACAGATTGATGCAAAATAGAGCTTTATTTGCTTTAACGGAGGAGCAGTAACTGTTTTCCTGAATCTTCATAAAAACAACTTTACTCACTCTGACAGTTATTCTAAATGCCTTTCTGCTCTTAAAATATCCAAAAGTCCAACGTTGTAAGTCTCTGCACTTTGAAAACTGCCCGTGTAAGAGGTTCTAATCCTGTCCACTTACAGCTCCGATGATGACTGAGTCTGATGAAGCGGCGCACAAGCGCTGGCTCCCCTGGTTATATTCCCACCCCCTGCCCCAGCCCAGGGTCCCTCTGGGCGCCAGTGCACTGCCATCCTGTGAGGCCTTCTTCGGGAGCAGCTCCTCCAAGTCACACGCCCTCGCCCAGGGACAAGCCACTGTGCATCTTCCACGGTGAACTACAGGGCCAAAAGCTAATGCTGGGGGCCCTGGGGAAAATGTAGGGTGAGGCCAAGCCAGCACAAGGCCCACACAGAGCAAGCACCCCACCAAAGGAAAAAAAGACATGCTCCTTTGCCTTCTCCCTTGTCCCCTCAACCCTACAATTTTTTACTTCCTGTTCAGAACAGACAGATGATCTACATAAACACCAGACCTAGGTCCCCCTTACCCTCGCTGGCTTTGTTTTATGAAACCCATTACATTGTTCTAGTTACAAGCTCACAAGCTCATTTAGAAGTATTTTATTCTGCCCTGTAATGCTCCAGTTTCTTTACATGACCTGTACTCTTTTCAATTAGCCAGATACCTAAATCTAGCTGATAATCAGTGCCAAAATCCCATTCACTTATTCCCATAACCTGTAGGGTGATTGTTCATGGAGATGGAGGTAAAATATCAGCCTCAGGCTGGGAGTATAGCTCCACTGGAAGAGCCTTGGCGTGCACTTGCCTGGCACACACACGTAAGGCCCTGGGCTCCCTCTTTAGCATGTGGGCAGCCTCTTGACTTTCTGAGGCTTCTGTCTGATTTGGGACTTTGTTAGAGAGGAAAGCTACAGGGCTGGTACTCAGAAACCAGGAAACTCTTGGTTCCACCACTAACTACCCACATGGCCTGAGACCATTCACTATATCACTCTACCTCAGTTTCCTAAGACTCAGATGTAGGTTTGGGACTAACTTTATTCATTCTTCAAAATATTTCTAGAATGCCTACCATGTGCTAAGCACTGTCCAAGTGCTGGGAAGTCAGCAGGAAGCAAAACCAACAAACTTCTGCCTTCATGGGGCAGCCAGTCCCAGTGGAGCCAAAACTCCTTATCCAGTGATCCACAGTGGTGACCCACTGGTTTGCACACAGCTTTCCTGACCCAGTGTCAACACCACACACTTGGTACTCATTCAGACCAAGACAACCACTCTGCAGGATGCTGAATAAATCACTGCCACGGCCATGATACAAAACATGACAGGACACAGATGTCAGACGCCCATACAAGGAATCAAGTAGGTACTGAAGCTACACAGAGCAGAGCTCAGAGGAAGAACTCCAGGCAGGTGAACTGCAGGGTCAGAGACACTACAGGTAGCAGCTGCAGAGGGCACAGATCAGAGGTTCATGCAGTTGTAAAGAATGGAGGAAGAGGAGTCTGAAGGAGAACAGGAAGAGGCACTCCTGGTGAAGGAAGAGCAAAGGAAGGCCAAAGGCACCCCCAAAGCAGGGTGTACACCACTGCATCAGAGCCTCAGCACCCAAGTGCAGTGGAAAGAAGCAGCCAGAGGGCTCTGGGACATGAACACCATGCAAACATGAAGTGCGAGACATTCGCTCTAACAGGGGCCAGTAATCACACAACAGTACAGAGGACTGCACACCTGTGTCCGTAGCAGCATTATTCACAACAGCCAAAAGATGGAAACACCCCAAGTGTCCGTCAGTAGGTAGATGGATAAAGTGTGGACTATACATACAATGGAATATTACTTGTCATTAAAAAACAAAATTCTGAGACATGCCACAGCATGGATAAACCTTGGCATTATCCCCAGTGAAACAGGCCAGGCACAAAAGACTGCAGGATTCCACCATACGAGTTAAGCAGCACAGTCGAAATTATGGGGACATAACGGTAGAAGAGGGTTGCCAGGCACTGAAGGGAGGAGAGAACGTGGAGTTAGTGTTTAATGGTTACAGAGTCTCAGTTTTGCAAAATGAAAAGAATTCTGGAGACTGGTTATACCATAATGTGAATTTGTTTAACATAATCTGTATACTTAAAAATGGTTAAGATGGTAAATTTTATATCTACTTTATCATAATTTTTAAGTATAGTGGAAGGTGGGCACAGAGATGAAAACCTGTAATCACAAGCTACTCAGGAGGCAGAGGCAGGCAGATCACAAGTTCAAACACAGTCTGGGCAATTTAAAAATTTAGTGACATCCTGTCTCAAAATGAAAAGTAAGAAGGGCTGGAGATGTAGCTTAGTGGAAAGGCCCTGCATTCAATCCCCTGGTCTTCAAAGAAAAAAGTATAGGGGGAAAATTTTGCTGCATTTTACCCTGCCCTCAAAGTGGGTCAACAAGTGCAAAGAGAGAGCTGAAGGCAGCCACACGACCCTTCAGCTTCCATGGACCAAGGTTGGGCTCCCAGCAGGAAGCAGGCCACCCTTGTGCCACAGATGAAGAACACATAGCCAGGCACTTAAAAACGCTACCCAAATGCCTGTAATCCCAGCACTGTGGAAGGCTGAGGCAAGAAGATCACAAGTTCAAGTCCCATCTGGGCAACTTAGCTCCTGTCTCAAAATAATAAAAGGGATAGAGATTTAGTTCAGTGTAAAGGGCCTAAGTTCAATCCCCAGTGTCCTTCCCCTCCAAAAACGGCACCCAGACCGGGTGTGGCTGTGGGTCTACATCTAGTACAACCCAAGATGTCAAGCACAGACCGGGCACAGCAAGAACGCTGCACTGACTCGCCCAGGCAAAGAACTCTGGGCATGCAGCCTCACACACAGGCAGACGATGTGGGGCAGGTGGGCATGGCGTGCCCCTTTCTACAGAGTGGGCAGAAGCTACAGCACCCTATACAACTAACCATCTCTGCAGACTAAGCCGTGGCTGCACATCACAATCTGCTAGGGTTCAAGGCCAACAGTCACAGGTCATTGCATGGAAGGGCTAACTTGAGGTGTTTCTGAGTTGTTTCCTAAACCCAGGTGTACCTCAACAATATACCTTATAAAATGTGGTGGACAAACATGAAGAGGGTCAGCATGGTTCCAGTCTGTCCCTTCTGTCCTTGGCTGCCCTTCAGTCATTGCCTCTACTCTCACAAAGGCCTTCATGTCTGCCTCAACTTCCGCTTTTACTATTCTCCTTGAACAAATCCAGCCTCACCTCTCCCCTAGAGGAGTATTTTTTCCACTCGGTGCTCATTCACACATCTGAAGGCCAATCTGCATTCCCTGACTCCTTCACTGAGGCACACTGCAGATATCACCAAGGGCAGGCACCCTCAGCACTTAGGATTTCTCCACCCACCAGCCTAAGCAGCAGCCCCTGGAAGGCAAACATCTAAAACCAGTGCTCCCTCAAATCTTGGCTCCCCAGAAAGGATCTAAACACCTTGCTCCCAAGCAGCTCAACTCTTCTACTAGCTAGCAGCCACCCACAATCACAACCCAACACCTAAGCCCCTGGTTGTAATCCTCCCTTCCTTGCACTCTAGCAGTGCTGTAGGCAGAAATAGAAGAAAAGCACCATTTCAGAGTGAAGCCAAGGGCTGTGGGCCACAAACCACCATAAACCACAATAAAGCAGGATTTTGTTGTCTTTGTTTTGTAAATATACCATACTGGCCTTTCCAAGTGCTGACTAACAACCCAAGGAAGGTCTCTAGCGAAAGGCCAAGTGGTTCTTTCTGACTCATGTATATTTCAACATTTTTATCAATCACTTGATCAATGGCACAGATAAAATGTTTGTCTAACTCAAGGATGACAAGGTTCTAGGAGAGATGGCAAATACACTGGCGACAGAATCAAGAGCTAAAAAGATCAACAGATTGGAATTGCAACAGAGAGGAAATAATGTTATTTGGACACTTGGTTGCAAAAAAAGAAATGCACAAATGTAGGAGGTGTGAAAAAGACTTAGGAGATTTAATTGGATATAATTTCTGTATGTGATGATAGGGTGTTGTGTCTGCCAAAAAAAAAAGTCAAGCAGTCTTAGTCTGTACGTAAGGGAGATTTAGTGGAATAAGGAGGCAGTGGAGAGGCCCTCAAAACTGGGTTTGTTTCTGTCAAGCCAATGAGAAAAGATCCAAGGGACAGCCCAGAAGGAGTAGGGGCCAGAAAGCCCATCTCAGGGAATGGCTGCAAAAACCAAGAATGGAGGGTCCCCAGAAGGGCAAGTGGGGCTGGCTACGTACAACCCTCTGGGCAGGGAGGGACAGAGAATCTGGACCAACACACAGCGAAGGATTTGGGTTCAAGAACACACAGTAGGATTTACTTGAAATCAGACTAAAACAGATAATAAAGATTCCTGTGCAACAGCACATTTCTGCAATTTTTTTTTTTCTTGATGCTGGGGATCAAACTCGGGTCCTTGTGCTTGCAAAGCAAGCACTTTAACTGCTGAGCTAAATCCCCAGCCCACATTTCTTCAATTTCTAAAGCCTGATTGACTTACAACTGATAACCTTTTGGGGTATTATTTGTCCTGTTTTACATCAAAGGAAACTGAAGGCAAATAAGGAATAAATGTCCTGTCTGGGATCACTCAGGTATTGGGCAACAGAGCTGGGGCTTAAATCTAGATTACCGCACACAATCATGCAGCAGAAAATCCCTCTCTGGGAGTAACTCTGCTACAGCCAGGGACTCTCACCTCCTGTGGCCCCCAAGAACCATGCGATCAATGTAGGCACTTCTGTACAGGCTCGAGGGGAGACACCTGTCAAACCCAGCTCACAACTCTGCACAGAAAGGAGCCATGGAAGCTGTGAACAGCGTAGCAGAGCTCCATTTTCCATCTCACAGCCCATCCTTGGAGGTAAGGGGGTAAAACTGCTATCATTCCAAGCCTTATAGTCTTCTGAAAAGCACACACCGTTTCCATGAGTTAATCATACTGCAGAACATCAAATTCTTGTTTCTGCTCATAACCCACGAGGGAATATAAAAACAGCAAGCGCAACCTAACCCAGCCCCAAGAACTCTTCCTGCCCTGGGATATTCGCCGTAGCAGAGAAGCAGATCTCTTGGATCTGGAAGACAGGACTCCAGCCTCATCAAGTGCCTGCCACTCCTCCTCCTCCATTTCCATCAAATCGCACTCCCTTCTTTATCTCAGCGTCCTGGCTTTGCAGCCACGCAGGGCTCACACACAGTTCCAACTTTCTTCTAGAGGGAAGTCAGCCCCCTCCAATGTCAGCACACACACGCATTCTTCATGCAATTCTGATACTCAGATCATATGAAGATTCCCTCGTGTTAAAAGTACCACTCCTCCCAAAACTCTACATGCTCTTCTATGACAACCAAGAAGTACAAGTTTTGGGAGTTTTTTCTTCTTTCCAAGTTCTGGTTGAGACCAACATAATCTCAAACATGTGGGGGGCTCTGACAAGCATGAGAAGCCCTGGCTTGAAGGCAAACCACGCGGTGAGGACTGATACAGGCACCTGTGTGCCCAGCCCCACCCAAGTCTGTCCCCGCCTCACCCAGGTTTCCAGTTGAGTGGGCTCAAGGGTGCTAGGCCAGGAACTCTGTACAAGGAGTCCCAGAGGCCGGGGCAACAGCAGGGCTGCCACAACTCCACCATTCTGGGGAGTGGCAGACATTCCCAAAGCCACAGAGCAGTACAGTGGGGGACCCTCCAAGCCTCTCTGAGGCTGGTCCTCATCGGGGATAGGTGCCTGGTGGAGGATGGAGGATTAAAGAGCTTAACATGGAATAGGGACACATGAATAAATGGTGCAGCGGGGCTGTGAAGCGCATCTCATCTCCCTAATAATCCTGCAGTTTCGTCTCCCCACTCTCTGAACTCCCAGTATGGACCAGATGTTACTTTGTTTGAAGTCAGTGAGAGTGGACGTGATGTAGTGAAGAAAACTTATATATACACAAACACCAAAAAAAATAACAAAGACAAAAAAAACCCTGCAGACATAAACATTTATCAATGAAGTGCAAAGGGATTAACACAAACGCTGCTTGGTCCTGGATAACAGACATGTTTCCAAACAGCGAGTACAAGTGAGACAAGTGCACAGCATTCTGAGAGTATCCCCTTCCTCCGCTTTAGCATCATGCAAGTGCAGCCTGGGAGACTCTACCATGACAGGAGGGAAGCACAAGGCCATTCTACCAGGGAGCAAGAACCTCCCTGTGAGGCAGAGGCATCCAAAAGGCAGCCTCTGTGCTCAGAACACGGGAAGGCACGGACCCCAGAGACCAGCTGAGCCCATGTGCAGGGTTCTTGGCATCCTGCAGCCCTGGGGACAGCCCTCCCAAGAACCTGCCTGTAACACAGCTCCCAGTGAAGGAAGATGAAGTCACCCTGCAAAGGAAAAAGAAAATCTAAACAAAAGCCTCAAATACCACAGGCTGGAAAATCCTGTCCCAATTTTCAATCCTCACCTGCCCTTCGCCAATACTACCTCTGCCCCTGCTGCCTTCTGTTCACCCTGGACCCTACCAGCCTTAATGGGCCCAGTACAGGGCGGCGTACTTCTCCCTTCCCCAGTGCCCTCCTCATTAGCATCACCAACGCATTATGTAGAGAACAACGGACTGAGTAACTCCAAGGTTAACTTCTGGGGCCCATGGCTAAGGACAACATCATGGGGAGGTGTTGTACAAAGAATAACTTTTTGATAAAGTCTTCGATTTCTTGAGGGTAGATATCCATTTGGTGTATGTTTTTATCAGAGCTTGGTACTAACAGATGTTTCCCAAATCTGATTGGAGATTCCAGTTCTCACTGTCATCTTACTTTAAAGCTTCCAGGGTATAGTAAATATACGTCTCACAACTAGAGAAATGCAAACTAAAATATTTTTAACTTACTGGGTCCACAGGAAAACAACATCATGCTTGAGCAAGGATGTGGGACATGGGAGACTCTCCTACTTCTCAGAGGAGCACACTCTCATTTTAGGGGGCAATGTCTGTCCCAAAATTCCAATGCCCACAACCTCTGACTCACCAACCTCTCTTCTAGAGATCCTATCCTCACAAACGTGGGGCAAAGTGATCCATGTGAAAGTATCCCCTAGAATTTTAGTTATGAAATTTATTAAAAAACCAGAAAGCTACCTAATCGTCCATCTTTTGAAGCAACTGCAAGGTCTCCTTACAAGGATCAATACATGGCAATTAAAAAAGACAGAGAATATCAATACGTAACTGATTTTTGAAAGCTTTTTATAGTAGAGAAGCCCATCACACAAGACCTCATCCAGGTGGTCAAGGTTAACATCCCCGGTGCTAAGTCATGTTGACAGTGTGTACTCTTGCTTGACACGATGGGACAGGAGAGTCCTGCGGCTCTGTGGTGCTCCCTCCCCAGACCCACTATCCGAGACTAACCACACGAAAACCGCCAGACAAATCCCAACTAGGGGATAGTCTGTAACAAACCTGACCAGTGTGCCTCAAAACTACTGAAGCTTCCAGAGACAAGAAAAGCCTGAGACAGTCCCAGGCCAGAGCAAGCTAAGGAGACACGAGACTACCCGGCAACGTGATGTCCTATATGAGAGCTGGGACCAAGGACAGAACATCAGACCCATACTGGTGAAATCCCACAGAAAGTGGTGCACTCAGTTCATTCAGTCACGGACTAATAATGGGTCCTTCACTGTGGGAAACATACCGCAGTGATGTAGGATGTTAATAGTGCAAACTGTTAAGGGGCATCCAGGAACTCTGTTCTAGCATGATAACACTGCTGTAAATCTAGAACTATTCTAAAAGAAAAGGTTTATTTTAAAGGAGAAAGACCAAGCAAGCACATGTGTGTGGTGGGGAAAGCAAGCCTCCGAGACAACAGTGATCCACTTTGTTTTGTTTTTAGAAACTACTTTATTAATACTCTGTGGCTTGCTTCTCCCCTTTCGCTCACCTACCTACACACAGCTACATAAACCCATGGGAATCACCTGGCAGGACACACGCTGAGCTGCTAGTGGTCCCCTGCAGGGACAGAAAGGGACACAGAGTTGCAGGGAGAGGAGCAGGTGGGCCACTGCTTTCTACTGTGTGATTCTGTGTCACTTAATTCACAAGGAGCTGACATGCATAAATTCCTTGTATACTCAAAACTACTCTAGGAACGAAGATCATTCTACTATAGGAAGAGAGCCAAGGCATTAAACGGAAAACCACAAATTGCAAATGTGTGCTTAAAAAACAACCAGGACACAGCTTGCTTCCTCTGCACAGGGCATCTGCAAAGCTTTCCTTCTGGAAGCAGGACAGATGCAGGAAGAAGAGCTGAGAGAGAGAAGAAGCAGGGGAGCGGCTCAGGATTCTAACTCCGTATCTTCTGTTTAAGTGTTTACTGCAAGCGTGTATTTTTCTATAATCATCATCATCAAGCAAAATAATTAGAAATCCTTAATATGTATCCCCTACCTGCTTAATCTGCTGGACTCCCCCCCAAACCACACCCAAAGGAGCAAACAGACACGCTGGAATTCTGCTTCTAGGGCCGTGCTGCAAGTGCCCCATCCTCTACCCACAGCCTCCTGTTCACCCACAGGGTGAGAACACAGAGGTCAGAATGAGCCATGCTTGGAGATGGCCTGGCCCTCACTCAATATGGATCCTGTTCCCAATGGAGCATCCAGCACCACCATGAAGTACGGGAACCGATACCACCCATGATGGCAGAAAGTACAGCAAGATCCTAACTTGCTTTCTGTGTCACCTTTTAAACTCTGCAAGGCCTTTGCCTGCAGTGAACATATTCTAATACTTTAATAACTTCTGGTTGATCGACCAATGACAAACTCCTGGAGCCTCGACCGTGGTATCTGATAATCTAATACAGCCAGTCAAAGCTGCTTTTCCTTTGAAAGGACACCAGAACAAACCAAAATATTTTAAGTCATCCACAGAGGGAAAACAGCCCAGTGAAGATGAAAAACATCTATTTCACATTGCTTTTAAGATCAAGTTATTTAATTCCACTAACATTGATTTTTACGGGGTGATTTAATTTCCCTAAAACTTATTGAGCTTCTGCTTACTTGATATGAACATCTGGGCAAACAACATCATCACCCACTTCATAGAGAAAGGAGGAGGCAGAGAAATGGCAGGATCCTGGGGGGCTGTACACATGCAGAACCTGGTGAACTGAGGCATGGCGGGCTGAAAGCGAGCCCCCACAATTAATCAGCTTCCTTTTTAGGTCCTAGAACTCTTGGAAAATCTGACTAAAACAAACAAACAAGTAAACAAAAAAGCGTGCCTTTCTCCAAAAACTATTATTACAAAGCATTTGCATACAGCTTCAATATGGGCCTTCTGAGTTACTACAGGTCCTTAGTCAAGCAACCATGAGCTGCATACATCTGCAATACCATTTTACAGATGAATAAACTGAGGAGTAGGGAGTTGTTTTTTTTTTGGTACTGGGGATTGAACTCGGGGCCTTGTGCTTGGTAGGCAAGCACTTTAACCACTGAGCTAAATCTCCAGTCCTGAGGAGTAGGGAGATTATATAACATTCTCAAAATGTGCCCACTAGCTAGAAGCAAGGCAGAAACAAGAGTCCTAGTCTCATGCTGCCAAGCAGAGATGATTCCAGAAAACACACACAATACCCAGCAATAATGTTAGTGTGAATCCCCAATAAAAAGGCCACGAAGCTGAGGTTTCTGAACTCTAAGACATCTCCTGCATCTCCTTCTAAAATACCCATCTCCTCTACCAGTGCAGACTCCACCCTCGCTGCCAGAGGACCCATCCGCACTCATCTCTCCTGAATTTAGGCCTCACTAGGTGACCAGCCTGGGATCCCGGGAGAGCAGGGACGACATTGTATTTTGCTGCCATTCACAGGGGCCCAACTAAAGAGGAGCCTGAGTAACAGCAGGTGCTCAGCAGAATGGCAAGCAGAAAATCAGCAGCTAACTGCTCTTCACACGTACTCTCTTCTGCCCTCCTCCCCAGAACGTCAAGTTGTAGGTCAGTCTATAACAAGTTCAAGGTTCACTGAGAATGCCAAATATTAAAATTTGAAAATAACCTCAATCAAACTACAATGAGATACCACCTCATACCATTAGGATGGTTACTACACCTCCAGAAGGGAAGGAGAGAAAAGGAAAAGAAAATAACAAACGTTTGTGAGGATATGGAGAAACTGGAACCTTGTTTTGGAAGAATACGGCTATTCCTCAAACAATTAAAAATGGAACATTATATAATCAGCAATCTCACTTGTGGGGATAATAAACCCGGAACAATCAAAAGCAGGGACTTCAGGAGCTATGAGGAGAACCATGTTTATAGCAGCATTACTCACTGTAATCAAAGGGTGGAAGCAGTAAGTGGATAAGCCCTGTATACTAGGGGGTGCAAGCACATTATTATAGGAATATTATGCCTCCTTTAAAAAAAGGAAATTCGGACACAAGCTGCACAAGAGAGATGAACCTTGAGGACATTATGCAGCATTTAATAAGCCAGACGCAAGAAGAAAAATACTATATGATGCCACTTCTGTGAAATACCTAGTTAAATTCACAGAGACAGAAAGAAGAAGGGTGCTTGTTAGGGCTATCAGAAAGGAGGAATGGGGAATTACTGTCCAATGGATACGAAGCTTCCATTCAGAAAAACGAGTAAGTTACAGAGATGGATGGTAGTGATGGCTGCACGACAACGTCAATGCACTTCATGGTGCCGGGCTGTACACTCAAGGACAATTAAGACAGTGAATGTGTATTTTACCTCAATTATGCAGGGAGCTGCTCTGCAGCAGTTAAAATGGTCTCAGCTCCAGGGCTGGATGACCGGGCTGCGGGGGCCCCAGAGGGGACTGAACAGCAGGAGCACGCCTGCTGTTGCACATTCGTGCCCAGTCTTCCTTCAGAGACACTTAGGGAAGGCACCACCAGGACCCGGCCTGTGGAGGCTTCTCTGAAGGGACCCTGGGCAGATACCAAGGCAGTCTGACCCAGTCAGGGACAGGGGACTGTGGCTGAGTCACTGGGAAGATGTCAAAGGGCAGCCAGCACAGAAGAGGTGCCCAGCTGGGTAATGGGAAGCAGAGTACTCAGGAAGGTAAAGGGTGAGCCAGTGCCCTGGGTCCATACAGACCCCCTTTGCTGACCAACTGGAAGGTGTGCCTGTCCTTTATTAGGTCACAGCCTTGGCGAGGATCCACAGGCAGCCACCAGTCCTGGGGGTCTAGAGGACACAGCACTCCACTGCTGGGCTGAACACCACCCCCCAACATTTCCATACACTTTCCAGAAATCACGGTGCTGTTGTACAAACACACTGTTGTTCTTCCTAAAGGCCAACAGCTCCAACTGAAAAGTTAAATGGGTTGTGAAATGCTAGGAACCAATCTTCAAATATTCCATCTGCTAAAATTTGACCCTCTAGTATACATGGGATAGAATGGCAAAAAGCTGATAAAATAATCTAACACTGGTTTCCATTTGGCGTTGTAGTAAGATCTAGACCCATAAAACTGATTTTCCTCAATATACTTGGCCTAGCATATCATTAAAATGAATTTGTTTTTCAAATCACATTAACAAACAGTACCCAATCCTGTGCAGAGTAGCAGGACAAAATCGAAGCCATAAAAAAATCAATGTAGGGACAATCTCAAGTTTAGAGGAGAAAGAAAAAGAAGAAACGTATACAGTCATCCCTTAGTCCTTGCAGAGGACTGGTTTGGACCCCCCTGCAGGTATCAAAATCTGCAAGTGCTAAATGAAGTCCCCTATAAAAAACGTCATGGTGTTTGCATCTGCCTTAAATCATCTCTAGATGACTTACAGTACGTAATGCAATGGCATGCTCTGTAAATAGTTCCTATTCCGTATTGTTTAGAGAATAATGACAAGAAAAACGTCTGCACAGGTTCAGCACAAAGGCAAAACATGTTTTAAGAATATTTTTGATTTGACGTCAGTGGAATCACAGATGCAAAAGCCAGGGGCACGGAGGACCCATTGGGGCCTACAAAATGGGGCCAAACTCCTCACAAAATTTCCTGAACACTTTAAATTCAGGAAGAGTAAATAATTTGCCCCAATCACAGCCATAAATACAGGCATGGAGTTCAGTGCAAACCCAGGCCACCCAGAGCCAAATTACAGACAAGCTCTCCAGCCCACGGAGGGTCCTCCCCTGACTGCAGGGTCCTCGTCCTCTCTACTCTGCACTGCAGCATCCCACTGGCCAAATCTCGCTCCCTTTGAAAAGGAAGGAAAGGCAGGTCCGCGTCCTCCTCTGGATAAGTTTCAGTTATGTTTGTAAAACATTCAGAAAAGGCCATAAAAAGATCTTCACTGAGGGCTGTGTTAAGCATTAAGTATTATTCAATAAACCACAGCGTGGAGGTTGCCAACTGACATCTCACTATAACCTGGAAAGAGTCCGGGCTAAATACATTTTTTCCCTGTTTCAATTCCTAGGTATCATTTATATTCATCGGCCCCTACCCCCTAAGTCACCATTAAAAAGCATAAAACAAAACAGCAGAGCTACAGTTTTAAAACACAACCAGAGTAGGTGGCATATTATGATAAACAAGGATGACAATACAACATTTTTCCAGCTGTGATAAACATATTTAAGATCTATCATAGAGGCTGCTGGAGCTAAAACTGAAAACTATGAAAATTACAAGTTGTTTGTAACATTGAATTTATGTCTTAGAAGGTTTTATTTTTTAGGCAGAAGCTGTCTCACTGGGAGATCATTTCCTTACCTTCTTAAAATGTGAACTTCTTTTTTTTTTTTTTAAGTTGTAACTTGTTGAGGCTGTCAACATATCCAAAGCAATTTAACAACTGGCTCAGGGATGAGCATCGCAGCCTAAGAATGAACACACCAACCAGCACACGGTCCAGCTCTGAGAGGAAATGGCCAAACACCCCAGCACAGGGGAGCCCTCACTTCGCCCTCCAGGAGGACCCCCAAGATCTACACCTGCTGAGTGGTCAAGACACTCGCATTTCACTACATCTCAAATGTCAGGCACGAGTACAAGTAGTTCAACTAATAGCTGTCTCAGTGTCTGAGATCAGAAGAAGATTTTTTTTAAATGATGAATTATGTCCAGACTTCCAAATATCTGTGGCCTTCATGCCATTTCTTGGCCTCTGAAACTATTTGGTTTCTATATCGAGACTTCCTTTCCCAACTTAAAAAAAAAAACAAAATCACGCACAACTTTAAACAATAAACCTTGCCATCCAACTGTGACTGATGAGATGTGCTTGCGAAATTGGCTTGTCAGATGCACTTATATAAGAGGATACTCACTTGACTGCAATTCCTAACATCGTGAACATCTTTAAAAAATTCAGGAGACAACAATTTCCTCAACAAACAAAACTGTTGTGTATTGTACTCAGCTGAGCTGAGGTTATCTCATCCCTTACAAACGAGTGTCAGTAAACAAGATGTAACTCAACAGGACAATGCCTACACAGGCACAAGTCCTTTTGGAAAATCCGGAGGACTTCCCAGCAACTTCCCCACCTTGCAAGCAAGGACAGCCCCCAAAAGACGGGAGAGGGGACAGAACTGAGCACAGCAGGACTGTGAAAGACATTCTTTGCTAAATGGAGCACTTTGTTTTTTGAATCCTAAAATAAACATTTAGATCATTTGTGGAATCAGTGAGGTATACTTATGATAGAAGGGCCCCGTCTCTCCACTCCAGCTCACACAACAGGCTAGTCAGACCTCTTTTAAACCCATGTGCTATCAACCCAAGTCTACCTGTCTCAGTGAATGTGGGCCAGGCACTCAACAGATACCAGAAATGTGTCCCCTGCTTTTAAAGAATCTTTCTAACAGAGGGAGAGAGAGAGGTAGAAAGAGGAGAAAGAGAAGTCTCCCAGCCCCGTGCAGTCAGTCCCTCCAGCACCATGAACTACATGTCCTGGCAGACAGCAAGGTCACTGACTCGAGGGGTTCGTCAACTCTCGGAGAGGAGAGCTCCTTAAGAGCCTACTATGAGTAAAATGCACAAGGAGAAAAGCATTAACCACGTATCACATTTACCCCAAATAAGACATTAAATGTAAACTTAAAAAGCAACCCGGGGCCCCTAAGGAAATGTAAAACTGCTGACGAGCGCTTCAATTAAATCTCCAACATTTCCAAATCAACTATAATTACATTTAACCAAAGAGGCATTAGGGTGAAGAGAGTTCTCCATGGGGTGTAAAAGGAGCATCAACCCATCCAAAGGGCCACCCCGAGCAACGCTATGGGAGGTGGTCATCTTCCTGCCCACATTCACAGCCCCCCACCACACCATGGAAAGCAACTCGGATAACCTTAGAGTTCTGATATGATTGGACAGATGGAAAAATGATTTGAAACAAGATCACCGCTGTGACCAAATGACAAGGCTTTGTGGGTTTCCAAAGTGCAAGCCTGCTCTATGCCTTTACCTTGCCCCGCCGCAGGGATCAACTCTGCCCCTGCACAGGCTCTAGTTGTAAGGCCCAGAGAGTGGTAAACTCCTTCTTAATTACTCTCTGCCCTACACCGAAATCACTGAGCATAAAACAAAGAATACAAGGGCCTCAGCAAAATTCCCAATGGAAGCCAGGTGTGGTGGCACAGGGATGTAATCCCAGCAGTCTGGGAGGCTGAGGTGGAGGATCCCAAGTTTGAGCCCAGCCTGGGCAACTTAACAATTTAGCAAGACTCTGTCTCAAAATAAAAAAATAAAACAGGGCTGGGACTGCAACTCAGTGTGAAGGCCTTGGAGTCAATCCCCAGTACCACAGAGGAAAAAAATTCCTAATGGAGTTCATATGACACAATACAAACCATAGCATTGCTCCCTACCCCTCATGCTGAATGAGTAATCTCCTCATGGCCAGCACACCACACAATCATTCAGACAACATCAGAGAAAGACCCTAAACTCAAGCCCAATGTAGGTCAAAACACAATAGGAACACGACTGTCAATTAAACCCATCACTGAGCAGGACTGACCTCCAGCAGTACATGAGGGGATGCTCTGAGGGAGGTGAGGACACGCTGCAGCACCTCCCCAAGAGAGCTCCAGGCCTCCCTCGCAAACACCCACCAGAGGGTGGCAGGATCCCAGGGCTGCACCCCACCCTCTTGCAGCCAGGAAGCTCTGACTACTCGAGCGGCCGTCTGTGGCTCATACATCCAGCACATTACAGGCCCAGCTCAACTTGGAGGTTCACCCACAGACTACCCCTTGGGATGAATCCAGATACGCAGAAACCTTCTTCTCCATGAAGCCCTCAAGGTCGATGTACTTCCCCACTAACACCTACTGCACAGGACTGCAATTCATGGAAACCTCCTGACAACTAAAAGATCAGCCAACGGGGGATGCAAAGGCAGCAGAGAAGCGAGAATGAACACCCAGGTTGCACGCTGGGTGCCAGGTAGCTGCCTTAAACAAGCAAGGTGCAGATGGCCAGGAGACATGGCATCTGCCAATCTAGCAACAAAGCAGCCCCAGAGAGACGGAATCCTAACAGAAGTGAAGAGCTGTGGAGGCTGAGAAGGAAGTAGCTCTCGAGAGGGACACCGAACAGGAAGAGCTCTGGCAGGTCTAATCAAGAATAAAAGGGAGGGGCTGGGGATTTAGCTCAGTGATTAGAGTGCTTGCCTTGTAAGCACAAGGGCCTGAGTGCGATCCCCGGCACCACCAAAACAAAACAAACAAACAAAAAAAAAAGAATAAAAGGGAAAGCAACCAAAAGTCCAAGAAAACAGAGACAGTAGGGTTAACACCATAAAGAAAACCCTACATACAACTGTGCTGTAATTTTCAATGGATTTGTTGAAAAACTTTAAATTCCAAAAATTGATTCAAAAAGAACCAGAAACTCAGGACAAACCAATACTCTTGGAAAAAACTTTTTTTTTTTTTTTACAGTTGACCACAGAACTTTTTTTTTTGGTGCTGGCAGGGCCTCATGCTTGTGCAGCAAGTACTCTAACCACTGAGCTAAATCCCCAGCCCAGAACGATTAATTTTAAAAAGCACCAACCTCTAAGCATTTAACAAGTGAGTTCTTTCAAAAGACAGTTTATTGCCACATGATGGTATATAACAGTTACAGAGAAGCAAGTAAAAAGGAAAGTCATTAATTCATTTCACAAAGCTAGTCTAAATTTGAGAGTAAAATCTGGAAAAGATAGCACAAAGCTATCCCACTTAAAATGAGGGATGAAAAAAATCAAAATATGGGATTTAACAAGCCAAATTTAATTAGGGCTTTAAACAATCACCCATCATAACCAAAAATAGTTTTCCCTTGGAATCTGAGGTGGGGTTACTACGAGGTAACTTATTCCCACATCACATCAATAGGTATAACAACACCTGAAGCTAAATGGGTGCCAGGATGACAGAGGAAGACATTCAGCACCCATCCTAATAAATCATCCATGAAAAGCAGACAGCTAATTCTTCAACATGACGAAAACTTCTCTTAACCCAAAGGATATCACACGTATTGGGGGAAAAAAAAAATATCAGAGCTAGTACCATTAATATCAGCAAAAATACAAAAAGGCAAATATTGCCTAATCAGCATTTCCCACTGCTCTGGATGGACAGGCCAACAAAACAAGACCCTGTGGACCCACCTCCACTCGGAGGCACTGCCCAGGACCCGCATGAGTCCAGGCTGGCCGTGAAGCCAGAGGGACAATGGGCTGGGCAGGGCTTGCTGCCATCCCATTCTGTGTTTTTGCCCTTTGTTTTTAATCCCTTCCCACTTCTTCCCGCCTGAAACACACAGATGTGATGCCTGGAAGTAGAGGGGCCATCTTAAGATCATTAGGACAAAGGCCACACATCTTACAATCTAGAAAAGAGGTCCCCGTACCCTCTTTGAACACATAGCAGGAGCCATAGAGTGATTCTTTCCAGACTCCTTGAGCACGGGAACAAACAGCCTCTAGGTGATTAAGCCTTGACTAGACAGGTTTCTGCTTATTTTGAGCCAGTTATACTCCTAAATGGCATATTAAGGAGCACAATGAAGAGGTATCAGGTACTGGGAGAATAAAGACAAAATTATCCTTGTTGGGCATCAATGATTCTCTGCACAGAAAAATTACAGGAATTGACTGGAAAACCACTAAAACAAGAGCAATCAATGGACTGAAGAAATAATTAATTTACTGTGCAAGATAAACAAAATTACCATAGCTTTCTTCACACACAAGCAATAATCAGTTAAAAATACTACGGAGAATAAAGATTCCTTCTACATTAGCAACAAAAAAGGTGTCAATTATCCAGGAAAGTATTGGATCCATATAATGTGTGATTTTTGACAGATTTTTTTAAAATGTAAGTAAATGAGAGACATGAAAGATCTTGAATGAAAACTTCAAGTATGTAAATGCCATTTTCTCCCATTTTCTTTTCATTAATCACAGTCAAAAATCCCATTTTTTTTTCTTTTTTAGAAGGGTGGTACAGAAGACTTACAAAAACAAAATGAATTACGAAAGGACAGACACGTAATTTCATTTGAAAGAAGGCTTCCAAATTTTAACGAGTAAAGATTCTTCCTAGAAGATGTTAACATGTATAATGAAACTACAACATTCAAGACAGTATCATTTCACCATATCCAGCAGGCAGACCAGGAGAAAAAGCCTTAAAACACAGCTTCTGATGTAACAGATACTAGATGATCCAGTGAAGGACAAAATGTAAACACAGCATGGGGAAACTGAATCATCAATAAGAGATACCTCACTTCATGTAAATGCAAAATAAATTCTAGAAGTACTGAAAATAAAAAGGAAAAGGTGAAACAAACTAGAAGTCAAATGCATGATAACATTGAACTGTAACATGAGTACAAACTTTTTTCCTTTATTTTGTGCTTTCCTGTTTGTTTTTTGTTTTTGTTTTTGATTTTGGTGGTACTGAGGATCGAACCCAAGGTGTTCACATTGAGCTACATCCCCGGCCCTTTTCATTTATTTTTTGAGAGAGGGTCTGACTATGTCACTAAATGGCTCAGGCTGGGCTCAAACTTGCGTGCAAACTTTCTAAGCAAAAGATTAAAGACCACAGATTAAAGACCACAATGCACAGACTTAATCTACATTAAAATGAAGCACTGTGTAGGTCAATAAGGTTAAAAACTAAAAACCTTAAAAAAATATACAGCAAAGCAGGAAAAAAGTCTACAATACAGAGAACACAAGGTAAACATCGTTACAAGGGAATCTATACAAATCTGTAAGAATGCATTGGTAACCTAAACAAAAAACAGGGAAGGGTGGGAATTTAGCTCAGTGGTTAGAGTGCTTGCCTAGCAAACACAAGGCCCTGAGTTCGAGTCCCAGTACCAAAAAAAAAAAAAAAAGAAAAGGCGGGGGGGCGAAGATCCTACCAATAATTTAAAAAGAAGACTAAAACAACGTGATACAATTTTTTAAATGCTACAATTGCAAGACACAATTTAGTTTCTATATTAGTAAAGAGTAAGGATGAGAAGCACTCTTTTTGGAGCCTAACACAGGAGTTTCCTAAAAAATATTTTGGTAATATTTATTTAGGATCATAGTATGGACACTTATAAAAATTCTTAGTATCTCATATTTTCAACTTTCACAAATCTAACCCAAAGCCAGAGAAGCACATCAACAACAGTACATAATGATTTTATCACTTTTTAATGACAAAAAGTGTAAAATGCTTGTATTTAGCAACTATAGAATAATTTTAATTTTAATAATTTCATTAAACCCCATATTCTAGTTGATAAAGATACACTAAAACAGACAAAATTTGGAAACATGATGCTAAATGGGAAAATGAGGATAATAAACTCTATATAGATGTAATATAATGCTAATCTTACCTTCTAAAATCTATAAAGACAAGTTTAGTGAGGAAAAAGAACCTTGGGAAAATGGAAGAAAATATTAACAATGGTGATTTCTCAATTAAGGTTAATTTTTATTTTCTCATTTTTCCTAACTATATTTTCTAATTTTCCCCTAATAACCATTTGTTATATTATAACTCGAAAAAAAGCATTAAACACAGTAATTGTGGCATAAGGTAGCAGACAAATGTGTCCTGAATTAAGGGCTCACTGCTCGTCACAGCTGCATATCCTTAAACAGGTCAGACTGTGAGATCCTCCAGGACTCTGCAGACTGAAGGGCTGAATCAATGATCCAGTGATCCGAACCCTCCTCGAGACTCCATAAGGGGACAATGGACTCTCCTGGGGGTGCAAATTCAGGGCCCAGCAGGTGCCCTGGGTTACCTCCGTGTCTTCACATTTACAGAACACTCTGATCTCAAAAAGAAGGAACTAGCCTGGAGGCAGTGAAGCTAGCCTTTTCATATTTTCTCATATAATAGCTATTTTCTTTGCTACACAGAATAATATCCAATATGTAGAGATGCAAATCATTTCATAAAGTTATCTCCTAACAACAAATAAAAGCAATTGATTTTCACCTTTTGGGGGGAGGCATTCACCACGTGCCAGTCACCATGGACCCAACACTGCACACAATTCTTGCTTTCACAGAGTTCATAGCTCCTCCTTGCAAAAACCCAAGTTCAAGCAATATGCCCACCACAGTTTTACTTTTGTGTTATGTCTTATGGTCTGATAACAAATTCTGTTTCAATATGACTATCGAATTGCTTCATGGTCATGATCTGAAAATACATCTACAACCCATTGTCCAAAGAGCTGAGGGTTTATCATTAATACTTCTACATATGGATTTTCTAGAACTATAGAAAACACTGACTATTCAGAGACTACCAGGAATTCATTCTACTGATCAAACTTGTCTAAGCCCTAAAGAAAGTTTTTGTAAGACAAGAGAAACAAGGCTGCACATTTTTTCCAAGTATTTTTTAGAGAAATTGCAACCACAATGGAAAGTTCATTGAATGAGAAGAAAAAAGGACCTTGTAGATTTCCGGAAAGAAAAAGACACTGGCCTCAAATAAAACAGAGTCTGACACAGGGGGGCTGCTTATCACATATTTGCACAGCAACTATTTCGCAGAATGAACAACCGTCTTAGAAAGTACTTGCCTGTGGGGCTGGGACTGTAGCTCAGTGGTAAAGCACTTGCCTAGCTTAGGAGAGACCCTGGGTTTGACCCCTAGTAGTGAAAACAAAGTACTTGCCCACCTGCAAATTCAGAGCTCCCAGTTCCCAGGAGCCTTAGGCTATAAGCAGAAATTTAAAAGACTTTTCACCACCCAAAGGTGAGGCTGGGAGTGCCTAACTGTATTTACAAAGCATGTACCCAGCCTGTGGGAATCCTGTGGTCAGTGCAATTCACTACACACAGGTGTTTTCCAAGATGCTCTGTAAAGCTACCGAGTGAAAGGTCCTTCTGCTTTAATAAGTAAAAAGTCACTAGCCAGGGATCTGAGGTGGTTTTTTTTTTTTTTTGGCCACTTCTATTGTTGAGAGCCCCCAACAGTCTACAGCAAGAGACCTATCATTCTCCCACCAGAAGAGCTGCTGCAAAAAGACAACACAGAGCAAGAAAGATAATTTTCTATTTCTTTGAAACCTTTCATCTGT
Organism: Hystrix cristata; assembly: GCA_004026905.1. Classification (NCBI taxonomy): domain Eukaryota; kingdom Metazoa; phylum Chordata; class Mammalia; order Rodentia; family Hystricidae; genus Hystrix; species Hystrix cristata. The sequence continues at coordinate 299,454 of PVJO010000140.1, forward strand.
CACAGGGAGAATTGTGCAAAACAAGAGACCTCCAGAAGATGTCTGTTCTTCCAGGATGTCAATTAACCATGGAGAATGACATAGAGAGTATAATGGATCCACCAGTATGTCAGTTACCATAGACTATAAAACCAAGTGTGCCCTCAGAGGACCCTAAAGTAAACCCAGGGCAGGAAGGCGGCACTGTGAGACCTCGTAGCTAACAAGGCTGCATGCAGTGTCTCCAAAGAGGCTCCTGAGCTACAGAACAGAAGCTACACATCAAGAACCCTAACCACAAATATTTGTGTTCATCTGCATCAAGTCTCTGATCAAGTACTACCAGATAGCCTTTTTAGGCATCAGTATTTGGCCCCCCAAAAAACCACGAAACTCTATTCACCACAGATGAAAGCACTCTGGAATCAAAACCCGTTAACCCAGTGGGGACCCACAGAGGGGCCAACACACCATCCCTGAAAGCTGGAAAGCTTCTGTGTTTCTCAGAACGTGAGATTTTCATCATGAAGGTAAACCAGAATCTTCAAATCAGAGAAAGAGAATTTGTTCAAAGAAGTGTCTGAACTTCGGGCACTTTTGCTGATCTGCACTTTTATTTCATAAAATGGGATGGTGGGAAGCTGTGAAGGCTGCCATTTCGACATCTTCTTGATTACTTTGGATCTTTCTTCCTTGTTGCAGGAATTGTAAATATTCCCAATTCTTTTATAGTCACAAAATGTAATCTGTGCCTGAATATGTCTTTTTAAATAAATATTAGATATTATGAGGGAAACAATTGGCACTGTAGAGAATGTTTATGCACTCTGGCTGAGCACCTCATGATTGCTTGGATTATATTCATATACACACTGTAAAGCTAAGAAAAACCTTAAACTGTAGCCTCTGCACTTAGGTGCTGATTAAGCTGAAGTCCTTTTAACTTATCACCTTCATACAGCCTGTCCAAACAAAAAGATCTCAAGAATTTCTTTGAAAAAGCCCAAACAAGAGCCTAAACATGCAGAGGTATTTTTCAGAGCTCAATAATACAACAACAGGAAGTAGAATTTCTGGGATAGAGATTTTGCTTTTTTTTTTTTTCTTTCAATGGCTGCTTTTAAAGTGGGGGGAGGGTAAGAAAAAGGCTTACAGGCATTACAAATCTTGGAAGCTATGAATCAGGAAGTGGGAAATGGCTGGTCCTGAAATGGCCAGCCTGAGAATCCCAGCTCTTTTATGCAGTCAAGTCTCCAAGGCCAGGAATTTCAAAAATCTTAGGCATTTTTCGTTATTTTCTGAATCTTAAAAGAGCTGAGACTTGAGGGAGAAGGGCAGAGTAAATTAAGCAGTAAGTAAGCCCCCACAAACATAGAAACCTCACGCCCATAATTAAAAGCTCAGCTGGAACTTGCTCTCTACAAATAGGGTTTTGTTTACCAAGGCTGCTAAGGAGAAGCGGGGTGAGAGCTCACAGTTCCCCCAGACAGAGCTGGCCCCATGCTCCGGCTTCCTCATTCCTCCCCAATGTTAAATACCAATGGACTCGGGACCCTCAATATTTCACATTTCCAAATACCCCCACCAAGATTAGAAACAATGGTCACTTTTGCTGTCAGGAAAGATGGTACCTGACAGATTTTTGTTAGGTCTGAGTAAACTGCAAAGGCCTGTGAAACAAAACTGCACAACTGCTTTCACACCTGTAGATGGGGGTGTCTGCTGCTCAAATTTTAGCTCCCCTGCTTCAGATGGACTCCATGAACAGGGCAGGGCAGGGCTTGCTTTAACAAAGGCCTGCACAGGGAACAGTCTATTATGCTGATCAAGGCTGTCCTCCACCCTCCAAAGGGGCTTAAGGGCCCCCATTCCAGGAAGGTACCATGATCAGCAAACTATCCCCAATTATTTTGTAGGGGAATTAAATGTACTATTTTACATGAGCAGGTCATGTTAGATGGCTCTAACATGCATCCAGGGAGGAAAGCAAAGGGAAAAACAGGAAAGAAAGCCATTTCTAAAAACTTTTGTCAGCTCTAATAATTCAACAGGCCTCTTCTGGCATTATAGGTCGATCTGCTGTAGGCAAATGCGGTCAAATACAAAGGGAATGTGCAGATGCATCTGTAAGACCCACTTGGATAAATGAGATGGCTCTGCCCGAGATCCTTGGGACCAGCCTTCTTTCCACCCCTGACATAAACCTCTCTCCAAAAGGCTCAACGTTCTTTCTCGAAGACCAGAAACCTCCACTATATTGCTTTTGTTCATCTCAGAAAACGGACTCCGTCTCCAATGGACACTCTTCAGCTTAAGAACGCATTTCACTCCATAGCCTGCCCTCTAAGGGACCCTTGAACTATCTGCAGCCTCATCTCCAACTACCACTGAGCAACACCCCCCTCTCCAGCCTTGCTCTGAGCCCCACCCCACATTTTCAACCCACTGTAAACCCATCTGAATCCAAGCCTGGGGAACCCCTTCCTATCCTGCAAGAGGCCTCCAGATTCCCTTCGGGCACAATGATCTCTCCCTCAATTTCCACTGGTGTTTTCCTCTCCACTGTGAAAGTGTCCGGTCCTTTTCCCAAGGCAGTACACACCTTATCTCCTTTAAAACAACATGAACTCTTTGTAGGCAGAGACTGTATCTTACAGACCATCCCCCTTGGGTCCCTCAACATCCAGATGGATAGTTCTTGCCCCGTTTTAGCTCCTACAAAACCAAATTCTCTCTAGCCTGCTCAGCCCTGATCGCCTGGGTCCCCAAGCTGCCTCCTGTGCCTCTTTTGCTCTGCAGAAGAAGCACCAACAATCGCCCAACTCTGCTCCCACTGGAGCCAAACCCAAGCGGCATTCCCAGCCACACTCTCACGGCACCATGTGCAGGCCTGGCCATCTGACATGAGCCCTGTGTGGGGCCAACCTCTTGGGCCAGGCTCAGGACTCAGAGCTGAAGCCTCAGCTGGCTGCCCAGCCCCAGAGAGATGCTCGCACTCTCCGCAGCTACCTGCCCAGGCGGCCAGAGCACTGTGCGAAGGGGCGTATGAGCTGGTGTCCTCACGGAAGTCACTCAGAGGCCCACTTACCCGGCACCCAGAAAGAAGAGGGTCCCCATGTTTCTGCTACTGTCCTGCCCCATCACGCTCTCCTAGATATCTAACCCTCAATCTTTCTCTGCCCATCAGTCGATAAGAATTCATGACAACCAGCACATCTAACCCTCAGGGTAACTTTCTAAGCAGCTTCCAATAAAAATCACAGGAATTCGAAGCCCAGGGCTGGGGAAAAACAAAAACAGTCACTAATTCCCCACAAGTAACTGTACACAATTCCTGGAAATTCAAACAGGTAGTTAGGGTGGAGCTCTAGGAGCAAAAAGGAAGAAAAACCTCCCAGTCTCCTCTTTCCTTCAGTTAAGGCAGCAGAGGTTCTAAGCACCACATTAATCACCCCGACCCCCTGCAGGCTCCAGATCGGCAGATAAAGGGGCTCGCCCGGCAAGCAGGAAGCCCAAGTACTACACACACAGGGATCCAAGCTGGCGGAAACCTAAGACTGTCTCATCTCTCTCTAAACTGCTCACAGGATTAACAGGAAGGCTTGATCAATACCGATTTTACCGTCATGGGAGTGACTCACCACGAAATTCTACCCAGTTTAAAGCTCAGCTGTGAACAGAAACAGAACAACATAATAGCAGGGTCAGATTTAAAATAGCAAGTATGACTGGTAAACAGTTAATGCTTATAAACAATTAGCAACTGCCTTCCCAGCCTGCTGGATCTGCTGGAAAGGAAGAAGCAGAGCCACTGCTCCAAAGCAGGCAGCAGTGGCAGGTCCCTCTTCTGCTGCAACCCCTCCCAAGCCATGATGCTGGTGTCTGCTTCCCAAACAGACCCTGGGAAGGATCCAGATGAGACGCTTTTGACCGGAACTCCCTCATCAGATGAGTGCACACTTATGGAGGCAGGAAGAGAGGAGAACACACCGAGATTTACAAAAGTGAAAGTCCAACACCCCTGGAACACAATTTCTCTCTGTGTAGCTCCTGCATCATTTAAAATGGATAACTTATCTGTCCTACGATGGAGAATGGGGTCACGTGAAATTTCTCAGTAACTAAGTGTCTCTCAAATTGCATCAACGACAGAGTACAAAGAACATGAACTACACATTTCAAGCATTTCGTTGAGAAGGCAAATGCACTCAATGCCATCTTGAAAACGCAAGTGGTAGCCCTCAGTAACCACGGAGAACTGGCTTCAGGACCCCCTGTGGATGCCAGATCCAAGAATGCCCAAGTGCCTTAAACTAAAAGGTGTGGTATTTGTATCAACCTGTGCTCGCAAATCCTCTCCACATCTCCTGTAGACCTTAAGTCACCTCTAGATGATTTATAACACTTAAAAAATGTAAGCAATTTCTAGCACACCTGTAATCCCAGCCTTCAGGAGGCTGAGGCAGGAGGACTGCAATGAGTTCAAGGCCTGCCTGAACTACATTAACAAGACCCTGTCTCAAAAAAAGAAAAGAATTATTGTACTTTAGGGAATAAAATACAAAGGAAAAAGGCGGCCTGTGCATGTTAGATAGATGCATAATTTCCCCCAAAAATATTTCTGAGCGATGGCTGGCTGAATCCATGGATGTAGAACACAGTATAGAAGGCTGACTACACTTGAGGTACTGGATTCCACTTATGCTTTAAATTGAATCTCGAGGGGCTGGGGATTTAGCTCAGTGGTTAGAGTGCTTGCCTCGCAAGCACAAGGGCCTGAGTTCGATCCCCAGCACCACAAAAAAAAAAAAAATAAAAAATAAAAAATAAATTGAATCTCGACAAACAATAAAAAATACAATTGAATCTGTACCCAACTCTCAGACTTGGCTAAGAACTCACGGAGCCCTGACTTAGCCTCCTTAACAGCTCAGCCCTGTATTATTAGAGACCGCACAACTGTGTGTCCGTGCCATCCCTCTGCTGATGCCCAGGCCCGAGGGGACGGCGTCAGAGGTGGGGCCTGAGGAACATGATTCGGCCTAGATGAGGTCAGGAGGACAGCACCCCACGGTCAGTGCAGGGACCTTGTATAGAGAGACCGTCACCCTCTACCAGGTAGGGACACAGTGAGAAGACACGTGCCATCTACAAAGCAAGCGATGGGCCTTGGCCAGAAACCAAAAAAGCTGATGCTAATCTTGGACACAAACGCCGCCTCCAGAACTGAAAGGAGCGTCTGCTGCTGAAGCCACCCGGCCCACGCTGGCTAAAGCCCCCGTACAGCCCAGTCAGAGTGAGCACATCACCGGTCCAGGGAAGAGGCACACCTGCCTCTCGTCACCCGACCGCACCTCCTGCCCGAAGCCCAGGCAGAGAACAGGACACACAAACAAGCACAACGGGAGGGAGAGCCATGGAGGACAAGAGCAGTCACTCAGGGTGGCTTCCAAGGCGCAGGGAAAGCGCCAGTCTGACATCCAGACGTGATCAGCCACAGGCCGCCGACTTCCTCCCATAGGTCCCAGACAAGAAAAGCTGCCGGGGGGTGGGGCGGAGAAAGCTCTTGCAGCCAGCAGCCAGACAGGCTGGGCTACCTTGCAGTCTTCTTCGGAATCTGGCAGGTCCGGGCCTGAACCCCGGCGCCTTGTTAAACTAGAGAATGATAACTGCACATAAAGGGCCGGCCCCAGAGAGCATGTGCCGAAAAGGTGCTGAGGCAATCCCAGCCCCCGACACGGCACGATGCTTGAGGGTCCTTCAGGTTCCCCTCCTGTGAAGTGAAGCCCCCGGCCCATTTCTACGCTCACGTTCTCACCTCCAGGGGCCAATTCCTTCCTTTCAAGACTCCCTGTATCACGAGGACTCCACTTGCAATAAAAAATTGAGCTGTCAAAACAAATGAAAAACTTCCAGTATAATCAAGGAGGGAACCAAATACCTAAACAAATCTCTCTGCTGGAAAGATGAGAAAATGAAAAAGCAATTACACATCACATGGCTGATTAGCAATAAATTTCATCTGTGACTACCACGGCAAGACAGTCTGACTCTGAACCTGCTTGCCTGGAAAGGAAAGCAGGGTCTACAATAGTCTCCTGTTCTGGAAGGCAGACTCTCAGCTCACACCTGCATCCCTCTCCGCTCCATGGCACCTATCACGTGCTACAGCAGCTTCCTTCCCCTGTGCCATGGCCACCACCAGCAGGACCAGGTCTTCAGAATGTTTCCCCACAAACCCACACGGTACACACAACTGAATCGATCAAGTAAGAGTTTTCTTTAAAAATTGTGAAGTATACACAACATAAAAACTAACATTCTGTTGTGGTTTGTGCCTATGTCCCCCTCAAAGCCTCATGCAGTCATAGGTGGGGCTTCTTCCAAGGTGGCTGGATCTACAGTGTGTGATGCTGGGATTAAGGGTGTGTGGTGACTAAATCAGTCCACTGATTGGTTATGTACCACCCTAATCCCAGCAGCCTGCATAAGATATAAGGGGCAGAAAGAAGCTGCGAAGGCCCCTTGCTTGCCTTGCTGCCTTCTGCCTGTCTGTCTGCTGTGCCTCCTGCCTTGGAGCCAGACGACTGTGAACTGAAACCTCTACAAACCGTGAGCTAAATAAGCCTTTCCTCCTCTAACTTTGGGTGTCAGGTATTTTGTCTCAACAATGAGGACAGTAACTAAGACAGACACATTCTAACCACTTTTAGTGTACACAGCTCAGCATCATGAAGTATACTCACACTCTTGTGCAACTATTACCACCCCCCACCTCCGAATACATTTTCCCCAAACCAAACTGTACCCATCACAAAACAACTTTCCAGCCCCTCACTGGCAACCTCCATTCTATATTCTCTCTCTGTGAATTTGGGTATCTCGTACAAGTGGAATTATACACAGCTAAGCTCACACATGTGAAACATGTTTGAAACATGTTTCAAAGTTCATCCACCTTACAGCGTGTCCTAACATTTCCTCCTTTTTAAGGCTGAATGCTACTCCATTGTATGTATATGCCCCATTTTGTTTATCTATTCATTCATCCACGGACACTTGGGTTGCTTATTCCACCTTTTGGCTATGACGGACCATTATTCAATGCCATGAACATGCATGTACAAATGTCTGTTCGAGTCCCTGGTTTTACTTCTTTGGGCTTATACCAGAGATGGAACTGCTAGATCACATGGCGAATCTACATTTGTTTTGTTTTGTTTTTCTTTACCGGGGACTGAACCCAGGGCCTTCGCACTGAGCTACATTCCCAGACACTTTTATTTTTCTTTTATTTTGAGACAAGGTCTTGCTAAGTTGCCCAGGCTGGGCTTGAGCTTGTGGTCCTCCTGCCTCAGCCTCCCACAGTGCTGGGATTACAGACGTGCACCACAGTGCCCAGGTTACATTTAAATTTTAAAGAACCCCCATACCATGTTCCAGTGTCTTCACCATCTTACAGTCCCGCCAGCAATATACAAGGCTCCAATTTCTCCACATTCTGACCTATACTTATTATGTCTGGTTTTCTAGTAGTAGTTGTAGGAATGGTTGTGAAGTGTTACCAGTTGTCGGTTTGAGTTGCAAGTGACCAATGATTAGTGCTAGTCAACATCTTTTCATGTGCTTACTGGTCTCAGGGAATGTTTCAAACCAAAGGAATTAACCCCTCCTCCTTAAAGATCTTTGATCACAAAAAGTAAATACAATCATTACTGTCTATGAATTGTTAAATACGTAGCCTAACGGTCCAGGCTGGAAACACATTTCTCATAGAAACACCCTAGGCAATGGATGGGTCCTGAGCAAGACCACTCAGCCTGCTACCAAGTTATCTAAGCAGGACTCAGCCTGAAGCAGGTTCTGGGATTCAGGGATGCTGTGCCTGAGATGTGGGGCAGGAAGCCAGCTCCTCCCCATCCTGGAGGAAGTTCTCCTACAAGCATTCACTAGCCTAGCACCATGTCTGGATTCACTCATCACCCAGCCTGATGGAAGCCTTCTCCTTCTCTGGCCTGTGGGGATCCTCAACCCTACAGGCAGCCCTCCACCTACAAGGGGCACAGGGTCTCAATTTTGCCCACTCCCAATTTCAGCGATCCTAACTAGCTGTCCAGACCCATTATATTCCTGCCTTTCAGATCCTGTGTCCTAAATTTGGCGGGCACATAAGCCCCACCTTATTCCCTCTGCCCCGACCTGGCTCTTTCCCAGAAGGTATGACCCCAAATTACTTCCTCATCCTTGAAGAAGGAAGAGAGTGAAGTGACAAAGGACTACACAGCTAAGCTCACACATGTGAATGATTCATTTCAGTCATTTGGCCACTAGGACAGCAGGACACATCAGCCTTAAGAGGGCACTTGCAATTCAAATAATTCACCTCTCAGAGTAGGGTTCCTTAAACCTTTCCCCTGAGGCAGGAGCAGTATCAGGAGGAAGAGGAATGGAGGAAGGGAGGGTGCACTTGTACCCTCCGACCAAGTGCTTGTTGAAACTCTCCCCACACAAAACAACACTAGTGTCTCAGCTCTACAGTCAGAAACAGCAAGTGTGGCTAAGAGCTAAACGTCGGAATCTGTCCACACCCAGCAAAGTCAGTCAGTCTCTATCTGTCTGTTTCTCTCTCCTCTCTCTCTCTCTTCAGGAAATAAATAACTTCTAATGTCTATTTCCTCCATCCTTAACCACATCAACCTATTCATAGTGTTTCTGACAGACACTACATTCAAGAAATTCATTTATATATGCAATCTGTCATCTTCGGAGCTGGAAGCACATTTACTTCCCATTTCACAGATGAGGAAAGTGGAGTCCAGAGGGTAAATAACTCCCTGGGGCTGTGTATTATCAGCAGGCTTCTAAATTGCTGGCTCTGGGCTCTAACTAAGCTCAAAAGGGAATCAGAGCCATCAAAGGAGTTTGGAGGGGAAATGGCAGATGGGACAAGGCAGAAATCTACTTTTGAACTTGGTGAAACAGAAACCAAGATGTTTAAGCTACGCTTACTGGAACAGATGAAAAATGATTTAAAATTCAGAATGCACTAAAATTCCCGACAGCAAGAAAGTAACAGAAAAGCCCACAGATCAGATGATATCACTGCCTCATAAAGCCTCTTGCATTGCCGTGTTTTTAAATGTGACTTGTGGGTGAAAATGAACAGCTACAGTCACAGGACAGGCAGCTACATGGTAGCACTAATCCTGGGCTAAGCACGCAGTTGCTTCCGTCAAGAATTACACTATTCCCAATCCATCTGAAAACATAAATCAGCACAAGTTAAAAAGCACCAGTAGCAAAGCCCAGACCAGGATGCAAAGCTGGCATCTCGTTTACAATAAATCATTGTCGCTGCTTGCACAAGGGCTGGGAATCGCCCTCCTGGGCTGGCCAGCACCGCAGGGTAGCAGGGCTGCCTCGGGGTCCCAGCCACTAGGACCCCCTCCCAGGTCGCTGCAGTGATTCAGCCCACAGCCAGCCTTGTACTCACCTGGGCCAGCTCAGAAGGAAGCAAAGATCCTTTTCAGCGCCCCAACAACCAAGTTTTTGCTTTCATTTTTTGAGGAAAGGAGTAAGTTTGGAGGATATATTACTCCCACTGTTTGTTTTTTTTCTTTCAGTTTTAATTTTTTTCATTAGCACATATCTGCAGTACATAATGACTACATTCCTTGTGGAGTGTTGGCACATGTACGTAACACATCTTAACTCTTTTTTCATCCTCTTCCATTCCCCTCCCTCCAACATTTGCCCCCACTTTTGCAAAAGATCTATCAATACCTATAATGACTCTAACAAAGGAAGCAGTCCCTTCGCTTTGGTGATTTTTATCTCTGCTTTAAAAAAAGACAAATGCCACAGATTCCAGAGGGCTCTGCTATGTGCATCACACCTGAGAGTTCTGCTCCCCCTGCTTCTCTCCATTCTGCACCCTCAAGGGGTCAGGTGCCTTTCAAGGGACCATTCTGTGCTGCGTCCCCCAGTCCTCCAGCCAACCTGGGGCCATGCATCCTGCCTCTCCATCCGCTGTGACTGCCCCTACACGGCCCACCACTGGCCTGAGATCACCATCTCACTAGCTCCTCCCCCGTCAACCCAGTT
>PVJO010000141.1:0-309151 GCA_004026905.1 Hystrix cristata
CTATGTCTTCAAGGGTTCTTCCTATTCTATTCTCTAGTAAATTTAATGTTTCTGTTTTAATGTTTAGATCTTTGATCCACTTTGATTTGAGTTTAGTACATGGTGAGAGACATATATCTAGTTTTAATTTTCGACATGTGGTTAGCCAATTTTTCCAGCACCATTTGTTAAATAGGCTATCCTTCTTCCAGTGAGGGTGCTTGGCTTCTTTGTCAAAGATGAGGTGGGATATTCTTTTCTTAACGTTTTCTACAAATCCCAGATAATAAAGAGAAGATGTAAATTTGTTACCAATTCATGTAAATTCCCAATTGTAATCTTTGCTAAACTATATGTATCTGTTAATGCACAAACTGGCAACTTAACAGAATGTTTTTAAGCAATTATCTCACTGAATAGACAATGCCGTAATGACATCCTACAGGTGTTTTTCTAGCCCTTCTTAATTAAAATGTCCTGAAGAGTCTAAGACATTAAAAACTGAATAGTTGAAGCTTTTTACTTCAATTTTATTTTGTCCATCCTTCCCACAAAGACAGAAGGGCTGGGAGTGTAGTTCAGTGGTAAAGTACTTGTCCAGAAAGTGTGGAATTTGATCCCCAGCACTACAGAAAAAGAAGGAAAAGACTGAAAGAGAGGAGGGGTGCAGGAAGAAAGAGAAGAGGCATGTCATGGAGGCACACACGTAATCTCAGCTACTCAGGAGATGGAGCAGAAGATCAAAGTTCAGGTCTATGCCGGTCAACTTAGCAAGATGAAGAGAAGAAGAGAAAGAAGAGGAGGAACAAGGATAAGAAGGAGGAGGAGAAAGAGGAAGAGTAGGAAGAAGAGAAAAAAAGGAAGAGGAGGGAGAGGAGGAGGAAGGAGGAGGGGCAGAGAAGGGAAGGAGGGGACAGGGGAGGAGGGACAGAAAGATTAGAATGGGATAATTAGGAGCAGAGATGGTGGCCAGTGAAGAAGTGAGTCTATCTAGTTGTAGGAGATTAATTCTTAGCAACCATTTCTCGGTTTCTTCATTTTACAAATAAAGACACAAGAGGCCCAGAGAAGTTGCCCCAAATGGCCGCAGAATCAGCAGCCGGTATGGCACAAGCAGGGCGGGGCCTCCAACGTAAGTCTTCTGCCCCTCTGTGCAGTGTATTTTCCATTACATCACTCTGCTCGAGGGAGATTCTCACAGAGAGTAGAAAGCATGCCTGGAACTTCTCCTGCAGGAGGAATGTATCCATAAGGCAATATTCAAGACAATGGCTTTGCTGACAGGACCTTCAGAATGATCCCTAGTGCCTGGGATTCAGGTAGTTGTGACTATTTGGGAGTAAACTGGAGAAATATTAGTTCACTCCCTGCAGTGCCTTGAAATGACTTGGATGGTGTGATATTTTGCACTGCGTGGCTCCTAACCCAAATTCCAGGCAGTGTCTTGGGCATGAAAGGGGCTGGATGCCAACACTGAGTAGTTCTCCTCAAGTTACATTTGTGGGGTCCATGAACATCTCATTTTCTAATTCTGTTTCTCACAGAGCAAGCCAACATCTGCCTTTTGTTATTTATAATCCCCATTGTTTTTGGAACATTTATAGTACATTTTGAGTAAAACTCCCTTTACAAAAACTGCCTGGCAGGGCCTGGGCAGAGTTGTCCCCTTGGTAACAAGCCCTTCCCCTTGTTACCAAAACTCCTATGGGCTCACGAGCACCCAAAGGACAGGACAATTCATGAAACTACGAGTGGGACTTGCCCAAAAGCTGAGATTTCAAGATCTCTGGAAATGATGAAAAAGACCAAATGGAGCGATTTGTGGTAGGAAGCGATCTTACAGGATTTGGTGGGGACAAAGGCAAGAGTCTCACTTCCTTCCTTTTCATACTTTGCCAGCCATTAAGGTGTTTTGTCCTGTGGCCAAAATGGATAAGTAAAACTAGAGTCCTTCAAAGATGACCCGGAATACATTCTTTCATGTCCTGCTGCTGCAGGGAGGCAGAAAGAAGCAAGAAGAGAGAAAGAGGTGGGAAGGAAGGATTCATTCTGCTTTAGTCGAATGCAAATGGAAGAAGACTTAGGCGATAACAAGGACATCCAACCATGATTCTTCCCCAAGAATTTGGTGAAACTTCCTAATATAAAATACAGAGGCCTCTATATAAAGGATTTCCTGTGGATCACTTACATCTTTTATTCACTAAAATCAATTCATATTCCTTTGAAACAAGTAAATTGTAGTTGCTCAGTGGGGTCACAGGAAAACAGATTTGGGGGGTACAGCTGACATAAGCAACCTTGCCCCCATTATGAGTTGTATCAAGTGCCTCCTCAAAGATTGTACTGCTATGTCACAGATCCAACCTAATTCAGGTCACATGGGGATAAATGTGGAGTACATAATAGAAAATGAGAAATCATATTTGGAGTCTTGATATGTCAATGTTAAAACTGAGTGATCTTTTTTAAGGGACCTGAACACTTCTAACTTGCAGTTTCCTCATCCATAAATGAGATAAAATTTGTAGGATCTGGTTATAAATCCAATAGTGCTCAGGGAAAGCACAGTGAGGATCCTGAGTAACTGTGTGGATGGTTCACTAAGAGTGGGCCTCACTGATGCCTCTCTGGTGGCTGTCACTCCTCAGAGACCAGCCAGGGACAGTCAGGGAGTCCCCACATTGGTTTCTAAAATTTTATGAAATGTGACTTCATTGTGAAATCTCAAGCAAACAGAAGCTTTTTCACTCTTTTAATTGAAAACACTGCTAAACCATTGGTTGCTTTTTCACTCTTTTAATTGAAAACACTGCTAAACCATTGGTTTGGCCCATTTGCTTGTCTTACTAAATAGAACATGAAAGAATGGCAGGGTCATGACTGTAGCACTCTCATCGCTGATCAGCATGAGGAACATGAAGAGGAGATCGAAGAGGAGATTTCACTGGGATACAGTCATCTGAGATTTAGTAAGTGGTGGCTCACTCTTGCATTGGTGCCAGCCAAAACCTCTGGCGTCCTTGGCTCCTCTCTCACAGTCCCCACATTCACTCCATCAACAAGTCCTTGGATGTCACCTTCGTGTCACACTGAGAATCCCACTGCTCTACTCCTTCACTGTCATCTCTCCAGTCCAAGCCACCATCTTTTCTCCACAGATTATCTACATAGCCTCAGAATGGACTTTCTTGCTTTTGCCCCACCCATGTCAGCTTGTTTTCAACCTGGCGACCAGAGCAATGTTGTAAAGGGAAAGTCAGATCAAGTCAAACTATACAGAGGCTCTGCTACTTGACCCAGAAGAGAAAAAAATCCGTAAGGTGATCTGCAAGATCCTCCATATTGTGGTCCTTCCTTTTCTCTCTGCCTCATCTCAGTACTCCCTTATTCACTCTTTTCCTGGCTTCTTCATTGTTCCTTAATCATACTAGTTACCCTCTTGCCTCAGGGCCTTTACACATGCTCTTCTTGTTTCTGGAATGGTTCTTCTTCCTGAGGTGTCTGTAAAACTGGATCCTTCAATTTCTTTTGGTCTGTATTCAAATGCCACTTTTTCATTGATGACCTTCTGGCCACCCTTTTTAAAATAGTAAACTTCACTCTCACTCCCCAAATACATTTTTATAAATCTTTTTGATTTATTTTTATTAGCATTTATGATTGTCTGATGTATTAGATACTTGAATTGTTTTATTTTCCCTTTCTATTAAATGTAAACTCAGTAAAAAATTTACATTTTGTCTAGAACAGTTATGAGTAGTACAAAGTAAGTACTTGGTTAACAATTTTTGAATGAATGAATGACTAAGGTGACCAAAACTTCCAAAAGAATGAAGAAAAAAGAAAACAAAACAAACACCACTCACCACGGTCATTTAAACAGATAATAAAAATCTAACAAAATTATAAGTTCTAGATTAGGCAGTCAAGGGCTGTACCAAAATAACGTTGAGAATGCAGTTTCTTCACATCTTTCCATTTCACCATCCTTAACCCATAGATCTTTATCTGCAAACATTTTGCCTTATGATTGCAAAATGGCTGTTGCACCACCAGACAATTCATTATCTTTCAAGGGAAGGAAAAGATGAAATGGAAAATAGGAAATGACAACATTTATGTTAGGCAAGCAAAAGTTTTCCAGGAACCCTTGATGTTGTGTCTCATTAACCAGAACTTTGTTACATGGCTACCCTCAAATGCAACACCGAACAAAATTTAAGATTTTGTTAGTGGAGGAGAAAAGGGAATGTATGCAGGGCCGGTGGCTTGCAGTGTCTGCCACAGAGCCTAAATCTCTGCCACGCTCCAACACTGGCTCATATTTCTCTACAAAGACAGGATAGGGAAGAAAGAGCTTAGGAGACCTTAAGGCCAGCAGAGAGGTACAGGGACACCTGAGATCAAACTTTGCTGGAGAAAACTCTTCAGGCCTGCTGTAGAAGCCACAGAATCCAACACAGCATGGTTTGGCAGCCATGGTCCCCGCTTAGGGTAGAGGCTGACCTGAGAGAGTGCTGGACATACAGAGAAAGAAAGAGACACATTTGATGGACGGAGACAATCCCAATAGCCGAAGGTCTTTGCTTCCGGGTGCGATGGAGACCGCACTGCTGGCTTTTCTGGCTCTGGGGATGAGAGTTTATTGCAAGCTTTGTCATACTCGAGAGTCAGTTAAATTGTCTACACCAGCGGTTTTCAGCAAGGCGGAGGCAGCTGGGAGACTCAGCACTGCCACCCGCTCCACTGCACCGGCACTCACAGGGCGCAGGGAGTCTCAGTGCAACCTTACTCTTGTTCCTCACCAAGAATATGTTTAAATGCCTTCACAGATGATTCCAACAGCCAGCCCTCTACAAAGGGACCTACCTCTTGGCTCTAGACCCAGGCAGAAGTTTTGGTGTAGAGGAGCAAGGTGATATCCGTGAACAGTCAAATCGGGTCACTGCCCTGGAGCCAGGCAGCTTCCCTACACGAGCAGCTTTGCAGGAAACAGATGCTGGCTCTGTCCGGGCTGTGCCAGCTGCCTCGTGGGCTGGGATTTAAGGGAGTGAGGAAAGAGAAGGGGAGAGGGTGTCTGACCTGCTGCTTCTTCTAAGAACAGCAGAGTCTCTGCTGTGGCTCCTGGTGGGACTCTTCACTCCCACCCCACCCCTGGTCGCCATGCTAAGTTCAGAGGCAGACACCTTGTGCTGTGACTGGGGCCTGCTTGCAAGGCCCAGAGGCTGTCAGGGATGGGGCTGTGTGCAGAAACAGAGCATTGCTATCAGAGGGCCCAAAACACAAATACTCATGGTGGAGCCTAGAGTAGAAAAGCAATCATCAGACTGATTTGTTTTGCTTTTCTTTCTTTTCTGAATGGACGGAATCTAAGGTCTAAAAAAAAAAAGTCTGGGGCTGGGGATTTAGCTCAGTGATTAGAGTGCTTGCCTTGCAAGCACAAGGCCCTGCGTTCGATCCCCGGCACTACAAAAAAAAAAAAAAAAAAAAAAGTCTGCCCTCTTTCGCATTCTGGGAAGAAAGTGGACAGCCGGTGCTCAGGGAAGGAGACTGTTGCCATGTGACTGCGGCAGTTCTGACAAGAAGCATCAAGAACTTCAGCCTCCTGCCCCGAGTGTCCTGAGCATTCTGAGAATGATGGATGGGCCCAGTCTGCTCCCTTCCTCAGATCCCTGGGCTGCCCCGGGAGGCCTCCTTGTCTTTGCAACTGTGAACTTATCACAAGGGAGAGAAGCCCTGTGTGTGCCTTTTTGATATCTTTTGGTGGGGAAGGGCAAGAGTGGGGAACCAAGTGCTGTGATTAAAAAAAACTACAACATCCAGAAACTTTGAGAAAAATCTCAAATCTTATCATAGAGGAGTTCATATAAAACCTGGAAGCTTGACTTGAGATAAAAGATTTGGGGCATCAATAAGGGACTTCAAATGTTTGAAGGAAAAAATGAAGCCTGTTCTCCAAAGTATCAACAGGAAGAGCAACGGAGATGTTATGTTATGTGAGACATTTCTGTCCTTTCCCTTTTTTTTTTCTTTTTCTTTTTCTCTTTTTTCCTTGCAGTACTGGGATTGAACCCAGGGATTTTGCAATGAGTTATATTCCCAGTTTTGATTTTTGGTTTTTTGTTTTATTTTGTTTTGTTTTTTGTTGTTTTTTTTTTTTGAGACAGCATCCCACTAAATTGCTCATGCTGGGCTCCAACTTGTGTGCCTCTTGCCTCAGTTTCCCAGAATGCTGGGATTCTAGGCAAGTGCCACCATGCCCAGCTCTTTTTTTCTTTTGCCTGGCAAGAGCTGTAAGATGATGAATGAGGCTTCCTGTGGAGGTAGTAACCTTCCTGACTCTAGATATATTTCAGCAAAACCTGCTGATCCTCCAGCAGGCATGTTGTTGAGGGAACTCTCACTGGGTGGAGGCCAAGACTAGATGCCCTCTTCAAGCCTCCAGATTCCTCAGAGCTCTGACACCTCCTCTCCCAAGGCTCAGTGTCTACCCTTCCAGCATTGTATAAGGCACTCCTGCCCCTTTCTTTCCCAATTGCTCTCGAGGGAGCAATCTCCAACAGTTCTCACTGGAGTGCTAATGGGTCCAGGGGTTTTCCCCTATGACAGTGGCCATGACTTTGGGAGCTTGGCAAGGCCTCAGGTCTTGCAGATCAGTGAAGAGGCTCAGCCAGGCCAGCGTGGCTGCTTTGCAGGAAGGCTTCATGGCAAGTTCCCTAGCTCTTCCCAAACACATTCCCAAGACCTCTGATGCAAGACAAAATAAGCAGGTGCAGATAGGGTTATCGAAATGCACCCAGGTGATTCTGAGGGTCAGATCTGGGAACCTTCTCTTCAGCTTTGCCTCAACCAAATCCTCAGGGAGCCAGGGAAAGCTCCTAGATGACTCCTTTCAACTGTTACCTCTGTTACCACATCTTCATCTGGAATTCAAATCTAATGTACATGTTTCATTGTTTGGTTCCCCCAGCCCAGTCCTCACCCTTTTCTAGCTCTTCAAGGGCCAGAGCTATGTCTTTCTTCTTGGGATTTCCTTCAGCTAACACAGAAGCAGGCACAAGGCACATGTTCAATGTTTAGTGAAGAAAGAAAGGGAGGGAGGGAAAGACCAAAGAAGGGAAGGAGGAGAGCCAGGATATGTTTGTCCAAAGGGTTATGTCCAGTTTTAACAAAAATTGCTTCTGTTTTATGCAAAAATGCAAGGGACAGACATGGTCAGGCAAGGAGCTGTGCATGCACGTGTGAAGCAGTCGGGGTTGGGAACTCTGAGTGTTACTTTTTTTTGCATCTCATCCAAGTCATAAGGCCTCACTGGGCGGAGAGCACAGGCTGCCGCTCTAGCTGCCCCGGCCTCCCCAGCCCGTGCGGAGTTTATAGCATGCTCCTCATGCAGACAGCAGCAATCCTGCCTGCAGATTTTTCTGAAGTCATTCACTTTTTTTTTTTTTTTAAAAACCATGAGTACCTTGAGACGAATACATTATGGAGACAACTGTCATCACGACCACATGTGGTATTATTTACTCACGTCAGTTTGAATGATTAATGTGGAAAAATGGCTGGGCAGCTAATATGATGGAGCTCTGGGTATGACAATTTCTGTGAGAGTCCAAACAATGCCCACACTGTATGCGGTGAGTCCCAACAGCGTGAATAGCTGGGATCTTGGCCTCCTCTCCCTGCTGACTTTTATGGAGGCTTCCCCCTCCACACTCCCCACCCCCAGAGACTTTGAATTTTCCATCTACAGCCAAGGAGGAGAAAATGGGGACCCTTTAAACTTAAGCATCCTGGGGAGGGGGGTGGCAGCGCTCACCCAGCCTGGGGGAAGATGGAACTCATGAGACCTTGCATGGGAATCTGGGATTGTTGGCTGAACTTTGCCCCTTTGAACAAGTGGCTATGTGGACAATGTTATAAGCCAAGTGATGGTTTGTTCTTCAGAGAAACATCATTGAGATGGAAGAGTGTGGAAGAGACGATGATGGTACACATAAATCAGGGCTATGGTTTGTAGGCCTGTCAGGTCTGTGAATATGTAGAATCCCACTGACCATCTATTAGTTTAATGTCCATCTACAGGAATAAGAACTTTCTGTGTTTTTCTTGTGGAAAGCCTGAGAGACTACATGGTAAAATCTCCATCATCATCACTATTCTTCTGCTATTCTTTACAATTATCCATTTTACTAAGAGTTTAGCGTGGAGAATTTACTAGAACACTGCTAAATGCCTTGAATGCATCATTTTTTTCAAGCTTCAGAGTGGATGAGGAAACTGAGTCTCAAAGAGTTGCAGTGAGCTGCTGGAGGTCACGTGGTGGTGCATGAGCCATGGGACTGGAATCCAGCATAGTCTGGCTCTGGAACCTTAGTGGGCCACTCATCCATCTCGTGTGTCCTCTGCTCTCATTTCGTTCCTCTGGTTTGGTGGTATGTGCATGGGAGGATGGGATTAGTGTTCCCAGAGAAAAGTAGAGGAAAGGACAAACCCCAGCCTCCTCAGGGTGACAGTGGCCTGTGAGGGGATGTGGGGTTGAGACAGTGTGCAAGGGAGAGGGGGATGGTAGGCAGGCACACTGCCAAACAAAGGAGACAATGAGAACAGATCGTGGCTTTCTCCTGGATCACAAATCCTGGCATAATCTCAGCAATTTTGGTTAAGGAGCATTTTTTTCCCATGATATCACTTCAGCTTTGAGACAAGAATTACCTAGAGCATAAGGTAGAGTGGGAAGTTCAGCAAGAAGTGAAAATCGTGAATATCTTTCAGAAAACTTACTTCTCTGATCCTCTTTGGGAAATTCTCCAACAGTTTAAAAGGGGCCTCCTGTGAATGTGGGGTCTGAAGCACATTCGTCTTTGATGGTGGCCAGACTGCTGGGAGTCCTGGGGTCTGCCACAGCACTCACAGGGCTGCCCAGCTCTCCTCGGTCTATGGATTGTCTTCTGAATGACGCCTGGGGATGCGAGGAGAGGTTGTCTGCACGGTGCTGACACCACCAGCCCCTCAGGGTGGTTTAGGATACTATGTTAGACATGACCTGAAATCACATTCAGTAATTTATTTCACTCTGGTATCAAATAAAGCTCTACATTTTAGCAAAAAAGACTGAATCTGCCTGAGAAGTTCACAGAACTGTCCAGGCACAGATGCAAAAGAAAACCAAAATGGAGTGACAGTGTTAAATGCAAACGCTTACACTCTTAAACTCTTATTACTAGTACTGCTAATGCCTATTATTAATTCTCATTATATTTGAGTTGCTCATTTTTTGTTCTTGTTTCTCTTGTTCTGATCCAGCATTAGTCACATGTGACCCCAAATAGTCACATACCACATTGCATCATTGTTTTCCTATCTTCATTTTACTTTTGTGTAAGGGCATATACCTTACAAAATGAAAATTATTTTGTAATTAATTAAGTTCATGAAAATGCTCTGACTAGATGTATCTAATTTGACCTCCTTTATTCCTTCCTTCCTTTCTTCCTCTCCCTCTTTCTCTCCCTGTCCCTCTGTCTTCTCCCCTCACTTTCTTTTTCAGCACTAGGGGTTAAACCCAGGGGTGATCTATCATTGAGCTACATCTCTAGCCCTTTTTATTTATTTATTTTTGAGACAGAGTTTTGCTAAATGTCCAGGGTGACCTCAAAGTTGTGATCCTCCTACCTCAACCTCCTACCTCAACCTCCTACCTCAACCTCAACTTGGGATCACAGACATGCATCGCTGTACTTGGCCTCCATTACATTCTTTCTAATGTTATGAATTCGAAGAAAGCCCAAGTGACAGGGACTAGGTGGTAAATGATCGATGCATAAGTGTTCACTGGAACTTCCAAAGCAGCCATCCTAACATCAACTGACCCAGCCTTCCAGCCCCTTTACTCTTGGTGACATTTATGACAAAATTTTAATTAGTAATGTGACCACATCTATTAATGCCAGTGACCCGTTTTGATTGATAGGAGAACTCCTGTCAAATGAATTATCCATAACATTTAATACCCATGATTCAGAGGCTGTGTTTCTCAAACAAAGTCCCTGCAGGAGAATCAGCCAGAGTGTTGATCCGAATGCAGATGCCTGGTTCCCACATTAAACCTACTCAGTAAGGCCTTCTGGCTTTGGGCCTGGGTTATATATATATTTAAAAGTCCTGTAGATGATTCTTGAGCACACAGAACTTGAAAACCACTAGTTTAGAGTTAAGGTGACTTGAACAACTCTTTGGTAGTTCTACATGGACAAGCTTAGTCACTGGCAAAGGTTCAGAAGAATTAACCCAGTTCTGTGAGAAGACATCAATTATGAGGTCCCGCCTCTCCACACAATGGTAATCACATTTCAGCCTTAGTTTCAGAAGGGACAAACCATATTTAAACCATAACACCATCTCTTCCTTGTTTGATACTTATCCAGAAATTCTTTATTGAATAACTCTGATCTTTAGTCATGGACCGAGAAGACCAAGAATGAATTCTATAAAGGCCTTTTCCCTCTTATCTTTGAACAGAAATGTGGGTCTAGGGTAGTGGTTCTCAAACTTGTGGATCATCATAGGGAACTTGATGAAAAAAATAGTCTACACACACAATATGAATACGCCTGGGATAAGTAGCAGGGCACTCAGTATTTGGAATAGTGATTCTGATACTCTAGTATCAGAAGAAACACTTCCTAGAGAAACTCTGTGTACCCAAATACCAGGTGCACTAATTGTTAGAGGAAAGACTTTTCTATAATTATGGCAAAAATCTGTGGCACATGAGTTCATCTTGAGCAAAAGCAATCATAGGTTACTTGCAGATGATATTGGTCTTAAACAAAACCTTGAGAGTTAGTCATTATAAATCAAGGCCACTCTTCATTTCGTCTCTTCAGCACATGTCTGCTTGCCCTTCTGCTTTCTTCCATGAATTGAAGCATCATAAGGCCCTCATCAGAACCCAAGTAGATTCTAGCACCATGCTTTTAGGCTTTCCAGTCTCCAGAACTGTGAGCCAAAATAAACCTGAATTCTTTATAAATCACTCAGTCTCAGGTATTTTTTTGCAGCAATAGAAACAGACTAAAACAGATGCCAATAGTGAGCAGGTGGGCAGTCATTTCAAGTGGGGTCACCGGGAGCCACAGCCCTCCAAAGGGCCTATCAAGACATGTTTGAAAGACAGTGAAAATATCTATTCAGTTGGAAGCAAGAGATATAAACCATCACATTTTGGTTGTTATAAACATATCACTTTCCTCACACTTTAATTGAACATTTAATATATCTCTGGCACCGGGTACTTTCACAAAGTGGAAATAATCACAACATCTATAGTAGCAGTAATATTGGTCAGACTTCCAAACAGAATTATTGGCTCAGCTATGCTTAAAGATTTCAAACTTGGTTTTTAGAAACTTTGGAAAACATAGAGAAAAAAAATATTGCCTTAGCATCTAGAAATGGCCATGATTAGCACTGTCACGTGTAATCACTTTTTCTCAGTTGATGTTATATTGTGATCAATAATTATTTCATTAAAAGTGATGTCTTAGAATTACCTTCAAATGGTTCAGTGGAGAGAATAAGATAAAGCAACTTTGTAATAATTTTAATAATTGGTGCATTGAGATGAAAATTACACATTATTTCAACTTCTTGCTAAATTTAAAGTTTTTCAAGATAAAAAGTAAGCAGAAAATGTCAGCATAAGAAGTAAGGAGGCAACAGGACAAATTATTCTAAACATCATGTTCTTAATATCTGTAGGTAATGCTATTCTTAAAAACCGTAGAAAAATGACAAAATAAAAGATTATACTATATTAAGACAGTGGGAAAAATTAATTCTAGGAATTATGATTCTACTTCTTCTATCATTATTAGTGTAATAAGTCTGGAGATTTTTATTTATGTCTGTTATCCAGCTGATACTTTTGAGTTCAGCGAAATAAAAGAGAACCATGGCTTCAAGTGAACATCATTGCATAATGGTGCCTAACTGAGCAAAGGCCAAAATACTTTTAAATAAAAGGATCATCTGGCTGCAGACAAAAGCCAGTGATGCACTTCTATGTGCACACAGACACACATTGTACAGAAGCACATGGATATACACACATATTTTATAGAAACATGATCTTTCCTCCCAATGATCACACTTTAAATCCCTTCTAGCATAATATAGAATGTAAGCTAATAGCCCATATTTTAATGAACCATCCTGCTATTGTTTTTCAAAATGATTAAGTTCAATGTTTTGTTTCATAAAAATATCATTTTTTTTCTAATTTCAAGCTCTTAGGACAGATATCTAGAAATGAATATTGCATGTGGTAATTTCCCTGAAAGCTGGCACAAGTCTGCTTTCCCTACTCTCAATTCCAATGATAAAGAGTGAGTCCAGGTCACTGTATGAAATTTCAGGCCAGATTCTGACCTCAAACCTTGGGATAGTTTGTTTGGGTAGAGGTAAGCTGCTATAACAAAAATTCCATGATACAGTGGCTCAGTTAGATGGACACTTACATACGTCTCCCTCACTTTACCACTTAGATGTGTGTGAGTGGCTAAAGGTTGGCTAAGAGGTATTGACATTCTCAATGTATGGCTTCCATTTCTGAGCTCAAAGTGACTACTATCGTCCATGTTGTTTAATAGATACTGGGAAGGAGGAAATAATCTGGGCAGTGTACACCGAGTATTTTAAAGGCCAAATCCCAAAATGACACAAATCATGTTGGATCACATCCCATTGTTTGGAAGCAAGTCACTGCGTTCACCTAGTTGCAAGAAAGGATAGAACACTAAGTAGTCACCTGGACAGCCATGTACTCAGCTAGAACTGGGAGAAAGATCTGGGTGTCCAATGAATTCAATTAGTACACCTCCAGCTTTTCCTCCAGCTTCCAACCATAGTTCTGGAATCCAGAAGGTGAGTAACTAAGGCGTTATATGCCTTTTGTCTCTGATGCCTGTCTCACTCAGCTCGGAGCCTTTCTGATGTAAGCATTAGAAACTTTACAGCCGGATAGTGAAAACTTTGCTAATCTGACAAGGAATCAAGGCTCATTAAACTCTTAAATTCGGCGTTTTTATAGGGTATGGCCAAACTGGAGTTGGTTAAGTGCAGATGTCATTAGCTACAGGTTCATTTGAACTCCATAGCATATTTTTCCTCCTTTTCTTTCTTCTTCTCACTCTCTACATTTCCTTTCCGTTTGTGGAACTCTGCTTTTTGCTATTAATAGGTACACAAGGCAAAATGTAGGGTTTCAGTGGAGAAAAAACAAGTTTTGAAGAGGAATTTACAACGAGCCGCCTAATGAACAATGGTCTATTCGCACAGCTGAAAGCTCTACTCACAAATCTCTTTCACTTTTAGATTTGTGAGGAACAAGGGATTGTATTCTCTGCATGGGATTTTGCTTCTGGGCTAGGGTTGACTGCAAGTTTATTGGAATGAGCATTACGTTTTGTTTTGTTTTTACCATAAGGGACTTCTGCAAGGAGCCCCAGTGCAGAGAGTGTTTGAAAAATAGTTCTTTCCCTTTGCTCAAAAATTAGGTTCAAGCTGAGAAGCACTGGTGATTTTTTTCAAGTCCTGTTTTAGAGGCTTATTCAAATAATCAGATAAATTTGAATTAATTGACTTTCTAAGGCAACACGACACTAAGATTGAGTTAGTGCCTGATGGCAGGAGTACCGAGTTAGGAGTCACAAAAACCCTTTCTTAGCTGTGGCCTTGCCACAACCTTTCTGAAGGACTGTGGGCAAATAGCCAGTGATTCTGTGCTGTGGTTCCCCAATCACATAAATTCCAGAATGCTTACAGTTCTGGAAGAAGAATGAGTGTCAGTGCTCTAGTCTGCCTTCATTCTGATAACACAGAAGGCCCGGCGTGCAGTGAGCATTTGCCGAAATTGTCCTTCCTGTGAACCTGTTAGAACAGACCATTCGCTTCTGGGACACTCCTGAACCAGAGATTCTAGCACCTGTACTGTAGATCATACAATATTTGGTGGTTTATGTTTTACCTGTGGATCTGTTTCATTGGAGGCTTCTTGAAAATAATGTTTCTTACCTATCTGTGTTGTCTCTGTAGTGTCTAGTAGTGTGATGCTTGGCTCATAGTATGCACTTGATAGTGAATGAAACAGTGTACACCCAATACCAGGTGGCTGCTCAGTGGCAGCTCTAGGCAAGAACTCAGGTCTTATTACTTGCAGCTCAGTCCTTTTCATGTTTGGCCTCTCTCTTCTCTCTCAAATAGGGGTAAAAAGTGACATCAAATGCAATTGGAGATTCTTATGAAGGAGACAAGTGGTCTAGTCAACTCTTCATCCTCTGTTGAGGTTATTCTGCTTTTTCAGTCTCTTGTTTTTTTAATGGTTTATTCTCATATCATGCTTCTCTCCCTTCTTCCTCAAGAGACTCAGCTGGGAGTGAGGGCTCAGGGAGAAATGTCTCAGCCCATCCAGGAAGGGAGATATCGCTTGGGGACCCTAAACACTTCTCAGGAGCTTTGATGCCACTATCTGAAGCTTCAGTGTCCATTTCTTCAACGCAGGCTGACATTTGCTCTACAACACAGGATACCCAGGAGCTGCCCTACAGAAGGCAGGGCACTCACATCTCTGAATTAGACACAAGGGACCAAGAGGCTGAGCCCAGGGCTGTCATCCAGGTTGCTCTGCTTGATCTGCTTCAGAATGGAATCTGATTCAGGAGTCGAAATAATCACACAGGGCAGGAAGAAGAAGCAGGCCAGAGTCCTGGAAGGTTCTGAAAGGGGCTGCTTTTAGCACATAGAGGGGAAAGACACAACAGAAGCCACAGCAACAGGCCCGGGAGGAAGGCGGGCCACTGTGGGGGCACTAGGGGAAACACTTCCGGCCATTGTCTGGCTATATGGGCTCCGTTGAAAATAAAAATAAGTGGAAACCAAAAACATGCATGTGTAGATCTCAAAGCAGACCCATGCAGAGAATCAGTTGGTGCTGGCAGTGAGGGGGCACTGGAGAAACGACTCAGGGTGTTCATGCCCAGTGAAAATGGCACTTCTGCTTACCTGCCGAGGTCAGAAACAGGAGGAGGCTGCTTAAACCCTAACGATGCTCTGAGGCGCCAGAAGAATTTCACACCTGTGGGTCCAATAGAGCAAGTTTTGATAAAATGGAGAGCCATACAATATAAAGCACTTTAGTGTGATATAAAACTCGGGCCAAAGCAGAGAGCCCTGTTAAGCACTATTTCATAAATGGTGAAAAGAGTGTGAAAGCCACAGTTCCAAAGGATTCTTAAACTCTCGCCCTGTTTCACTAAAGAAATGTTGGTAGAAAGGGCTATTTAAGGCTCATATATTTTTTTTTTCAGGCACTCTATTTTCCCCCTTAACTTTTTAAAAGATTTGTATTATGGAAAATGTCAACTATATATAAAAATAAATGTGATCTAATAAACTCCTGTGTCCTTATCACCACCTTCAACAATTATCAACTCACAGCCAATCTTGTTCCATCTGTACACCATCTATTGTCCTACTCCCATATTATAGACAGTATATAATTTCATCTAAAACATTTCATGTTGTATTTCTAAAACATGAAAACTCTTTACAGAAAAATAATTCTTCTACCATGTTGCCTACAAAACGAGACTTCTGAAATGTCATCAAATGTGCAGGAAGTGGTCAACTTTCCAACCCTTCATATTTAACCCAGACTTGCCTATTGCTCTGCTTAGACCCACTCTGGCCCCAGCCACAGAGAAAAGCAGGGCAGGTTTGCTGGGCTAGGAAAGAAGCTCTGAACACTCCAGCCATTTGGTTTCTACCCTATGGTAAAGTAACAAACACATGGTACGTCAGGAACAGAGAGGGTGACCCCTAAATTGGAGGCAAGCACATTGGCAACATAAAGGGAAAGTAACTGACAAATCCCTAATTCTGGAAGATGCCCAGAGCAGCTGGGCCCAGAGCCAGGAGTTTAACAAGTTTCCATTGTTATTGGCAGCTGACAAATTTAGAAGCAGACAGGGGACCTTCTTATCATGGGGAATTTTATTAGCTGAGGCTATATGCATTTAAAAAGCACAATCAACCTGTAGTGAGCTAAGGGATTAAACATGATTTTTCTCAACTTGAATGACCCCTCTCCCTAAATTAAGCTGCCTATTTAGCGCCCTTAATAAATACATAGATAATTTAAACCATGTGGCAGCAAATTGAAAACATGGGCTTTTTGAACTATGTATTTTCTTTCTCATGTTGGAACACTTCCCTCGAGAAAATCTCAGGTCTCGTGATTATGGAAAAGAAAGATCTGTATATCTTTCTGATTAAGTGTTTCATGATACACACATACGCATTGATCAAGTTTTTTCTTCTTTCTTGGCTAAATTGCAGCATATGCTTCTGAGAAAAGTTATCCTTCGACACTTCTCTGGCTGCTGCCTGGAGTATTTGTCAACAAAATAAAATGTAAAAGGATTATATTTCTATAAAGTAATTACACTCCAAAGCAGCTTGTCATTATATACCATGCAGCATTACGTTGAATCAAGATACTATTTTCTGCCTGATTACTAGAACTAATGACCTGTATTCACAAGTCATAAAATATTCATATACATATATATATAGTCTATCGTTTGATTGGAGAAAATAATACTCTCTGCTTGAATACATTGGGGTTTGCATCGAACAATCTGACATGCTAGGTTTTAGATTTTTTGTATTTATTCACTGATTTAAAACACAACCCCTATACAAAAAAGTCACTGTTTACTTTGATATTAGTAATCTTGATTTTGATCAAAAAGTTCACAAAGTTTTTTTATAATATCTGTACAGTTTTCCCCTTTCCTTGAATTAATGAGTCACATCAAAGTGTCTTGATTTTTAGATGCTTTGTTACAATTTTCTTTGACCTCTTTCATGTGTGTCCAAAAAAAGGCCCATAAACAGCCTTCTGTGTCCGTGGGCCCAGGGGACCCCGCTGGCTCCTCTTCCTCTCTGTGGTCAGAATACTCGCTGAGACAGTTTTCGCCACACATTCCCGAGAGATGAAGTCTGCAGCTTCCCTTCAGATTCCCGGCCTTCAGCCAGCCCCGTTATTAAGCAAAGAGTCTTAGTCATAATTAGCTAATGGGACAGATTTTGAAATTTTAATTTCCAACTGCATTTACTTTCTCTTGCTACAAATATGGGACACAGTATTCATTCTTGGCTTGGCAAAAGGACAGCAAAGATATTTTAAGAAGAAGCGATTCTACCACTCAAAGAGAGGGGAAAGTATTCACAGAGGCAAATTAATTAAACTTTGTGTTTTGTCTTGGGAGATGGACATTGAACAACAAGCCTTCTGGGCCAGACTTTACCAAGATGAGAAAGCCCAGCTGTCTGAGACAGCATGTGAAGAGACAAGAGCATTGGTCTCTGGGCCCGCTGAGCAGTAACATGCCATGGAGCCAGCACCCCACCCCTGCCCTTTGAATTACCCCTCTGAGCGCCCCCGTCCTGCTCTTCCTCCAAGACCGTCTGATGTTGGGAATCAATGGCATTGTTTGAAGGGGCCGGTCTTGCAGACAGAATCATGCAAGCCTCTTGGAAGCCTTGGTACCGTATTGCTTGCTAAATCTAAATATTGCATGCAGCTCCTGGTTCAACAATGCTCTTCTTTTTTCTAACAATTTGCTGAAACTAATTGAATACAAGACAGCTTGCTGGTGGGCAAGTTGAGATGTTTCAGTTAGCTTCTGAGGCAGTACATGGCTGAAGAGAGCAAAGAAGCCTGGCCTGTTTTCTTCACAGTCTGATCAGCATGTGTCTCTGCAGGCAGTTACTTAAAAAAGGAGTAAGAGATTGGCCCTTCCAGATCACCAAGAGGTTATGTTTGGAAATAAAGAATCAATACATTTTCATTTTACAGATCATCTAAATAGTTAAAAAATAAAAAGATGCAGAAGGCTTATATATAACTACTATACATTCTCATGTTTTCACTTAATTACCAAAATCACAGAAACTATAATTTTATTAGAAGCAGATAAGTATTTATGATAATTTGACTTTTATGTTGGATTTAATGTCACTTACATAATCACAAATCCAGATGGTTTTTCTCTTCCCTGTCTTATATGAACTCCTGGTGTGCATAAAACACGTGTAGTGTAACAAGTGGTACATTTTGGTAGTTTGATGACTGACTTCTAACAGAAGATGGACAAAACCTCAGTGAGAGGAGTAAATCTAGATTAGTCTTCTCAAGCTGCATTATTGAGTATGCTGGCTGCCTGTTACCTGTGACAAGTTAAATTTAAACGAAAGTTGGAAACCCATTTCTTCAGTTGCACTAGCAACACTTCAGGTTCTTAATGAGCTACTGCATCAGAAATTTCTGTCACTACAGAAGGTGCTTGTGGGATGTGCTACTCTAAAGAACACGAAATTCCCCCAAGGAATTATCCCAGCTTCCTGCATTTTATCTTCTTTGCATTTTCTTACCTCAAAAATAAGGAGACCACATAGTCCCTCCCCCAGGTCCTCCCACTCCTAAGCTTTTCATCCTAAGCACTTTCTCGATCCCTGGGGCCACATGTGTATGCCACTTTCAGAAAGGTGCTGTGGTGAGAAAGGCAGCTGTACTGTGAAACACACATCCTGGAATCTAAAGGACTTCAATTTAGTTCCAGTGCCTTTAGTGGCAGTTCCATGAGTCGGGAAACTAGCTCAGGGACTTTGTCTTTGTGCCCATTTATCAAATGAAGGGGCTCTGCTGGATGATCTCCAGAGCCTTCTTTGCTCTACAGTTTTCAAATAGTATTAATTTTTAAAAAGATCTTTTGCTAATGAGGTCGAATCCACCAGAGTAGGGTATTGTGTTGTCAGTGCTGTTTTCTTTGAAAACATTCTGAATTCTCACAACACCCATTCAAGGAAAAGGAAACTTACTACCATTTGCCTTTCCGTGAAAGGTTTGATGCAGAGGAGTCCTTTGCCCAGCACTAGGGAGACGAGTGAAAAATTGCCAGTAAGGCAGCTGTTTTCAATCTAAAGATCTCTGGCAGCTGTGTGCAGTTATAGCATGATCGAAGTTGCCACTTTTCTTCCAAAAGTTTGGATGTCTTGTAGACTTACTATGTAATAAATACTTACTTCAGGACTTGAGTTAGATCTTTATAAAGGAAGCTGTGGCCTTGGCTCTTTAATCTTATAAGCAAAATAGAAAAAAATTATTTTTATCCATTTGATTTGGAGGTTTTGGAGACCTTTGTTCAGTTGACATTATGTGACAAATTAGGAAATACTTTCATTTGAGGAGTTTATCAAGAACAGTAGAAGACCGGGCTAGAATTAAGGAGAAGGATCCATCTATGTAGCCACTCAAATGATTTTGGGGGGTGGTATACTGAGTATTGAACCCAGAACCTTCTCACTGAGCCACATTCCCATCCTGTGTTGTTTTGTTTTGTTTTATTTCATTTGAGACAATAAAGTCTCACTAAGTTGCCAAATGATCTAGGCTGGGCTTGAAATTATGATCCTCCTGCCTCAGCCTCCCAGAATGCTGGGATTCCAGGTATGCACCACCATGTTTGGCTTTAAATAATTTTTAATGGCCAACTTCTATATGGCCAACACTGTTCTAGAAGATACGCACTCAGAAATAAACAAAATAAACAAAATCTCTTCCAAAGAAACTTCTATCCTAGTGAGACTCTCTGGTATAGTTTCTAAAGCACACTTTATGGAACTCAAGTTTCTAAAGATGTTAACAAGTATTACACAGGAAAATCGAGACTGCTCACATAACATCAGGAAGTTGTGTGCTAAACAAATTTCAGGTTTTGTTTGTTTGCTTGTTCATTGCTGTAGGATCTCCAGAATTTTTAAAATGCCGATTGCATTGTGAATTCCCCAAATTAGCATATAGTAGGCAGTAAGAAATACTACAGAAAAACAATTTTATACAAATTCAGTTTGGTCATTGAACACTTTTTTTACCCCATGAAATAGTTTGTGAAAATGATTAAAGCTCTGCTGGAAAAAATATTTAAAAGCTTGATAGGAATCTTTATAGCTGGATGATGAGCAAAGTCATTAAGACTAAAAATCTATTACATTCCTTAGATATAGTCCACCTGATAATTTGAATTCACTGATAGTTTGAACTCTGTGGTGGAGCTGAGCTCTCTCTGCTGTTCCAGGCACATGGAAGAGTTGAGCAGCCCACCCAATGCACAGCTGGTGCTCTGTCATCCTCAGCAACCAGAAGTCGCCTGGAGAGGATCACCAGCATGACAGCATTTGCTTTATTCCATGCAAGTGGTAGCATCACTGTGCAGGCAGTGTGGGGTGCTCAGGTTCTTTGGAAGCCTGAGTTCAAACCCAAACTATTCCTGCCCACAAAAAAGACACGAGCAGCCCTTCTGCAGGCTCATTGTGAAGCTCAAATGACATCCTGTGTGTACTCTGGCTCTGGTCACTCAGCAAGTTGTACTAGCACAGGCCACACTGTCCCCCTCCACCATCCGAATGCATATTTGTCAATAGAGGAAGCTAGTAGCATTCATACCCTCATTAAATCTACATGGTGGGATATGGCCCTTCCCTTACACATACAAGATTGTGGCTCCAGCCAAAGCACTCAGCATTAAGAATTCAATACGGATACAAATTATGTTCAAATTTCTAAAATTTAAGAACAAAAAACATTCTTATATTTTTAGCACACTGTCAAATATGACATGCTTATTATTAAGTTAGTCATTCTGTTTTGAAAAGAGAATATGATATTTCTGTATAAATTATGCTATTATCTTTCTTTTGCGTAGTATCTATTATACCTTTTTGTCCTTATAAAGCTGTTGTAAATAAGGAGGGGAGGGGAAGTGGAATGGAGGGGTGGGGAAGGCGGAGGAACCAGGATATATCATGTACAGTACCGATTAACTAGGAAGAATGTGATCATTATGTATACAATGTACCAATACATGTTCTTGGTAAATAAAAAAAAATGCTACAATTCAGAAAATATCATGGAATTTTTTTTTAACCAAAGTTATCATTCAATTATTAGAAAATTGGACTCCCCTTGTATCATTCTGTACCATTTACCATCTTTTAACTGCTATTACACTTCTTTGGTCAGTGGCCTGTCTCCCTGACAGAAAAACAAAAGAAAGGAAAAGAAACTACTATCGAGGAAAATGCTTTTCTCGGCCGCAAGTGGCTGCCATACAGAATCTTCTGTGTAAAGAAATACCGCTCCGGCATCAACAGTTTTGAAAAGTAAAAGAACAAAAGCATGTTCTCTCCAAAAAAGGCATTAGTGATGGTTGGAAGGCCGAAGGGGAGACGTTTGCTGACTTGACAAACCCTGATTACTTTTTACAGCTCATGAAACTGTCTTTTTAAGAGCCGTGCTCTATGACCTTGAGTTTATTGCACTCACGTTTTTAGAAATGTCATTTTTGGAAAGATGAGACGCCTGGATGAGAAAAGACAAGATTAATAGTGTAGCTTTGCCCAGTGCTGAACATCTTAGCATTTGTTGCTGAATAGAGAAGAAAATAGGCATCGAATCCTCTGAGGCCCATGGACTGGGGAGCTGTGCTATCCGTCGACAGATAACCCCCAACCCCACTTCATCTCCTAATAACAAGGACTGTTAGCCTGTTCTGTTTTATAAACTGATACTTAATGGCCTGGATTCAATCACGGCTTCACTCCTTAATAGATGGTGACCTGGAACACATCACTTATTAACCTCTGCAGGTCTCTGATTCTTGTATAAAAGGGACCTTCTCTTTGAGAGCTGGGACAATCAGCAGCCAAAAAGTCCTTGTTAAAACATAATGTCACATAATGTTATTCCTTCAGTTAGAATCTTCCAATGAGTGCTCATGTCCCTCGATAGAAGCTAAAACCCTTGCCATGGCCCACAGGACCTCACAAAATCTGGTACCCAAATGTCCTCTCTGAATTCCCCTCCTGCTAAACTCAGATCTAGCCATGTTGGCTTGCTTGTAACTGCCCAAGCGGGCCAGGCTCACACCTGCCTCGGGGCCTTAACACATGCCGTTCCCACTGCCTGAAGGGCTCTTTCCCCAAATGTCTGTATGGCTTGAATCCTTAACTCTGAGAGTTTTTGCTCAAATATCACCTTCTCAGGCTCACTATCATTCCCATTCAAAACTGCAAACCCTCCCTCCAAACCCTTTCTTATTTTGCTACTTTATCTTTCCCAGTAGCCCATATATAATTTTTTATGTTTGCTATCTTCCTTGCTGCTCCTGAATGGAAGCCTATGAGGAGAGAATTTCTTTTCTGTTTGCTGCTGTTCTCAAGCACCTAAACAGTGTCTGGCCTGTAGTAGACACACTAAATAAACATGTAAGATAAATGATATTAAATTATACACACGATCTAGCTCTGTATCCTCGGCTAAAAGAAATGGGAGGAGGGAGAGGAAGGAGAGACGCTAACCTGAATACGTGGCACACTCAGCATCTCATTGCGCTGATTACTGCAAGTGCCGAAGAATCAGTTCAGGTGACTTGCTGGTACCAAAGGAGCACGTGTCAAAGATAAGAAAAGGAAGATGCTTCTTTGTAGAAGAACGCTATCTAATAAATATTGCAGGAATGAAATGATTACAGAATCACTCTTTACAATCCCTAGTGAAATAACTGATTCCAGCCCAGATCAACAAATGGTAGAACGGCAACAACGAATGATGAATGCGGAAGTGGAGAGCCGAGCGAGGCTAATCTAGCAGCCCGCAGGTTTCTCGGTGGTCATGTGGTGAAATATTTTAAAAATTATTCTGCTGCCTTTATTTGCCTTGTCAGAAGGCTTAGGCGACAAGAGGGATGCAAAGAACGGTGCCTGCTCCCTGTATATCACTCCCCTCACCCCGACAGACCGCAACCCCAGGACCCTAAAGCCTCTTCAGGATAGGGCTTGTGACGGTGACCTACGGCCCAAGGGCCCAAAGGGCTCTCCCCTGATGGCTGTAACAGCTTACAACCTTTAAACTTACCAGTGAGTCTTATAAGTGAATTATATTAACTAATTAAAATAGCTTTACGCTGAGTTTTACTTACCCCCAACTTTAATTTTTGTTTCTACTTCTGCTTTCATTCCTAGACAATTCAATTCTAATTTATGTAAGTTTTTTTTCTTTTTAAGCAACTGATTTCAATGGTCTCCTCAGCCACCCCCCTCCCCCTGCCTCTTGTCGTTTTCATCAGTTATCTGGGTTCTGCTGAGCCCTTACAGGGAGAGATCTTTGCAAGCCTCAGCCATCTACTCATCCTCTCTAGAAATTCTCAGGTGAACCTCAATCATATTAGTACGTCTGGTAGTTGTATAAACATTCAGTGCTTAGATTTTTGCAAATAGAAGGAAAGAGAGAACTCAGTTGTAAAATTACTCCAAAAGAAGCCAGGGATTCAGTTCCTGTAATGGAGACATCCAGATCTGGACATCCTGATGATTAGCAGCACTCTGTGAGCAGGTCCCAGTCTTTCTTTTCCTTTCCCCCATACTGTGTTTATTCCTTTTCAAATGAAAAGCAAAAATACCTTTCCAAACTCAATGGAGAGTTTATCATCAGGAATAAGACGTCAACAAGTCTTGAGAGTAGCTGGGCCCTAGACTGCTTGGGGACTTGCTTGTAAGTGATACCATTTTAAAAACCAGTATGAAACTTCACAGGAAGGCAATATAACATCCAAGAACACGGTGGAGAAAGGACCTGCTAGACTCCCAGACAGAGGGGCCTCACTAACCTCACATTGCTTCTTCCTCAGGCCAGCCTTGGGGATCCTACCTCCTGGATTTGGCAGGCTGGCTTTAGATTAGGAAATTTACATGCAATTAAAAATAAAGAAGAATGCAGTTGCTTTATGGATTTGATTTTGTTGGGGTGAGACAAAATGGGCTGTAGGAGATCAGGATATGTCTCCCTTAAATATAAAGAATTGTCGAGCTAAAGACAGTTATGAAAAAGTAGATGCAGAAGAGTTCTCTGCCCTCATGGCATAGATGACAAAGACAAAAAGGTGTCCTGCCTCTATTCTTTCTACTGGGGAGAATAAATATTAACTACTATTTTAACCCATTTTCTATTGCTATAACTGCAAACTAGAGACTGGGTAATTTAAAAAACCAGAGGTTTATTTAGCTGATAGTTCTGGAGGCTGGGAAGTCCAAGAGCATGGTGTCAGGATGTGGTGAGGGCCACCTTGCTGCATCATAACAAGGTGGAAGGCATCACAGGGCAGGACAGAGCAATTGTGCTAGAGAGAGCTCACTTGTATAACAAAGTGATGCCCATAATAACTCACTGATCCACTAATCCACGAATGTATTCATCCATTCATGAAGTTCTGGTCATCTCCATGAAGGAAACTGACAGCCCCCATCTTGATCAGAGACCCCTCTAAGTCATTCTGTCCCCGCACAACTGCTCCTGGGGCTTCACAACATTATCAGTCCTGCTCTTGATAGTAGCCACTACTCCCTGTACTTTCCCAAACCTTGTCCTTGGGCAACCATCATCACTTTTGCTCTTTTAAGTCTGATTCTTGACAGGTAGCTACAAGCCTCTTGCACTGAACTCACTCTTCCCCATGACCCTACAAAAGATCCCATAACCTGTACAAGAGTAGCCAGTCTGGTCTCTAGTGCCAAAGCGGTCCCTCTCAGGTTTGTTCTGAAATAAACCTGTCCTGTTGAGCTCGTAGCTCTGTTTCTTTCTTCTTTTACTTTCGCTGAACACCCCAATGGTCTCATCTCTCAATACCACTAACAAGTGACCTTGGGGTTTAAGTCTCTAAAACAAGAAATTTGGGGAAACATTCCAATGATAGCAACCACTAGAGACAATTTGAACCCTTACCACCCAGAGGACTCTACATCAACAAGGTTTACTAACTAATCTTTATCTTTCTGTTAACTGCCTTCCCCTAAGTTACTGCCCTGGAAACTCAGTCTTTTTCCTTTGTCTTGTCATTTCTGTAAAGCTTTACTGCTCTTTGTTGAAGATGCTGCCTAAGCTGGAGTTCAAAGCCATCTCTCTGAGAATTTTTCATCCCCTGGGTATCTTTCAATGTATGTGAAATACACATTTTCATATACTTCTGCTTGCTTTTCTCTTGTTAATCCGTCTTTAGTAACAGGATCTCTTCCAAGTAAGGACCTATGGGACTATTATTTTTCCTTTACCGGACCAAAGGTGGACTTGGTGTTTCCAATTATGTCATGGACAGAGGCCAGTTCTATGGGGGTTCCACAGATCCCTCAGCCTTTGGCTTACTTTCCTTTCCTCTTTGATAGTAAGGCTCTCAGTTTTTATCTCCATGGGTTCTGTGCTTTGAGTTGATTTTTGAGCATGCATTATATTTTAACTACAATCCCCAGTAGCCTCTAGTTTTCATTTAGCGTTGTAAATTACCTTACCTAATATTCCTCCTGTGTGGATGTATTTTGGGAAGTTCCGTTGCTGAGGTTCTAGGGGGCTAATCTCAGCATAGTTAAAGGTGAGGTGGAAAGATCCACCAAATATTGTTTCCTGTGAAGTAACATATCAGAATAAAGTCTAAGAATCAGGAGACAGCCCAAGAGGACCATCTCAGAAGGGTCAACCATGGAGTCAAAGCATGAGGTGAACAGTTGGAGTGGAAGATCAGGTAAAGACCTAGAGAAATTCCCTGGATCATGGTTTGTCCTTGCAAAAACTTTTCATGTGCCATCCCTTATCTTGACTCTAATTGGGAAAACTGATGAAAGGAGCTAGGGGAAATAGACATTCCAGGTACCAAATACCAGTTTGGGGAACATGCCCCAGCCTGAAGGACTGCACAAATGGACAATAGTCAATTACAGATATTCATCCATTTTTCATTACTATAACAAAATCCCCCAAACAGGCTAATTTTATAAAGATAATAGGTTTACTTATCTCACAGTTTTGGAGGTTCAAAGGCCTGGTGCTGGCATCACCTCAGTTCTGGTGAGGGTCTTCTTGGCTGTGTTACTTCTCGGCTAGAGCACATGTGTGTGGATGAGATCCTACTGCGGAACGGGAAGCCAGAGGGCAATCCAGGGCTCAAACATGCTCTTATAAGAATCCATTCTCATGAGTACTTTCTCCAGGAGACTAGCATCCTCTTTTGAAGGCAGTACTCCCAATGACCTAAGGTCTTCTCATTAGTCTCCACCTCTTAAAGGTTCCCCACCTCTATATCACCAAACTGGGACCAAGCTGTCAAGCCATGAACCTTTGGGAGACAAACAATATCCAAATCATAGCACCATGTATGCCCACAGAAGTTTAATCCACAATCCCTGCCCAGAACAATCAGAACTTGGCCAATGACTATCAGCTTCTCTATTCTTTTTTAGTCTTCTCCTTCCAACTCAGAACCATACCAAAAAGGTCAAGGATAGCACCCAAATGAATCACATGAGATACACTGCTTCTAGTTAGCCAGCCTTCAGGTACCCCAAGCCAACAAGCTCTGATCAGGGCACACCTAAATCTTTCTTTTTTCATTATGGAGATTGCCCACTCCTTTACCTGTCTATGAGTCTCTGCCAAATGCAAGTGACTTCCTGGTTATAATAAGCTGAATAAATAATCTGTTCCCCTTGCATATTCTGTTTATTTCCACAAGACCTAGATCTATAATAGACATATGAAGATTCATCATTTAAACATCCCAGTACCTATACATGTAAACAGTGCTGCTGTCTAGTGTCCTTAGAAAAAGGACAGTGCTGCTATTTTCAAATACTGCCCCCCCACTTCTCAATACATCCATTTCTAGTCTAGAATATGCTCCTGCCAGTGTTATTATTAATCTTATTTGCCAACTTTCTCTCCAAGTGACTTTTAATTATTTCTCTAATCAACTCACTCCCCTATAAGACTTTGTTAATTACAGAATGATTATTCCCAAGAGTGACCCAAGTTTTGCCATCTGTTCAAGAGGAGATTTGTCATGGACTTTGCCTTTCTTTGCCCTTTGCAGTTCCAGGATAGACAGTTAAATATATAATACATTTTACTTTCTCCCAAATATATCCAATTCTAGTACTTATTGAGGGCCTTCTCCACCATACCCTTTCTCAGATGCACACCTCCAGGGTGCAGGTCACAGTGGCAGGCAAAGTGTGTGCCCTCATAGCCTGAGCACGAGTGGGCCAGGCTCTTTTGTGCTCATTCTTCTTTTCCTGCAAACAGTACAGCAATGTCTGTAGCTGGGATTCCTTTTGGGGAATTACAAAATATGTGAACAAATATGGTTTGTAAGCAATCAATTTGATACTCATTCTCAGTGTGAATTTCTACAATTAAATGGTACTTGTCCCAGTACATCACTGTTTTTGTTTTTAAGATTCAAACATTAGAGTTCTGCTAAGTAGCATTTTCAGTCAGGGTGAACTTATAACAACTCTTCCTCTTATAAAGATTTGAGTAAAGAAGCTCCGGGTCAGTCATGTTCATTTTGTTGAAGCTTGGAGCTGTAGAGATGCAAACAGTTGGGGGCGTGCCAGAGTGTTTACATTGTACTCAAGCTGTAGAGCTGAGAGCCCGCTGAAGGACAATTGCTGGAAACACTCTATAAACAATTTATAGTAAGTTTACTTAGAATGGGCATTTTGCTTTGAAATGATAAAATCATTGAATTGTTTGGAATACCCACATTGATCCTTTGAAATTCTTCTGCATGTTATGAGTTTGAAATGATGAGAAGGATATTTGAACAGTTTCGCCCTAATGTTTTACCCTATCCAGATGTTGAGGGTGGATGGGTAGAAAGGAAATGTTCCCAAATGGTTCTCTTCTTATTCTTGTAACTCAATAAATTTCCTGCTGTTATCAGTCTTTCTAAAACATTAATTACTATTCAGAGACACATATATTGACACACCCTTCCTGGCTACACAAATGACCCTGGTAGGGTTGGCAGCCATAAGAGTCCAGGCAGCTCTGAGGAAGAAGCAATTCCCTGCATTCTGCTGCTTCTTGGGCCTCCCTCAGCCCCAACCTAGGATTAGATATCTCTTCTTTCTTTGCACTTTGCTGATATCTGTTTCATTACTCATATTGCTTATTTTCATGTCAGTCTCCAAGAAACTATAAATCCTTAGGACAAGGACTGATAATATAACATTGTATTATCAGAAATAAAATAAGAAATAGTGGCTAAAATAAAAATTTGGTGCTAAGCATTTCAGGCAATTAAGAAATAAACTATACAAGTGTATAGGTATACATAAGTATATATATGAGTGTATATATAAGTATATATGTATTATATATGAGTTGTGATTGATGAATACAGTGAATCTTTAAATTTTTTCTAAAAACTGTATCACATTAAAAGACACATTGCCATTAGTGACCCGCAAAATACTCCCCCTTACCTTGAACACATTTATCAAATCTTTGTGCCCCTTTTTGAAACAGTTCTGGAAGCCCTTTTTGGTGAATGTCTTTAGTTGAGTTGTTATGGCTGCACTGAAGTCCTGAATCAATTAAAAACCCTTACCTTTCACAGGCATTTTGACTCTGGGGAAGATCCAGAAGGTCCACAGTGCCAGATGTGATGAATAAGGTGGATAAGGATACACCATAATGTTTTTATGAGCCTGTTTTTCTGTTGGATGGCACTCATCTGCAGCACTTACCATATTTTCAATTATACTTCAAAACAACCCCAAAGGACAGCTTCGAGAACTGCTTCAGAAAGTGGCAAGAATGATGGGATGAGTGTGTTCAAAGTAAGGAGGAGTATCTTGAGAGGGATTAATGGCAACTCATCTTTTACTACAACAATTTCTCAGTTTAAGCATTCACCTTATTTTTTGATCTCATCATATGTGTGTGTGTGTGTGTGTGTGTGTGTGTGTATAAATGTATCATACATATATGTTTGAGTAACATGGTTTTGTTCTTATGGGAATTATTTATAAAAGTAAGAAACAAATCTATGTAATGTAAATCACCATGAAAGTTTTTCATAAGACTGTAAGATCATTTCCAGTTGGCTTCTCAGACTCAAAGGGCTTAACAGATTAAAATCACTTGAAAAAACAAAACATTTTAGCCATAGATATATTTTATTAACATAATAACTAATATGGGCTTTTAAAAATCTCATCTTATTTCTCTTAGAGATTGGAGATCTCAGGTCCCAGAAAGCCTGGGGACTTTAGTAGTAGAACTTTCTACTGCTCCAGAAAACCTAGTATTCGGAAAAAATATAACTTGATTAACCATACTAAAGTTGTTTTGCCTGTCCACTTTTGTTACAAGGTTTGGAGCCCTGGTGTCTCCTTCCAGAGGTGGTTTCTAGGTTCTTCTTGTCTTGAACAAATATTTGGATGAAACAAGTACAAAAGCTAGTGAGGTTTTACATTTATTAAAGGTAAGAAAGGAAACATGCTCTGCAGAGCAAGTTTTGGCCAAGTAAAAGTAGAAAAAGAAGTACACCCTCCAGCATGAGAGCAGACTACTGTGAAAGAACATAGTAGCACAGAGCTCACTTTTGTAATCTCCCACTCCTCAGGCTGATGTCAGATCCAGGGCATTCTATCTAAAACTTCTGAAGTTCTCCAGAGAAGTAAACGTGCAGGGCTTTGGGAGCCGTTCTGTGCATGTGTCCTGGAACTTTGCAATTAATCAGTCATGCCCACTTTCCCAGCCAGCCTGCCATGCCCCAATCTCCTGCTTCACTTTCATCCTGTCTACTTCAACTCTTACTCCCTTGATTTTTCTGTATGTCATTTAGATTAGAAGGCCTCTAAGGTTTCTTGCACCTTTCAAATATTATAATTTATTTCCTTTACTTTATTCTCTCTCTCTCTCTGTCTAGATATATAGCCACCATCATGATATCACTCAAAAGTACATTAACATGCATTTCCTATAAATAAAGGCATCCTACTACATAGTAACAATTTTTTCATTCTCATAGATGAGAAAAATTAATATTATGGTTTATATCTAGATGTGCCCCCAAACCCTCATGCACTCTTAGGTGGGTGTGGTGGATTTATTATTGTGGTCAACCTGAGCAGGAAAGCACAGCTGACCTGAGTTGGTGGGGTCCTGGGTGTAGAAGATCCACCTGAGGACTATTGCTGACCCAAATAAAGGCGAACGAGAGCAGAAGATAGGGGCTGGCTGTTTCCTAGGAGAAGCTCTGTTGCGCTGGTTCTCCTGAAGGGAACTTGGCTGTTCTTGTTGCAGGAGCTCAGGGCCTTGCTGTCGTTAGGAGTGACTACTGTTTGCTTCAGGTGAGCTCTGGTCTTCATCTCTGCTGTGAGCATCATATCCTAGTTCCAGTATAAATTTCTCCAGCCTTTAAGTGCAGACATGGAGGTACATGGGATATTGCTGTGGTTTCCCAACCCTAGCACTCTTCCTGCATTTGGTTTGTGTGTGTGACTGTTGTAATTTGGGCTTGTCTTGTATTAAATGTGCTCTCTTGAGAACCATTGACTCTAGAAAATTAACTAATGCAGTAGGGATTTGGGGAGGTGATTGGATCATGGGGGTGTGAT
Organism: Hystrix cristata; assembly: GCA_004026905.1. Classification (NCBI taxonomy): domain Eukaryota; kingdom Metazoa; phylum Chordata; class Mammalia; order Rodentia; family Hystricidae; genus Hystrix; species Hystrix cristata. Next base: position 30,556 of record PVJO010000141.1, read on the forward strand.
ACTCATCAGTGGATTAACCCACTGATGAGTTTACAGCTAAATATGAGGTTGTGAGGTGAAGCCTGGTCAGAAGAGGTGGGTCACTGGGGACATGGCCTGGAAGGGTCTATCTTCCTCCATTCTCTCTTGGTTACTCTCTCTCCTGCTGCCATGCCATGAGCTGTTTCTCCTCTGCTATGCCCCTCTTCCATGCACCCTTCTTGGAGCCAACTATGACTGAATCCTGTACAAACTGTAGGACAAAAAAAACCTCTCTTCCTTTAACTTGTTGGTGTTGGGTATTTTGTCCCAGAAACAAGAACATAACTAAGACAAAGTATTATCTAATATACAGGTCATATTTAACTTTCTTAATTCTCCCAAAACTGGTTCTCATGTATTTTCATCTGATAAGAATCCAATCAAGATCTACATACTGTATTTGCTTACTGTTTGGGCCTCTTTTACTACAGTACAGTTCTCAGTTTTCTTGTATTTGTGCTTTTTTAAAAATTATTTTTCTGGTAAGTTCAGGAAAATTGTCTTTGAAAATGTCCACTATCTTGGTTTTATGTGCTTGTTTCCTAGTGATTGAATTCAAATAAAATTATTTGATAAGAATACTGTATCAGTGATACTAAATGATAAAATTTTGTGTGTTTTCAGATTTTTTCCTATTATTCTTTTTAGTGTAATTTTAATTATACTGTGATACAGCTTTGTATTCTAGTTGTTTTGACATGAAGTGACATTATAGGCATTTTCATTATAAATAATGGCACATCAATACTAGCAATGTTAATTACCACTTATTGAGGAACTAACTAGTTATAAATAGCATCAAATACACTATATACATTATTTTCTGTTAAAGTTCATGACAATCTTAAGAGGGAAGTTCTATTATTATCCCCATTTCAGATCTGAGGAAACCGAGATTCCAGTCTCCCAGCTGGGAAAGTGTGAAGAAGCTATTTGAACCCAAGGGAATATGACACCCTTGCACATTTATCGAATGTGCTTTGATTTTTTTTCATTTCATGTAAACACAGTAGCAGATGTTAGCAGCTTAGGCTTGCCCTGCTCTTTTAGAATATTTTACAAACTCTGAACTTTTCTGACCATCTCCTTTGAATTATGACCATAGTCCCAGACCTGTGTCAGAGAAAAAATTTTAACTGGACTAAGCATAGTAAACTATTCTGCCTGGCAAAACAGAGGTTAGTGCTTTTCCTTTTTCTCCAAATGTGGTTTTCCCAATCTATTTTCAAGGACAATGTCATTTATAAATGACTGGAACTCCTGGAATTTAAATTGTGTAGAATCAAGCTAGTGTTAAAAGATGTGTTGGATGTCAAAGTCCTGAGAAACACAAAATCTAGTATTTGTAGATGGACTTTAGCATGAGTTACACACCTCCATTAGCTCAGAGCCCATGCTTCTACCAGCAAAGATGCAGCATAGCCACAGCCTTTGCCAGCACAGCCTTGGACAACTCCAGGCACAGCAGGAAGGAGTTGGATGCATTTCAACTGCAGCCAAGTCAGTGGTTTGAAGTTCATACATGTGTCTTGAATCTTATGGCTCTTATCTTTTAGCCATGGTGTTCATACCCTCAAAGAATGCCTGTTTAAAATTTAAAAATTAAAAAAAAAACAAAGACCCCATTTCATCAAATAATTCTAAGAACTTAGGGAAAATAATTGGTTAATCATTTTTGGTTGACCTTTTCCTTGGAACCATTCCTGTAACATAGCCCAGATGCTCAATCATTTACTAAAGGGATTAAGACACATAATTTTGTGATTAAAAATAAAGTGAAATAAAAAGTTTTTATAGTTTTATTTGATTCAAGATTGGAGATAGAGGCTGGGGATGTATCTCAGTTGGCAAGCACTAGGCCCTGAGTTCGATCCCTGGCACAAAAGGAAAAAAAAAAAGAGAGAGAGAGAGAAAAAGATTGGAAATAATGGCAAGGTTTTAGAAAATTTCTCTTATAACTTCTTTAATACTTGATATCAAGAATGATGAAAAACATCAAGAGACATGATTAACCCTTCAAAGTCTAATGGTCCATTTTTGGAATACTCATAACAATGGAACATAATGACATGCTTTTTCTTCAAATTCTTATTCCTTGAATTTTTCTAGGTAACATATATGAATTTCATGCAAAATTTCAAAAAATTTCAATCTTAGGCATAAATGGGTTAACCCATGAAAATAGCTGTATTTGGCTCTAGAATGCCACAGACTATGTGTACTACTTGTAACAACTTTAAAAACCTTGTTATTACCAAAGTGTATCAGTTATTTACTGTCATAATTATGCTGTATAATAAATAAACACAAACTTTCTATGGTATATAACAAATATTTATAGGTATTACATTCAGAGTGGTTGGCTACAGAGTTGGCAATTCTGCTCTTCGATGTGCATGTTAACATATCTGGGAGTCAGCTAGCCATCGGCTGAGCTAGGCTGCCCTTGACAGGGATGACTGGGACAACCTGGTTCTGTTCCACATGTCCCTCATCTTTAGCAGCCATATTCTCAAGAAATGGCAAAGGCACAAGACCATTTCACATCTTTGTGTTGCATCTGATGAATTTTGTGGGACAGTGCGAGTCACGTTGTTGAGTCTAGTTTCAAGTGGTGCAGCAGGTTATCCTGTTCAGAGTTGGAGGGCACTACTAAGTAAACATGGTCAAGACACTTGAGCCCCTAATTTCAATATATAGTGGGTGATACTGTTCCCTGTGGAGTTAAAATCAGCAAGGATTACTTGCCAATAGCTAACACTCAGTGCAGATCCATTCATGAGGCCACCTATGCAAAGAAAGCAGATACCTGCGTGGCTGGTTTTATAATCCAAAGCAAACGGAATGATTTGGTGTTAGAAAGTAGCCTTAAAGATTCACTGTGGTAAAATGCCAGTCATTCCTGGATTGACCTGTTGATCCAATGTAATCCAATAAAAACCCCAGAAACCTGTTTTTTAGAAATCAGCAAATTGATTCTAAAATTTATATGGAAAAGCAAAAGGAAATAGGGTAGCAAAAACAATTTTGAAAAGGAATAAAATTCATTTGAAGACTTAACTACAAAGCTACAGTAATTGAGAATGTGCATATTAATAACAGGGTAGACCAAGAGATCGGTGGAATAGAACTAAATACAAAATAGCTTGACAAATATAAGGATAATTGATTTTCAAATAAGGAGCCAAAGAAATGCAATGGAAGAAGGTAGTTTTTTCAACAGATGGTGCTGAAACCACAAATATTCATAAGCAAAAATGTAGTCCTCGGCCTATTCCTTGCCTCGTGTACAAAATCAATCCAAGATTAAACATAAACCTGCCTGTAGAATCTAACAATAAGAAATTTCTAGAGGAAACATAGGTAAGAAAATCTTTGCAAGCATTGAGAAGTCCTAGTTTCTTAGCTAGGACACAAAACTTGTGACTCGTGAAAGAAAATAAACAAGACTTCATCAAAATGAAAAACACTACTCTGTAAAAGTTACTGTTAAGAAAAGTAAAATGAATAAACAAATCGCAACTGGCATAAAATAGTATTTGCAAATACTCATATACTATAAAAACCTCGTGTCCACAATATGTAAAGAACTCTGACAAATAAAAATTAACAACACGATAAAAAATGAGCAAAAGAATTGGAAATTTCACCAAAGAACATGTATGGAACTCAGAAGAACACAAGAAAAGATACTCAGCATTACTAGCTATTAGAGATATATAAATTTAAGACACAATAAATTTCTACAATACATCTTCTTGACAACTAAAATTTTAAAACAATCAGGTCAAAAGCTGTTGAGGATACAGAACGCTTGAAACTCTTGAAATTCCTGGTGGTGATGCCCAGTGGTACAGCCACTTTAGAGAACAGCTTGACAGTTTTTTATAAAGTTAAATGTCACTTACATGGTGGAGCATACAACAAAACTCTATTGGACCAGGCTATTGTCCCTTCACATTAGCTGGTCCTTGGGTCCTATTGGTGTTTCTGATCCTGGGCCTTCACGTCCAAGGGGCCAAGGCCTTCAGTTACTCTGTCTCTGTCAGTCTGTGCTTTCTCCAGTTGCCCATTTGGGTAATGTCAGGCATGAAAGCACCTGAAAGCATCCTAATAAAGCCCCCCAAGACCAAGAATGCTCCTCTGTGCTCCTACAATGCAACAGTGGCCTTAGCTCTTCATGATAATCAGGCAACTTCTTTATTCATCTGTTGCTCTACTAGCATGAGGAACCCCAAATGACCAGAAGCAGCACTTGCTTTTGGGCAGACATCATACTGTGTCCACTGGCAGAAGATCTCTCCATTTCCCATCTGGCAATCAGAACTGCTACTTGCACTAGGATCGGGGTGGGGGGCACACAATACCCATTCCCCATGTAGATGACTAGAAGAGAGAGTGTCAGGAGCCACTCCTTCTCTCACCATTTGGTTCTTAAAACATGAATTGTTCCCGCTGGGGACATTGTGCCCTCATCAGCTGTTAAGTCAGACTGCTGGATTTTGGATAACAGCATCCAAATCCTGCAGGTGTCATCTGCAGGCCAGCACCTTAGTTACTCCTTTAAAATGCCATTCTAGCTTTCCAACAGACTGATGGCTTTGGGATGATATGTGTATAAAGCAGTATGAGCACGTACTATGGCTATGTGCCAGTAGTTGTAATTCCATCCTGGGGAGTAAGACCTTTGATCCAGAAAATATGAAGTGCTATTACAAAAGGTAAATCATAAACTCTGTGAGTGTTCAAATATCTTTTGAATGCTAGTATTACTGCATAAACCAATCCATCTATATTCTATCCAAATCCACCATGAATGCTGCAGTATACCAGGGTTATTACCTTCCACCTACACCCCACTCAAGTACTTCATGCTTCAGTGTGTTAGGAATCATCACCATACCACTCACTATCAGCAGTGAAATTTGCTTATTGTTAGTTGACGAGCAAGTGATATGATTCCAGAATTCATCCTAAGGTTCTGCTTCTCACGATGAGTTTTGATACCAATTATCTCATCTTGTATTCACCCAGAAGCAGAAGCTGAGATTTTTTGAATATAAATAGCTTATTGGGTAGTGAGTGGAGAAAGGAGACAGGGACAGCAAGGGAGTCGGGACCTTGGAGACACTGGTATTTGTAGTACCTATTGTGTCTACACTAGACACTGGTATTTGTAGTACCTATTGTGTTTCCACTAAGGAAAACTCTTTAGACCATACAGTACATGCTCCTGAAAGTTATCTTTTCCAAGGAGCAAGAAGCCACTAACTTGCATGAGTCATGAGTAGAACTCACTCCTAGTGGAGGGAAGAGAGCTGTTAAGTCTTTAGCATGTCCAGCTTGCCCTAGGATATAGGAACGTAAAAAAATTGGATGTTAGAGAAAACTTTCAGGCAAGACTCATGCATGCTGGCAGATGGAAGTTGATTTTGTTTGCACGTGGGCAAGGCTGAGGCATCATGGGAATAGTCTGTGACAATACGATGTGATGATATTTGAATAACAATTAAAGTTAACATTTAGTAGGTGATTACTATGAATTAGGTTGCTCTATGCATTTTATGTACATTGTCCCATTTCTTTCTTACAACAGTCCTATAAAATAGGACTTGCCTGTTACCTTTCTCTTTTCCGAATGGGGAAACTGAGACCAGAAATATTCATCTTTCCTGAACATGAAAGCCTATGATGTGATTGACAACAAGACACCAACAGACATTGTCAGAAGATATTAATTTCTTTAACAGCAAAGAAATGGAGCATCATGGGGGCAGCTAAAAAAAAGCAGAAAACCAACCTGTTGCTTGTAGGTTTTGGCATCCTAAGTGTCTAGGATCTCATGAAGATTCATAGTAGCAAATAAGAGCAACTCTCTGGAACTAGGCTTTTAGCAGCATGAGATGCTAAATTCTGCCATTCTTACAGATTTTTTTTATAACATCCTCCCTCTACATCCCACTTCACTCTGTCTAAAATGATTCAAAGGTCTTAGCTACATATTTAACTCAGCAGAATACTGAGGACTGCTTGAGAGACTGGATGAATCTATGTCGGCTTCCCTTGTGCAGAATCACTTAACGGGTCCAGGCTTCAGAACTGCCTGAGGTCGATTCTGTAAAGGGGAAGAACAGGAGGCCACGGATAAATCTTCTAAAATAAAGAAGCCTTAGAAGAGACACAATAGGTACTACAAATACCAATGTCTCCAAGGTCAGTCAAGTATCATAAAAGGAAGAAACTGGTCTTGGTGAAAGGTAATAGGAAGCAGGTAAGGACCGTGGAGAACAAATCACAACATTCCCTTGTCTAAAAGTGTTAGCTGCTACTCAACTTGGCAAATTATTCTGTAGGGCCCTTGTTTCCAGAGCTTCCAAAATTTCAAGAGACTTAAAACTATGGATTTGGGGGTAATTTTCCAATATTTAAATGTCAACATCTAATTTGCAATTTCTAAATTGTAAGACTAATTGTTGGGGAAGTGGAATTCTGCCTGGGTATAACTCCAGAGTGATAAAAGTACAATTGATGCAGTACATAGAAATCACTGAGAAATAGGCCTTGATCCAGAATAGGGAAATATTTTCTAATAATGGTGCTCAAAGACAGAATGTGGATGGGTGAGCTGCATGTTTCTGGAGATGTTTGGGTGTCAAATGGATGACCTCTTTGCCAGAATAGTTTAAAGAGATCCAGGCAGCTGATGGATGGGCTCTTAGATTTAGTACCTCTATTTCCATCTTGAGCTTCTTTGAGTCAAAAACCATGATCTCCTTCATGCGGTTTCAATTCAGGCTGGATTGGGTGATCAGAGTGTGACCTTTGCCTTCACTTACTGTGTCATCCATACAACACATATGTATCCCTTTGGGTCTGTTAATGTAGGATCGTATTGGGATACCTTTTCCAAGGGAAAATGTTCCTACAGATTTTTATTACTATTTTATACTTCCTATCTCTTGGGTTTGCCTTGCCCTGAGTTGGCCTATGTTTCCTCAAACCAACACAGCAAGTCTCAACTTGGCTTAGATGTGTCTCTGCTGGTATTATTTTGTATGGGAATAAACGGACACAGAATCTGATAATTAACACATGTTTAGGAGTAGCTATAAGGAGAAAATAAAACTTTATTATGTATTTTTAAATTGCTATAAATCTGGGATCTGGAAATGAACAGTTCTCTTCCTCTGAATTCATATATTTGCCACTATGGATGTTTTCTGTCCTCACTAAAATATAGACTGCACAAGTATAACACTGAAATGTGAACGTTTAAGCAAAAGTAATTTGACCAATTAATTGATACATCAGTTAGTTGAATGACAATAACAAGTCAAACATTTAGCTGTGGCTTCGCATGGAGGCATTAGCCACATCAACATCTGTTTTATTTTTGAAAGCAGTACCTTGTCCTCATATGTATATCCAAGACTTCAGTAGACTTTGGCTTCAATATGAAATTTGCACATATTTTCTGGCCTACAAAAGGCAGGTTTTAGTCATTATTCTGAGAACACTTTCCTTTCCATAAGAAATGAAAGAAGAAGAAAGGAAAAGATTAGTTTCTATAACACTATTTTTGCCATGAAAATAAGCCCTCCTCATTCACAGAGGCTGAAATACTCTGGTTGGGGTGCTCTTTACTGCTCTTGGTTTTTGGCCTGGAGCCTCATTATACTAAAGAACTGTCTTAAATGTTCTTTCATTTGTTTCTTTGCAAAGTCAAATCTGGGAAGGGAACCGATATTATTATTCAGCAGTTTTTTAAGTGCAAAGTTTTTTAAGTCATTTAATTCCATGTGTTCATGTATTCTCCATAACGACTCAAAGGATAGGTACTATTACCCACATGAGGAACAGGCCGGGGAGCTAAGAATGGGGTCAAGGCCTGGGACTCAGGACAGCTTGCTCCAACGTACAGACACTTTCTTCAGCAAAAGGAAAATACTGAGAGAAAGAAAATAAATCCATTATAAAATAAGGTAAATCCAAGATGAAATTAAGGAAACTGATTCTAAAACTCATTCCTTGAATCGTCGTTCCATTATATTAAACCACAGAAAGACCTGAGCACAGACATCTGGTGATTAGCCTCAAAGTAGATCTGTGAGATGGAAAGTCACTCACTATGTCCTCTTATCACAGACAGACCAGTCACCGACTTTGACTTTCAGCTGTTGGATTGATCTTTAGCGGCTGCATACTTCCATCAGCTGTAAGAGAAATCTGGGGTTTTCTTTTCCCAGACTTGAACCACCTGTGTGTGCTTTCTCTAGTGACCCCTAGGAGCACTCAAAGTAGGACTGTGATCTGACATCTCAAGGACCATAGCTCAATTCTGTGTTTATTTTTCCTTGTTGTTTGCATAGTGTATTAAATCAACATTCCATCAAGAGCTTTCTAGTGCTTTCAACTAAGAAGCTCTTGGAGAGAGCTACATTCAGTTCAACTATCTCTCTCTGTTTCTTTCCCTACCCCTTTTACTGTGTTGAAAAATCCTTTTACATCAGCATTTATGCAGCATATTATATTTTTACTCTCATCCAACAGGCACATTTGGATTTACTATTTCACTTGAACAGTTGGTGTTTACTGGCAGCAACAAGAACAAAATTTATAGCAGCGAATGGAAGCTAAACTTGCTTGCTGGCTTTGCACTGAAGAACTTTGTGTTTGCCGTTTCCTAATTGTGAAAACAATATGTCCAAGATTTTGCAGTCATCAGCATTCTGATGTAATGATTTCCATCTGGTCATAGGAAGAAATTCAGAACTTCCATCTCCTTGAATCTACGTTGACTCCAATACAAAGGTAACCAGCTTAGGAAAATGTTGGAAGACAGAAGAAATTCAGACTAAATACATTCTGAAAAGCGTCTGTAACACTCTTTCCCACAGGATAATTTTTCCTGAAGAGCAAGCAGGGGTAGATAGAGGGAGAATTTGCCACGATCTTCTTCATGGAAGTGGCTCTAACTGGAACAAGATGACAGGATTACTCTGAGGTGAGAGGATAAAGAAAGCAGGATGATTTGTGAGGCATTCCAACTGGAGGTAAGAAGGAGTCAGAGATCCACAGAGAATGAGCAATTAGAGAGTAATACTGAGGTGATGGAGGCCAACAACGTGGTAATAAGAAGTGGTTTTACATCCCATCTCATCCCATTTGGCATTAAAGATTTGGCACTAGTTGTTGAAATATGAATCTCCTGATGGCCCTGTGCTCTTGCAGTGACCTTCCTCATTCATTAGGCAGGAGCTGAAGCAAAAAGAAATGCAGCACATTATTTCAAATGCATGGTTTGCATTTTTCCACATTTGTTGATTCAACAAATATTTATTGAGCACTATTTTGTATGTTAGGAATGGCATTAGGTGATGAGGCTTGGTGATCTTATATATTTCTTGGCTGTTTTTGATAAATAATTAAATGAGAAATTTAAAATATGCATTGAATGGTCCCACTTTTGAGGTGTTTCAGCTCAATCCATGAAGAAGACTTTTCTATGTCTAGGTGTTTATGCTATATAGTAATCTTTTGATACTTTATATTCACTTTTTCTTCCTGCAATGAGTATGGAAACAAAGCAGAATTCTAGAAATAATGATGCAGCTGACTTTCACTCTATAGAATAAATGAGCTTTTAGCAGGAAGGGGATTCTGTCCCTGATTTTGTATAATCCCTATCCAGCAACAGCATCACAAACATATTACTTCCTAGAGTGAAAGTCATAGACCCACACACAGTAATCATTCAGTTCATAGGTATTGCTGCCCAAACAGAGGAAGTAGAATGAGGTCGTTAGAGGCTGTGACCTCCAGAATGGCATTTAAGGACAGCACCATGGAATCAAAACTGAAGAAGCTGCCTTCCATCTGCCTAACTCCTCTGCTCCACATCATTCAGCAGTTGTGCAAATGGCCCCGAATCCACCCACCATGAGGCACTCAGCACTGGGAAGCCGGGTCCTGCTGGTCCTGCCCCCATCGTCACACAGACCATGGTTCTGTCACAACTTTGCCACTGTATCCTCTCCTTGTTTCCTCCATATGTTCTGTGGAAAATTCAAACCGTGAAACCTCAAAACCCAGAGAGGAAGGGGTCAGCTGTTGCACTTACTCCAACTCCACGGTCCCAGCTCATGTCATTCTTACAGGGACCCCTGCAGGAAGACAGACCGTGTGTACCTGTGACGTAGTCCTCATCCACAGCCACTGAACACAAGTTTGCTTTTCCTCACACCACTCAGGTCCTGCCATGTCCAATGTCTATGGCTGGAAGTGTGAATTCATCCACATTAACTCACGTCATAGATTACTTTTCTCCTGACCTCTTTTCCTACACTGGTGTTGAATTCTCTCTCTAGGACCTCAACTCCCTTTCCTGTCACTAGGCTTTTTCAGAGCAACGCCAATATATCCAACATGTTTGAAGAATGTTAAACCTAAAAGTGAAAGCAATTCTACTGACAGGTGTATATAGTAAGATGTTAAAATATTGATAGGTATATGTAGCAGGATGTTGTCTCAGTGTTAGCAGAGGTCCAAGAGCTGAGAACAAACATTGTTAAATAGCCATCTTGTAGGTGAAACTTGTTAAACGGTCACCCAAAAACTCGTCCAGCAATCCCGATCCCAGAGATACAAAGGGATACTCTTGAACTGTTGAGGGAGTAAGGATTCCATCAGAGAGAACTTGGAAACTGCTAACATTTTTCCTTTCCCAGTGTCTGTGCCTTCCCCTCATTTTAAGCAAATGAGAGAGGGGCTTCAGAGAACCCCCGAAAAGCTGACCTATGACCCCTAGACTTTGGGGAACACAAGGTGATTTTTTTAATCGCCACTAAAATAAATTAGCACAAATTTAACAACTTAAAAATAGCAAAATTACTATTTTACAGTTGTGTAGGTTGTTGGAAGTCTAATGGACTCGGCTGGTTTCTCTGCTTTAAGCCTCACTAGACTGAAATCAAGGTGTTGGCGGAGTTGCATTCCCTTCAGGGGCTCTAGGGGAGAATCTGTTTCCAGCCTCCTGCACATTGTTGCCAGAATTCGGTTCCACTAGCTGTTGGACTGAGGCCCCTGTTTCCTTGTAGGCTATCAGCTAGGGACTGCCACTGGCTCCTCATTGCCTCTCTCTGGTTCTTGCACAAGGGCTTCTGCATCTCAGAACCAGCAAGGCTGTGCAGATCCTTCTCATGCTGCCGCTGCTCTCTGACTTCAGTAGGAAATGTTCTCTGCTTGTAAAGACTTGTGTAATTATATTGGGCCCACTCTATAATCCAGGATAATCCCTCCATCTCAAAACCTGTTACCTGAGTCACATCTGCAAAGTCTCTTTTGCTCCGTAGTATAAATTTCACAAGTTCTGGGGATTAAGGCAAGGTTTTGAGAGGGCATTTTTCAACCTACCACATGAAAAGTGGTATCTAGAAGAGTCAGGAGGTGAGAAACCAGGCAGAGCAACTGGTGAAAGCTCAAGGAGAAGAGGAGGCAATGGCTAGAACAAGTTGCTCCTCCACTGATGGTACAATAAACAGGCTTGTTGCCTGCGAGGGTTCCAGGGAAGGGAGCTGTTCTCAGCCTGGAATGGGGTTCCACTCAAGACATCTCCAGGAAGCAGGGACAGGCCACCCCACAGAAGAGTTAGAGAAGGACTACCAGAAACCGAGGGCGGAGGGGCAGCTCTAAGCACCATAGAGGGACACCCGTGTGAGGAAGCTGCAGTGGCAATTCCCCAGTAGTGGTGCTTCTGAGGGTCTGTAAAGGTGCCCTTGAGAAAACCAGTCGTCTTCAGACAATTTCCACACCTGCAAAATCACAATCATGTCTCTTCTCTCTGTAGTTGTCCTAGTGCGAGAAGATCCAAATGCAGCAGATGACTCGGAAGAGCAGCAGAGAGGTGAGGTGGGAGTGTTTAGCCCACCATCCCTCCTCTCAGCCTCTTCCTCCAACTAGGGTCAGTCTAAGCTGGGGAATGGAAGAGGCTTTGAGTGAACAATCGAAACTTTGATGATCAGCTGAAATGGGCTTGCAAGATCTCATAACAGGAAGTGTTTGTCAACATCTGAAAGGGACATGAAAGTTAACAGACCTACCAAGAATTTTGTCCCAAAATGGGGAAACAAGTTCACCAGGCAGTTGTCATACAAAATGTAGTGGCTTTCTCCTTGCTCTTTTTCACTTAATTGGGTAGATAAATTACCCAACTTTTCTCTAGCAACCTCTGATTTCTGATTACCAATGACTGTCCCAGGGGAAGGGCCTCACATCTCCATTGGCAGAGCCCGGACCCTTGTTTAGCTAAAATATTTTATTACAAATTAGCAACTGCAATTGCAAAGACAGAATATTAGGTTTTTCTGTGATATCCTATTTATGTGAAATGATACTCTCTTACTGCAATATTGAATACAGTAAATTCTTGAGTAAATCACGCTGTGTTCAAAGAGTATTTTGACTGGTCAAAGAGGGCTAACATTTTTTGATATTTGATCTTTGGGCTACATTTTCCACAGTGTCATGGAAAGAGCTTTAGACTAGTTGTTCTGGAGCTCTCTCACTAAATATACGCCCATGAGCAGTCATTTCATCTTGAGCCTCAGTTCCTTCATATATAAAATGGTGACAGAATGTCCTGTTTTTCTCATAACATTGTAGGGAGAATCAAATGACATAATGGTCATGAAAATAATTTCTAAATTATAATCTGTGTATATAGTATGACATTATTAGTATTTGAGCATTTATATATAACTATAACAGCTTGTAAATTCATAAAGAAATCTAGGACAGCATGCTTAGTGGATTTTCTTTCTGGGAGGTGACACATAAAAAACTGGTAACAATAGTTGCTTCCAGATAGAAACTTGATGAAAGTGATGATAAGGAGGAAAATTCATTCCTCATTCTATTCTATTTTGTATCTTTTCAATTAATACCATATGTATACATTCAAACCAATAAAATTTAATAACCATTTGAGGAGTTGAAGAAAGAAGATATATTTATTCTTAATAATGCATTTAACATAACCTAATCTTTCTGTGAAAGAACATTTTAGGAATTTTATTGCTTCAGGCTTAAATAAGATTTTTGGTTGATGCAACTAGCACATAACTGGGCACACAGTAAGTGTTTAGTGAGTGGTAGTGTCCTCGGCCTTGAGGCCATCTTTCTGACTATCACCTCCCAGCAAGTCAGCTATCTACAAGGATATAACTAATGGGATGCTGGATATTAGAAGGTTTATTGGATTTTACTGAGATGTTGGACACAGATGGCAAGTGAGAAATGCCAGAAAGTTGATGAATCATGTGGTAAAACTAGTGGAAAAGGTGAGTGGAGCCAGAAACAAGCCAGAGTGGGCAAAGAAACAGAACAGGTCTGGAGAAAGGCAACTACACTCATTATATCATGTAACCCACTTTTCAGTTGCTGATGTTTCCAAAATGTTAAGTGCATTTTGCAAGTTGGAGTTATTCTGATCTTCATGCTATTAAATGCTTATTAAATAACAAATAACTTGAAATCTCATTAGCTAGGCTGTGGAGCTTTCTTTTTTTTTTTCAAATTTATGATTTCTCCTCTTTTTATGGTGAGGAGCAGTGAGTCCATAAATCAGAACACTTTATGGGCAGCTGTAACACCTAGCCTAATGCCAAGACTGTGAATCTGATAGCGTAGCTATTAAAAATTAAGACCCCTGAAAGACTGCAGTTCATGGTAACAGGAATGCCCAAGGCAGCCAGACACTATGTCTCCCTTTTGGTTTTAATGTAGTTGTATCAGTTCTGCTATTCTGTTATAAAGCAAGCACCTAGAAGAATACTTGAAAAGCAGGCAAAATGAAAACAGAACAAAAACTAGGCAGAACTATCCCATGTAGAAATCACCCTCAATGCTGAGGCATTGCTGGTATTGTTGGGATAGCTATGGGATAATTTCAAAACTTGGTAATCAGAGCGTGGTTCTCAACCAGCTATCCATGTCCACGGAGCTTTTTCCCAGTGCAGAATCTCAGGCTCTCTCCTGAGATCCATGGAATCAGAATCTGTAGCTGTATAAGTTCCCCCAGTGATTCCTATCAAAATTTGAGAAGTATTGATTTAAATTATCAATGTATCCATCTTTAGATAGAAAGACGCTGATGGGAAGGAGTGTTTATTTTATTGTAGAAATGAGAAATGATCAATTTCAGATGGTTGAGAAAAAATAATAAATAAATTCAGCCAAAAGTATATCATGGAAACATTGTTTTTTATTTATTTATTTATTTATTTATTTATTTATTTATTTATTTATTTATTTTAAAGAAAGACTTTGGAATAGTGGAACTATTTAGGAGCACAGGACTTTAAAAAGGAAATGGAAGCTCAAAAATGAAGGTTCTACATCTTAGCAACTGGCTGAATATAGAATCCAGTAAAAAGTGAAGGCTTCCCATTCTAGGGACTAGGAGAATGAGCAGGACATTAGATAAGGAAGGGACTCTGCTGATTAATGAGGTGCTGATGAAACAGGGCCCAGATTTACAATTTAGGACATTTGAAATCTAAGATCATGATATTGTCTGTTTTCTGAATCAGTGAGTCCATTTGACACCAAGACGTGCTTTTATTGCTTCCTTTCTTGCCTCATAGCCCCTTGATTTAAAAGATTTCACCTATCAAACACTGTCCATTTGTTGAGTGAGAATGTTTTCTCATTTTATCCATCAAAATGCTTCTGATCCATATGAGATAATGTGTGTGACCACTGAGGTTGATGTAATTCCAGGTGAAAGCTAAGAAACTTGATCATTTCATTGGTGTAAAACGTTTCCCATTCTGATTTTGGTTAGGAAATAACAAGGATTTATTATTAGGGTAAATACAAACAAGAATCCATCACTAATACATATGGAAGTTCCCAGGATTGTAGGGTAAGAAAAACTGAAGATGATGAGGGTAAAATAAACAAGACTTTTACTAATGCTTCTCCCATGAGTAGTACTAGTAATGTCCCATTACTATTCAACTCAGTTTAAGGAACTTAACTCAGTTTAAGGAAACATCCATAGCTGGGAATGCTCAGATATGCCCCACTAGGAAACAAACCAGAGGAACTGGAGTTAGCAATCATCTGGTGAATCTTTATTTTGAATCTTGGTAATAATGAAACAATGAAAAAAATTCAGAACCATCATTTCCAATGTAGAAGGCCCTCATCATTCTAACTGTAGGGGGTCCAGGTTAAAATGAATTACAATGAATAATTTCTCTTGGAAAATACCTATGTAATAAACTACACTATCAAAACTCTAGCCAGCTTTCCACTACATTTTTTGGTGATTTAAGAAATTCTGTTACAATAGATGACATTTCTGAAAGTGGAAACTTACATGAAACCAAAGCCTTAACTCTTTGAGTAATTTTCAGTTGGCAGAGTGGACATTCTTATTAGGCATTTAACTGCAGTGATATTTTTAGTAAGGTTTTCAATTAACCACAACATTAAGAAATTCTTAATGGAGTAACTCTTTTAAGTATGTAGACTAGATGAAAGATTGAATTCTGTGTTGGCAAGTTTTGAGGGTAAGGCAGCTGTTACATGGAAATGATTATTTGAGTCCCAGCCTGAACAGGCAGAAAACAAGTCTTTATTTAAATCTCTTCTCTCTTTGAGGGTCTTGTTGCAGCCATTTTGAACCTGAGTCATGCTTGTAGATTTTCATGTGTTACAACAACTGGGTGACTATGCCACTGTGGTTCAAAGTTAGTAGGAACTAATATGTGGTTTTGTAGCAATTTAGAACTGTTTCATATTAGAATGACTTTACAACAGACAGTTTTATAAGGAGAATGGAATGAATTGAATAGTAACTTGAATTAAAATATCTTTTATATTCTCTGTGTTCCGTTGGAGCTGATGACAAACCTAGAGAAGCATGCTAGAACAAGCAGACCAGAAAATTACAATCTTCTGAGTCTAACTTGGTGCAGTAGGCACAATTCAAAGATTAATCTGAAGTGTCTTTTTGCATGTTTTCTTTTTGCCATTCTTCCTGTCTGTCTTGGTCTATTTTTGTTGTTGTTGCTGCTGCTGTAATAAAATACCCAATGCAGAGTAGTATATAAAGAAGGGAGATTTATTTATCTCATAGTTTTAGAGTCTGAAAGTCCAAGTTCAGGTGGCTCCACCAATTTAGCTTCTGATGAAGGTCTTCTGGTTACATCGCAACATGTTGAAAGACTTCACATTTTCACATGATGGGAGCATGAGAGAGAAAGAGAGAAGAAGATGGAGAGAGAGAGACCACATGACAAGACAGGAAGCAAGAGACTAGGGAGGGGCCAGACTCCTTGCTTTATAGCAACCCATTCTCAAGGCAACTAATCCACTCCTATAAGACCTCACTTAGTCTCACAAAATAGCATTAATCCATTCATGAGGGAAGAGCCTCTATGACCTAATTACCTTTTACTAAGCTCACCTCTTAGAGGTTCTTCCACATCAACATCACCACACTGACAACCAAGCTTCCAGCACACAAATCTTTAGGGGACAAACAATATTCAAACCATGGGCACCTTCCTACTTCATTCATTAGCCCAACTTGATAAGGTTATTAAAAATGAGACTTTCACGAACCAAATGACTAGAGGAGGGAAAGACGGGACTGGAATGATTCTTTGAGTCAATCAGGTCTTGTACTTTGGCTCCTACTGCCCAGGGGGGATGTGATGATGTGTGTGAGAGCACTACTGAACTGCATCAGGCCCTCCATGTGAAAGATGTGCAGCGCCATTTTCATAAGAGTGTCACCAGACCATTCAGGCTATTTGGTTTTTTTCATTCTCATAGAAAGGAGCTATTTATTTTACTTGGTGGGTTAACAAATTCTTAAACTAAATTCTGTTTCATATCCACCTTAAATCCATCCTGTAGACATATAAGAGCAGTTTCTCATTCATTTCTTGAGAGGGAGAAGACCTGATCACAATCCTATCTTGATATTGAAACCTACTTAATTTGACAGAAGGAATTTTTTTAAGATGAAGAAAAATAACTCCCTAAAAATACTGGGCAAAATTATCATATAATTATATGAATCAGGATAGAAAAGCCCTTTCTAAGTAATATAATGTTCAAAGCATGAACCTTAAAGAAAAGATTAATAGATTTGGCTATATATAAATTTAAAACATTTATATGTTTTGGAGCACAATAGAAGAAACAAAATGCTGATGATAAACTGGGAAATAATATTTGTTATTCATATGCTGGATAAAAATATGTTATTTATTATGTTATTTGTTATGAAACTTATGTTCCTACCAAAATACCACTAAAATGGGATTAAACGAATAAAAATAATACACAATTACAAAGAGAATAGAAGAGACAATGGGCAAGGGAAATCAAATCTTTCTCCAAATATGGAGAACGGATGAAAAAATCAGCAAAGTTGAAAAATCTGAGCCTCAATTCCCATAAAGGAAATGCCAGTGAGATGCAAGTGAATCCCTTCAAGGCAACACTAGAAAGTACAGGAATGAGAAATTCCAACTAATGTAGAAGGCAGAATATTTTACAACGGGAAAAATCTAATATCCAATTGTGTGATCAACGTCTTCTAAATCAGTACAAAATAAATGCAAAATTTTTAAAAGTCTGTATTAGGTAACTGGATAAACAAAATGTGGTATCTATACATAATGGAATACTATTCAGCTATAAAGAGTCATTTATAGGAAAATGGATGGACCTGGAAAATATAATGTTGAGTGAAATAAACTAGACCCACGAGCTTGAATACCGTATGGTATCCCTCATCTGAGTGAGGCAAAATTCAAACAAAAGAAGGTAAACAAGGTAAACAATGGATACAACAAGGTAAAGTGTTAGATATAACCTAATAGGCAAAGGCTCCAAGGGAACAAGAAGAGGGCAAAGGGCGTGGGGAATGGGAATCCAGAGGAATAATGATATCTTAAAAATAAGAAATAATAACCCAGATTTCAAACAGTGACACATACATGATGTACTACGGTAACTTTATGTAGTTGTGACTTAATTCTGTGTTTATGTGGTTCTTTATATTGCTCGCTGTCACAAGCTAAAGGCACAATGTACTGTGGTCTGTAAGCTTGTGTTGTGACCTCTAAATTTATGTAATTTTGGATAAATTTTAATAAAAATCCATAAAAAAAAGTCTGTATTAGATTGCAAAGGCTCAAAATATAATACTTGGTATCTGTACATTCTTTAACAAATGTATATAAGAAATCTAAACTATACCCCAATAAGCTTCTAGGTTTTCAGTAGAAAGTAACAAATAAAACCCAGTTCTTTTCCAGGAATGGTGGGAATGGCGCTGCAAGAGGAGCAATGCCCTATCCAGCCTGGCCTCTCACTGGGGTAAGGGGACTAGGGTCTGTGGGACTCATGCCTTCCTTTCTGTGTCACTCTTGCCTCTTGAGTTTTCCTGTTTGGCACTAAAGTGTATCCTTGTCCCTTACTGTGTGACAATGTTCAGCATGACCAAGTCCTGATACCTAATGGAGGATGAGCCAGAAGGGACTGACCTAGGACTAGAATAGAGACCCAAGATGATGGTAACACAGCAGGCCATGGTCAGGCATTTTTGCCAAAGTCTGAGTGAGCCTATTCAAGAGCAGACTTTAATGAATGAGAACGAGAAAACATACAGCTTATATTGAAAGGGAAGAGACAGTAAACAAATGAGTAGATCATCTGTCAGGCAGTTACAGATACTAGACAAGTAAAGTGTGGATGTTCTATTTCTAGTGCTGTGATCATGAAGGCCTCTTTCACTGTGCAAGTGAGATCTGAGTCAGGGGAAGCTCAGCCCCAGTTCTTGGAGACTAGAGTACTTTGGTCAGAAAGAGCACCAGATGCAAAGACGCTCAGAGGAAAGATGGCTTGGCTTGTCTTAGAATACCATGCCCCTGTTCCTGGATCCATAAGGATGAGAAAGAGAATGGTGGGGTACAAACTCTGAGAGGTGGCCAAGGTCATCAATATCTTTGTAGGCCATGACAAAGATTTTGGTTTTTATATTGAGCAAAACGAGAAATAATCAGTGTTTGGGGTAGAAAATGATGGAATTCAAATTATATTTGACAAGGATCACTGACTCCTGTATGGGGTATGGATTTTGGGAATCATTAAAAGAGCAGAGAGACCAGTTTGGAGACTATTGCAATCATTCAAGCAAAAGACCATAGTAAAGTGTGTAGAGGAAAGGTGAAAGAGGTGAGAAGTGGTCAGGTTCTGGGTACTGTTTAATGGCTGAGCCCACAGAACTTGCTGGTAGATTTGATCTGGTGTGGGTAAAACAGATTAAGATCAAGAATAATTACTACAAGATTTGGAGTCCTGAACAACTGGAAGAATGGCACTGTCCCTATGAAGATAGGAAGACAGCAGAGAGGAGTGTACTAGATTATGCTTCGAAGATGCAGAATCAAGTACTTTGTTTTGGACTTACTGAGTTTAAGAGATCTATTAGACATCTGATAACAAATGCAGGCTAGGCAGTCTGAGATGCAGAAAGTTGGCCAGAAATGGACAAATCAGTTTGCACATTGCCAGAAGAAGATGCTTAATCTGAGCTGTGTGATTGGATGGAATTTCCTTGGGAGTGAGATCGAGTCAAAGTCTGAACTCCTGAACACTCAAGCACTTAGTTCCCCCAAGTCAATGACATGTTAGGATGTTGCTGAGAAGACTACAAAGGCCCAGCAGAGAGAATCAAGAATGATAGTAGAGCCAGTCAGGAAAGAAACACCTGGAGAGCATGGTGTTCTGCAAATAAAATAAAGAGAACATTTTGAGACAGAGAAGATGAAACATGATTAAGGTTTGAGAAGAAGGGCACCAGGACTTGACCACCAGACTGGGGTATGTGGGATCCTTTTAAGAGCAGATTCAGTGTGGTGGTGAGCAAAGACCCTGATCTCGGTGGGTTCAAGAAAAAGAGAAGAATAGAAATAGCAAGTAAACACAAACCTTTTTATGAGTTTTGCTGTAAAGGTCCATCAATCTTTCTTTCAGAGAAAGGTGATAGTAACTGGACAACATGAGGTGGTAGCTGATCGTGGGAACGGCCTCCTTTCTTTATCCTTCTCTATGTCTTTGACCTTTGCCTTTTCACTTTGCAATGTCCTTCTAAAATGGGTGGAGTGACCACAGCCACCCACCCTTAACAAGCTATGTCAACTCCTGAGAAAATTTTGGCTTAAAGAATAAATTAGAAGTGATGATGTGCTGGCTCCAAGCCTAGACATGGGCTTGGGCTCTAGTGTTTCTGTCGTCACTATGAGGACGTGCCAGGACCTACCTACTGTCCCAGGAGGAGTCAATGAGAACACTGAGATAGCCATAAAGATGCTATCTAGCACACTAAGCCATAGAATAATCTGCTGTGAAAAATTTGTTAACAAATCCCCAAGTCAATAAATATTCTTCTGCAATATATTTTTTGAGATTCTTGTATATCACTATGCTTCCATAAAACAAATTACATTTCTGCTATATGATTTTTCTGCTTTTTTACATTAAATAAAAGAATACCTTTTTATGAAATAAGAAATGCTCTAATGAAGAGCAGATTAAGTGATAGCATTACTTTTCTAAAATATAATATCTACTCAAAGTATACTCATCAGTATGCTGAGCCACCTTCACAGAATTGTCTACAACACTGATTCATTACTTTAGAATCTTGGAACAAGAATTCATCTCCAAGTACCATTACCCTTCATAAAGATTTTGTGCACTTCTTGCCCAATTTCCCCCAATGGTAACATTTTGTACAATTACAGTATAATATGGCATTATGGTTTGAATATGAAATGTCCCCTAAAGGCTCATGTGTTGAAGACTTGGTCCTCAAAATGGTAATGTTCAGAGGTGGGACTTTTGGGAAGTGATTAGATCATGAAGGCATTCATGGATAAATTAGTGGACTTACAGTTTGATAATTGAATCAGCTATGGGGAGGTGGTGGAAACTGCAGGAAGTAGGGCCTCACTGGAGAAAGTAGGAGACATGCTCTGAGAGGGCATAACCATTTGCTTGCCTGCCCCCTACACCAGCTGCCTCGAGGCAAGCAGCTTAAGCAATGGAGCCGACTAACCTTGGACTCAAGCCTCCAAAACCATGTGCCAAAATAAATTTTTCCTTCCATAAGGTGTTTTTCTCAAGTATTTTGTCACAGTAATGGAAAGCTATCACATATAGCATCCATGGTATTGACATTGAATCAATCTATTGCTCTTACACAGATCTCCCAAGTTTTATTTATACTCAATTGGAATATAAGACTGTAGATTATTCTATTATATCAATGACTATGTCAAATTTTCTTAAATAGTACCATATTTGGGGGCATTGGTATGTTTTTAGTTTTTATTATAATAGATAAAAGTTCCATAAAATTTTAATGTAAATATTATTGTATACATTTGATTTTATTGATTAAATTGCTGCACATTGAAATAGTATGTCAAATAAATAGTATGTTACCCATTTCTAATGACTTTTATTTAATTATCATTAAATAAGTGCAACCTATCAGGAAAAATATTTTTTAATAATCAGACTTTAATAATTCTCCCCAACATGCATTAATATCCCCCAGTTAAAAAATATTCTTGACCTCTATATCTATTAGCTACCATTGCATGACATACCATTTTTCAGGACTTTTAAACAATAATCATTTATTTACACACACACACACACACACACACACACACACACTAGTTATTCTGAGCTGCCATAACAAAATGACTTCATAGCTTAAACAACAGACTTTTTTTTTTTGGTCGTAGTTCTAGAGACTAAAGTCTGAGGTCAGTTAGACTTTGAGTTCTGCTCAGGGCTCTCTTTGTGTTTTGTAGATGGCACCTTCTCACTGTGTCCTCCTGATGAGAGTAGAGGAAGGAGTGCTAGTTCTCTGGTGTCTCTTTTTATAGGTGCTCATATCCCATCGGGAGGACCCTACCTTCATGACCTCATCTCTCCTGAATTATCTCACAGACTCTCGCCTTCAAATACTGTCACACTGGGGCTCAGAGATTTAGCATACAAATTTGGGAGAGGTTATAATTCAGTCTATGGTAACACATGTATATTTGAAAGCCTCCAAAGTTAAGAAACAAACTGTTCAATAGTAATTTATGGACGATAGAATTGCAAGAAATTGTAGAGCTTTTTTCTTTGTGTTTCTGTTTTCCAAGTTGTATTCACTGAGCATGTACTACACTTTCATTTATAAAATACTAAATTTTGTTAAAGAAAAGGATTCTAAAATTTATGAGATGCAAATGATTGGTATGTTTAATAAAAAGGTTGGGTGTCATAGAGCTCATTACTAATTGAGAAAACAGCTTTAGATAGAAAACTAATGAAATTTTACTGTGTATAATGATAGTTGCTATTATGATCTTCACCTGTTCTTTTGCAAAATAATCATCAAAGTTTTAACCTCCTTTCCATGAGTATCCTATTTATGAATTTGTATTGTAAAATTATTTATGATTTTCTTCAATGAATACCTTACTTTTTCATGTTTTACTTCTAGATCTCCAAGGCAAAGTTGGAATGGGATTCTTCCCATTAGTCTCAGTTATTCTTAAGAAGCTGTGGGAGGGGGAAGTAGGACATACAATATCACAGCTATTTCTATTCTCTTGCTGTTAAAATCTGGCAAGAAAAAAATCTTAAAGGACTACCTTAAGAGGATAAAAGTACATTAGAAGGCAAGTTGGTATAGTGCAGGAAAGACAGATGTAGAAAAAGATCTATGACCTCAGAAGTGATATGTTAGTTATTGCAGCAGTGAAAAATATCTCCCAAATCCCACTAATTTATTCCTCACTCATTCATACCATCTGCCCATCTCAAGGTAGGCTCTGCTTATTGTAATCACCCAGGAACCAGAAGTGGAGGAACAGCCACTATCTCAAACAATACTGGTTGCTGTGCTAAAAGAAAAAAGGAGAGACACTCTAGAGAGCCCCAAGCCAGAAACTGCATACTCTGGTATAGAAATGACCGGCATCATTTCTACTTCTAACCTATTGCCTAGAACTTTTTATATGGCCCACTCACCAAGTCAGCAACAAAGGGACAGAAGGTCACCCTATTATGGGTCTAAAAAGGAAAAGACCTGGAAATAGTTTCTGAACAAAACAAATACCTGCAACAGTCCTGGTCTGGGCTGACTCCATGTACACAAGCCCAAGTCCATTAAACATGTTGCTTTGCAACATCCTCGAGTCTCTCCCTGACTCCAGAATGGGCTACCAGCTTCCCTACTCACAAGTATAACACCTGTGTGCAGGGAAGCCTGCTGACACAGGAAGGAGAATCTGGCTCACACCCTCAGCCATAGCCACCTGGTCATGGGCTGCAACTTTCTCACTGACAAAGTAAGGCAAGTCCCACATCTCCTCCTGCTCGCACCTGTTTAGATACTTAGGGGATGGATAGATTGAATCCAGCGAGGGCAAGGGACCATACACTGCATGAGATTTTGGCTTTTATTTTTCCCTCCTTTAGCCAAGGTGGGCTTTGTGTACAGAGAGGTCCTGCTTTCAGTCCTTCAACCCCAGCCCAGGCAGTGGCTGCTCCACCTCCAAGACCATGCAGAGAAAGGAATTAGCAACCTGTGAGATTCAGAAGGAAAAGTCAGCACAGGAAGCTGGTTTAGCATTTTTGTTGAGAGGTAGTAGATTTAAAAGCACAACATAAAGCTGGAAATCAAGTAGTGGTCAGAAGGAGGGGGAAGGAGGCTACTTTGTCTACCCAGAGCGACTGCCGGTTCAGCTGCTACATTGATCTAACTGGACAACTAAATGGAACAGAGTTTAACTCATTTTACTTTTTTCTATACTACACTGACCAGTGGATTTTTAAAAAATTATTTCACCAAATCAAACAATTATTTTTCCAGTTTGGGACATAGAGTAGAAATACTAACAAGTAACACTAATCATTAAAGCTTCAGGCTAAACTTGGTTGGTTTTGAGTGGTTTAGTTTGAAAATGGCTTCTTTCACTCATTTATTTACTCTGTATGTTGGAAGCATTTTCGCAGCATCCACTTTGTGGTAAGCATTGTGTTAGGCCCTGAGTATGAGAAGATTAGTACAGAATCATTGTTGTCGCAAGGCACCCATCCCTATCTTAGAGGGAAAGTAAGTGGTGAAAAGAAGAGTTATCTAGCCACACAGCTGCTTTCCCACTTCTGTCCTGTGTCCTTGGGATGGAACTAGGTGACACAGCCCTGCTGACCTCCTGGGTGCTGCTACACTTGTGAGGTCTCCAGCCCACCCTCCCCACCACTCAGCCATCCTTTCATTTGCCTTCTGCTCCCAGGGCAGCACGCCTACCCCCTGCTCTGCTCCTCTCACACCCCACCCAGGCCTCCTCCGCTGACAACTGCTCCTCCAACAGCTTTTACCCAAATCTTTCTGGGAATCAGCCAGCAGCAGCCTCAGGACTGCCCCTTTCCTTCTTTGTATGTAGCACAGACTTCCACTTAACCAGAGAGACATGTTTTTTTACTTAAATCTCCTTCAAAATACACAAAGGTTTAAATTAAGGGTAAGAACTGCATTTTCAAATCACAAAAGTTTCTGCCAACATTAAAAATGTTTGAAAAATAGGTCAAGAGGCTTTCTGAGAGCAAACGTCAGTCCTTCCCGTCTGAGCTAGATGCAGGGCTCACATGTGAGTGCCTTTCATGTGTGATGTCATCAAGCCGAGGGCATGCTGGCTGTAGATTTGCTTTCTCCAGGCGGGGCAGAGTGCCCTGGGGTGGGCTGAGTAGTGGCAGTGTTGGCAGCAGTTCCTAATTAGGGTTTTGGCCTTGAACAGATCCCCTGACCTCTTCGGTCTCAGACAATGAGGATAGCACCAGCTCAGCCTGTGCCAGAACCCGGAGACTGCATGTCTCAGGATTCCGTAGATTTGTGGATGACACATACCTGTCCATTTAATCTTTTCCACATAGGTAAAGTGTGGTACTTGGAACGAAGGAATGAGGGAGCAGAATTATCTTTATCTTTCATTTCATAGCAAATTCTAACACTAAACTACACTTTTGCAAAGCAGTGTTTTGAGCACCATCCACTCTTTACATCTGCTGTGGGTGTGCAGCAATGGGGCAGATTCCCGGCAGGCAGTGTCACACCGAGCTTCGCCTCTGAGCTGTAGAAGGAAAGGTTGGAATTAGCACTTTGTTCAAGACTGTAAAGCTATGTGTGCGATTTTTTGTCCTTAATTTGTTACTATGTGCTATGTGTTATCCAAAGAAGAACAAGAAGTTGTGTAGTTATGTGTACACATGCATACATGTGTGTGCATGTGTGGGAGGGCAGGAGGCTTTGTATGAAGTGTGAGATCTAGGTAGTTTTTCTCTCTTTAGTAAGTATATCTGTATGCACATGTGGATAAAAGCTCAAAAATTAACAAAAGCTTCAACTAAATACTATTTTTTAAAATTAGTTTTAGGGTAAATGAAATGAGCACTGATTTCATACCTGCATGGAGACACATATGTACTTTCCCACTGAGGAGTTCATCCGGGAGTTCATTGACGCTTGCTTCCACACTTGTAGTGGGCTTCTTTTATCACCCTGGTCTGACACAAGAAGGTACATCCCCCCAGGCCTGGGTTCTTGACATCCCCAGGCTCCTGTGTCTTTTGGTCTCAGTTGCCTAGCGCAGTCCTCTTTCACTTCCCCAAAGAATATTCAGAGTTATCCTCCTGGCTTTTCTCTGCCTCTACCCTGATTGTCACATACCAAACACACAGAGCCTCACACTACACTGAGTTCCAGTTATACGGTGTGAACACCCAGTGTCCAAGTCAAGCCAGATGTCCACCTCCACCTTCCACCATCTTGTGGGACTATCTTCTCCTTGATTCATGCCCCTTGGACTCTACCTCACTTCATGGAAATCACCTGGGAATCTTGTTAAAAAGAAGACTTCCCTGTGGTCTCTCTTGAGTGGGACCTGAGAGTCTGGATTTCTAACACCTTCCCAATAGAGACGGATGCAACTGGAATCAGACCACACTTAGGGAGTAAGACTTCAAAGCACACCAGAGGCTACTGCTGAGCACTCCCAGCAAGATCAGCCTGGTGGCTGTTAGGTCCAGCCCGGCCACAGGAGCCCCATCAGCAGATGGAAGGAGCTAGTCCTTAGCACAGAAAAGAATCTCAGTAGGCCGAGTGCTGTTGGGGTGGATGGGAACTGACTGCAGCTCTTTCCAATTACAGATAAGCAACTAGTTATTTTAAAGACCAAGAAATGTAATAGACTAAAATTGCAGTTCCCTAGATATAGTCTAGGAAATATTGGGCCTTTGGGATGTTAATAGTAGTTGTGTGCAAAAGGGATTCCTATGCTCAGATGAGTTCTAGAATCTAGATTCTAAACAGTGGGTTAAACAAAGTTTAATAGGTTTCTTTTCAGAGGCTTTAATAAGCTAATGTGCATTAAAACTCTCCAAGAAAGACATAAAGCATGCAACATTCCCCACAAGTATTTTCCAAGGAAATTCCCCCTCTTATTTTTTTCAGAGCGCCTAATAGGACTGAAGCTCTATGGAATGCTCCCCGGGAAAGAGCAGCATGAGCACATGTGAGTCAGTTTCATCGACCTTCTTCTCTTCTTTCACCTACCTCAAATATTACAACATGAAAAAGTGTTTATTTCCTCAGATTCATTTGTAATTAATCTAGTTATTTTTAAAGCATGTTCAGAAGTCCATAAACACCTGGCCATTGATCACTGATATATATATATATATGTAATATATATACATTTACGTAATATATATTACATTTACTAATGTCATGCGTTTCTCTCAAATGCTCAAATGTTGTCAATGTTGTCTTGAATACAAACATCATGTCATCCATTCATCTCTGCATCATATCAAGACTGACAGCTATGTCTTGCCCACTGCCCCCTTCTCATTAAGTAAGGAGAAGGGTTAGGATAAAAAGGACATTTAAAATGATGAAAGGAACACATTTTTCTCACTGCCTACAACCCCTAGAAGAAAAGCCCAGTGTACTGACTTGGTTAAAGTTGTTTGGTTAAGCCTGGGAATTTGTCTCTGAGATTCAAGAGTTTGAAGAGGTTTCAGGAAAAATACAGGACCACTGGGCCTAGAAAGCCAATGCTAGGGTCCGGGGATTTATCTCAAGTACCAGAGCGCTTGCCTAGCAAACACAAGGCCCTGAGTTCGATCCCCAGCACACACATACACACAAAAAATGCAAATGCTTTCTTCAATTTATGCTGAAGGGTCTGCATCCTGGTAAGGATTTCCTGCCACAACAAACTCATACTGCTCTCTGAGAGTCTTTTTGCGTTCAGAGTGAGGCGTGCAACTGGGATTCTGTGTTCTGCTGCAAGCAGGCAGGGAGAGGCATTTTGCACAGTCCCCACCCACAGGCAAAGTGAAAGCTTCCAATCCACACAATGCTGGCATTGTACCAACCAAATTCTGTTGGGTATGATGAGGAAGATTAGATCAAAGAGATGGAGTAGAGGAAGGTGTGTATGTATGTGTGAGCGTGCGCCCACGCGTGTGTGTGTGTGTGTGTGTTTCTGAGGTTGTAGGTCCTGGAATTGGAGACGGGTGCATTTGTTATTAAAGAACAGTACATATCCTTCTTTAAAAATGGTAAAAGTGGGAAAATATCCCTTTATTATGTTAGCATATAAAGCCCCCACCTTTCCCTTTCCCTGAATTTGTTGGAGTCGGACACAGCAGAGGAGGGCCTATGCTGAAGTTGCTATGGTTACTGCAGTAATAAGAGTTCTTCTAAAAATCTTACTGGCCCAAGACGAAGTCAACAATTCAGTGGCTTATTAAACGTTTCTTATTCTAAAACATTGGGATGATAATGGTCAAGAAGCATAAATAAAGGAAAGGAAGGTCATTTGGGCCTGTCTTTTCTCCCGACTCATTGCCTTTCCTTACATTTTCCCTAATCTTTCACAGACCTGAATACAAAGCTCTCCCAGCTACAAAAGCCAATGCCCATTTTCTGAAACAAAAAATCAAGAGAACACACTTTTTGCCAATTCAAACATATAAACTTTTAGGCCTCTAAGTGAAATAGTTGAGAATCTATTTGTAGTATTTAAGTTATAATTTACATCTATGGATATTAATTGCATAAACTGAAAAGAAAGTTATACACACTCATTAATTTGGAAATACTACTATATTCCTTTCTGACATTATATGAAACAATTTGATTCACATGTGTCACATGCATCTTTGGCTATCTGCAACTTTACCATCGCCAGAAAACCTTTTTTATTTTTAAACAACTTTCTAAAGCACATTGTATTTTCTGCCACACAAGTATTTACAACACAGTAGCATGTATGCATGTATGTATGTATGTATGTATGTGTTTATCAACACTAGGGATTGAACCCAGGGCTTTCAGGCTGAGCTATGACGCCTGCTCTTTTAAATTTTTTGTTTTATTTTGAGACGAGGTCTTATTAAATTACTAAGTTGACCAGGCTGTCAACTTAGTAATCCTCTTGCCTCAGTCTCTGAGAGTTCTGGGATTATAGATATATACCACCATGACTGGCTGCAACATAGCAACTGTTAAATCTAAATATAATGCTAATACAGGAAAGTTTCTCCCGGACCACAAATACCATTTCTACAATATTAAGGCAGGGTTTTTAAAAACAATTCATCATTTATGTTATAGGGAAGTTCAAATTTTCCCTCTGAAGATTCGATGATTGAGTTTGCTGACATAAACGAATAACGGATTAACAAGAGAAAAGGCATGCAAATTTATTTATGTGTCCATATGCATGGCCTGGGACAAGGTTACTGACTGTAACTGTAGTGTCTCATTTTCAGTCTCTTCCTCTGTGATATAAGTTTTATCTTTCTTGTTTAATGAAATTTCAGGAAGAAGATTAAAGGCAATTATGTTCCTCTTTGGTGGATCCAGTCTTTAGATAGACAAGACAACTTCCAAGATGCCCTTTCCTGTGCTTTAAGAGAAAAAAGACTGAGAGCTAGGAAGTGAGGAAAAGCCAGAGGGACCTTGGGGCTACGACACGTCAGAGCAATGTATTTGGGGGCATCATTTTCTGAGCTCCAACAATGTCTTAGTGAACTCTATTATGTCTCACTTACTGTATTTTTTTTAAGTTTGTGTAGTGGATTTATTGTGGTCAACTTGAGCAGGAACGCCCAGCTGGACTGAGTTGGTGTGGTTCTGGGCAAAGAGGATCCACCTGAGGGTTGTTGCCGACACAACATAAAGGAGCACGGGAGCAGAAGACAGGGGCCACCTGTTTCCCAGAAGAAGCTCTGTTGCAGCTGGTGCTCTTCAAGGGGACTCGGCTGTTCTTGTTGCAGAAGGAGCTCACGGCCTCAAGGCCCTGTACTCAGGAATGGCTGCTGTTTGCTTTGGGGCATGTCGTTGGGGATGGCTGCTGTCTTCATCTCCGAGGTGAGTGTTGTATCCTGGCTCCAGTATAGCTTTCTTCAGCTTTTTAGTGCAGGCACGGACTTACATGAGACAGTGCCGTGGGCTCCCAGCCCTTAATTGGGTCTTTTGGGTCTCCAGTGCATAGATAGGTGTTACTGCATTTGGCTTGTGTATGTGAATGTTGTAATGTGTAAATGTCCTGTATTAAATCTACTGTCTTGCAAACCAATGCCTCTAGAAAAGTAACTAATACAGCTTGTTTGTAATAACATACAAAACTTGAAAGGATGGGTTAAACCTCTAAGGAAAGAGATATTAATTTCCTTAATTTAAAATTAATTCTATTATCTGATGACAGAATAGTATTAGTAACAACGAACACTCCCTGAGACCTTGCCATGTGACAAACACTGTTTAAACATTCTATGTATAATAACTTGTCTAAGGGTCTTTTTTCAAGAATGTTTCCAGAGTATGGGAGATGAGGCTTCCCAAGCAGATAACACTTTGGAGCGGGTGATAACATAACTCATACACAGTACATGCTGAAGGCATTAGATGGTTTCCACTGATGTATGCACTACTGCTGCTTAATTGCTTGGTTACCAAGCTCTCTCTCTCTCTCTCTCTCTCACACACACACACACACACACACACAAAATGGCCAATGATTTCTTCTCCTTTCCTCAAAGGGACAAAAGATCTTGACAGCACGCCATTGTTTTAGATGAATAGTTCTCACCCTGTGTTTGCACATTAGAATCATATAAGAAGCTTTTAAAATACAATGATGATGCCCAAGTTTCACCCCAGAATAAATAAATAAATCAGAATTTATTTCTGGGAAAGCCAGAGTATCAGTAGTTTTGAAAACTCCCCAGGGGATTCTAATGTATAGCCAGACTGAGAATCAATGTTTTAGATTATTAGGCATAAACTGAATATTCTCATATTGCTACCTAGATAAGGCACATGCCCTGATGTCCCTGAATAGGAAATTGGACCTATTAAGCATACTCCTTCAGTATTCAGCAGATTTTCAAAAGTTTTGCTTATATTCATGCCTGGTGGCACATGTTTTGCCCTCCTTGCTTTCAAACTTTCTTTGTCCCACCCTTTAAAGCACCTACCTTACCTGTACCTTGGGACTGTAACCAAGTTCTCCTGGACAGGTAGCAATACCCTGAGAGAGGTGCAGGGAATTTGCTCCCCACAAGTTCCTTCCCACTTACTAAGGGGTGCACCCTTTACTTCTCACCTCTGTCCCTTGCCGGCCTTCTCTCCACATTTCCTACACTGCATCTGCCAGTCTTCAGCTGGTAACACTAGGGGCATTCTATTTCTGATGTAATGACTGCCCTACACTTTCTCTTAATAAAGCATGCATAGCAAACTAATAATAACTTCTTTTGACCATATTATGTATCGTATATTGTACTGAGAACTCTGTATAACTATCATTTAAGACTCACAAGAAACCTAGAAAAGACTCATTTTGCAGATGTGGATAATAAAAGTCGAAGAAAAGTAACCTCAGTATCACCCAGGTAGCAAGGCATGAGCCTGAGACTCGAATTCTGCTGTATCTGCCTGTACCCTCTAAGTGCTACTGTCACCACCCACTATGGCTTCACTGATATGCAACTGTACAGACACAGAAGGACTCTGTGCTCAGAGGGTTTTGCACTGATTTAATGCCCTCTGTCACTATCTTGAATTTCTTAATAATTGTTGAACAAAGAAGGGGTTTCACATCTTTGTTTTATACTGTGCCCTACAAATTAGGTAGCCAGTCCTTATTCTCCACTCTTGCCAGAAGTAAAGACAGTCACTTCCTATCCTTTGAGAACCACAAATGTACTCAAATCATAGCCATTTAGAATAAAAGAAAGAAGTAAGAAGTGAAAACAAATAAATGTTTTACTATGAAATCAGCAGATAGAGAACTGGTACTATTAACCTTTGAAATGTTTAAAATGTTAACTAAGGCTTCTTTCTACTTTGTCTCCTAAATAACCTGATTCTATTCATGTATACTCCCCAAATCAATTTGTAAAAAATTTAATGATCTACTTTTCTATTATCACCATTTCGTAGTTAATCCCATCCCCAAACACAGTGACCGTCTCCAAAATAAAAGCCTCATTACCCACTTTGGGAATTAAAACATCCAAATCATGATCATTTAGGAAAAAGAATATGAATATTATTTCTAAAAACCTTCAAACTTAAAGATAGCCCAATCATAAAACATAGAGAGCAGAAGATAAAAGATGCAGAATAAAAGGGAGAAGAGAAGGAAGAGAAGGAGGAAGAGAAGAAAAATAACAATAACAAAGTCTCAGGAAACTGTGGTCAACATTAAAAGACCTAACATACATAATTCTAGAATTCTAAAAAGGAGATACTATGGTAGGAAAAACATTTGAAGAAATAGTTGCAAAAATGTCTAAAATTTGGTAAAAGATGTATTTTTACAAATTAACAAATTCCAAACAGGATAAATATAAAGTATATCATAGCACTATCTAAAAGAGAAAACTTTAATTTTGAAGACAACTAAGTGGAAGTAAGTGGATAGAAAATATATGTCATGCAAACAGTAAACCTAAGAAAGTTAGTGTGACTATATTAATATCAGATAAAGGGATTACAAGACAAAGAGAATTACCAACATAAAGAAGGACCTCTCATAGTGATAAAATACTCAATTCATAAGAAAAAGTTTCAGTTATTAATGTGTATGTGTCTAATAACAGATCTTTAAAATACTTGGAGCAAATATTAACATAATTAAAAGAAAAATCAGACAATGCCACAATCATACTTACAGAATTTAATACTCCTCTCTAGAATACTGATATAACATTTAGACCAAAAACTAAGAGAAGACATAAAAATATCTGAATGACACTATCAGACACTTTTACCTAAGTGGTATTTATACACCACTTCATCAAACAGCAGGATAAACATTATTTTCAATAGTACATGTCCACCAAGAGAGATTACATGATTGTCCATAAAGCAAGTATCAATAAATAAAGCAATATTAAAATCATGCAGAATGTATTATTTTATTACTACAAAAATAAATGAGAAATCAAAAGCAATAAGATAATGAGAAAACACCAAGATATTTGGAAATCAGATCATGCATTTCTAAATAATTTATGGATCAGAAAAGAAATAGCAAAAAAAAATTAGAAAGTATCAGAAACAGTGAAATTAAAGATACACATTAAGTTCTGAAAACTAGCAAAAGTAATACTGAAAAGAAAATTTCTAGGTTTAAAGATTTATATTTCAGAAAACTATCTAATTCGATGACCTAAGAGTCTACATGGAGACAGAAGGGCAGAGTAATCCCCAAATACACAAAAGATTTGATGAAGTTAAGGACAGAAATAAATAAAAAAGAAATAATAGAGAAATTTAAAGAAGTACAACATTGAAATATACCGACAAAATTAATAAATACCTAGTTAGATAAAAAAGGAAGAGGAAGAAAAATAAAGAACAGAATTTTTTTGAGACAGAGTCTTGCTATGTAGTTCCAGCTGGTCTTGAACTCAGTATGTAGTCCAGGCTGACCTCAAACTTGCAGCGATCCTCCTGCCTCAGCCTCCTGAGTGCTAGAATTACAGATGTGTGCTACTCTGCCCAATGGAACCCAAATTATTACTATCAAGAATGAAGGAGGAGCTTGGGGGGGCAGCGGTACATGGTAATTCCAACACTTAGGAGGCTGAGGCAGGAAAATTACAAGTTCAAGGCCATCCTGGGCTACATAAAGATTTTGGGCTACTAGGCAAGATGGTGAGACCCTGTCTCAAAAAAACAACAAAAAAAATGAAGGAAGGATTGTCAGTATAAATATTAAATGCCACAGCTATTTACAGAAATTAAATTGATAATAAGAACAAATATTATGCCAAAACTTTAGCAATTTATGTGATGTGGATAAATTTCTTTAAAAATACAACTTACTAAATCTGACACTGGTGAAGCTGAAATCTGAATTGTCCAATATCACATTTAAAAATTATTAAAAAGTGAGGTTGTTATTTAAAATATACCCACAATAAAAAGCTTCGATTCTCGGTACCAAAAAAAAAAAAAAAAAAAAAGCTTCAGACTCAGTTTCACAAGAAAAAAATGTACTATTTAAGGGGTAAACATTTAACACTTCAGGGGTGAGGAGGAAACTGCCCATTTACATGAAACCTCAGAAAATGCTGGAACGGATTACTTCCCAATTCATTTTGTGAGGCCAGTAGAACCTTAATGCAAACACCTGTCAAAGACACGGCTATACAATACTGTAGGTCTAAAATGGTACGTGTTAAAAACTTGGTTACCAGCCTATATTGGATATGGGGAGGCTGTGGAACGTGTAAAAGGTGGAGCCTCGTAGGAGGAAGTCAGGTCACTGGGGTGTGTCTTTGAAGAAAACCTTGGGACCCCCAGCCTCTTCTCTCTTTTCTTTACTGTCTGCCATGAAATTAATAGCTTTCCTCCACTTTGTGCTCCCCATCTTGACGTACTGTCTCACCACACCCCCAAAGCAATGGGCCAACCAACGTCAACAGAAGTCTCTGAAACCTTGAGCCAAAATAAGTCTGTCCTCTTTCTAAGTTCATTAACTCAGGCAGTTTTTACAGGGCAGTGCTACAATGCTTGCCTAACATGCACAAGGCCCTGGATTCGATCCCTTAGCACCACAAAAGAAAACAAGCCCCATAGAACACTAGCTCTAGGCACACAAGAGCAAAAATATTTAACAGAATAGCAGCAAATTGAAATCATCAAAAATGTTTAAAAGATAATGCATTGTGACCAAATGAAGTTTATCCTAAGAACTCAATGTTGATTTAACATTTGAAATTTAATTGGTGTGTTTGTTAAATCTGTTAATAGAGTAAAGGAGAGAATCTACATGATCAACTCAATAGATTAAAAAACACATTTCACAACACCCAACACTTCATCCTGATTAAAAAATTTCTCATCAAACTAGAAATATTGGTAACTTCATCACTCTAATAAAGCATATCTCTGAAAAACCTGTTGCTAAAATAATATATAATGGTGAAACACTAACTTTTTTGTCTTTTAAGATATAAGAAATAACAAAGAATGCCCACTTTCACAACTTCTGTTCTCACAACTTCTAGGTGGGAAAAAAGTAAGAGTTGAAAATTGAAAAGCAATAGTAAAATTGTCTCTTTTTGTAGATGACATAGTTGTTTATATAGAAAATACTAACAATTTTTAAATATTCAAATTTTTAAAATTTTATTTTAACGGTACATTTTAGATATATATAGTGATAATATTCATCATAGGCAATTTGTACCTTAATGTATTAGTTCTAATAGATATTTTCCACACACAAGTAAATATCTGTTAGAATGAATACATTCATTTAACAATGTTATAGAATAAGGGGCATGGGCTGGGGATTTAGCTCAGTGATTAGAGTGCTTGCCTTGCAAGCACAAGGCCCTGAGTTCGATCCCCGGCACCACAAAAAAAAAAAAAAAAAAAGAATAAAAGGCAAAAGTACACTTATTATATTTTTAAATCAGCAGCAAATATTTAGAAAATAACATAGACTTATTTCCGTTGCAATAGCACCAGAAATATTTGGGAATAATTTCAACAAAGAGCTATAAGACAATGCACTGAAACTTTAAATATTTCTAGAAGAAATTAATAAAAACTAAATAAATGGAGAAATATACCATGTTAATTTGGGAAGGAATCAATATTAATTTGTTAATTCTTTCCAATTGCTCTAAGGATTCAATGCAACCCCAATCATAATTCCAAAAGTATTCATTATAGAAAATAATGTCCTTATTCCAAAATTTATGTCAAAATAAAAAGTACCTAGAATGTCCAAAATAATAATAAAACAAACAACCCAATAAAAATTGGTAAAGGATCTGAGCAGGTACTACATAAAGGAAGATATATGGAAGGCCAATAAGCACGTGAAAAAATGTTTAACTACATCATTAGTCACTGGAACAATTAAAATTAAAAGCACAATACCACTACAAATTCAGTGCAATGACAAAAACCCTAAAAAGACTGAAGACAAGAAATGTTGGCAAGAATATGAAGCAGTCAGTAGTACTCTCATACTTTCTTGATGCGAGGTTTAGAAAGGAATACCACTCTGAAGAATGGTTTTGTAGGTTCTGATACACCAAAACATAACCTATATTAGAATCTAGTAATTCTACTTGTAGGCATTTTCCCAAGAGAAATGAAATATAAATTCACAAAATAACCCAAAATAACCAGTACATGAAAATTAATCACAACTTCACATATAACACACAAACCCAGGAAACAACCTAGATGTCCCCCAACAGAAGAACAGGGAGATTGTAGTATACTCATACAAAAGAACACAACTGAGACACTGATACAGGAAAAAACTGCTGATAAAAGCAACAATGTGTTGGAATCTGAAACACATTCTGCTGAGAGAAAGAATCCCTACACAAGAGTCCACATTATATAATTCCATTGATGTAAACTTCTGGAATAGGCAAACTATCCTGTGGTGACAAAAATCAGATCAGTGATTTCTTTTGGAGGAAAGAGGGGAGGGAGGATCGTCTAGGAAGAAGCATAGAGAGCTTCTGGAATAATGGTAACTTTCTGTATTTTGATGGTGAGTTAGGTCACACAGGTGTATGCATTTGTTGTAACTCATCAAATAGTGCCTGTAGAGCTTAGGCATTTTATGCCATGCACATTTTGCCACAAAAGAAAAAAATATTAACCCTCCCTGAGATTCCATCTGACTCCAGAAAGAATGGCTAGTATCAACAAATCAGCCAATAACAAATGCTGGAGGGGCTGTGGAGAAAAAGGAACACTTCTCCACTGTTGGTGGGAATGTAGACTGGTGCAACCGCTATGGAAATCAGTGTGGAGATTCCTCAGGGAACTAGGGCTAGAGCTTCCATTTGACCCAGCTATTCCCCTTCTTGGTAGCTTCCCAAAAGAATTAAAAGCATCATACCACAGTGATACATGCACACCCACGTTTATAGCGGCACAGTTTGTAATAGCTAAATCTTGGAAACAGCCAAATGCCCATCAACAGCAGAATGGATAAAGAAAATGTGGGGGTTTATACAATGGAGTACTACTCTGCCATAAAGAATGATAAGCTTGAGATATTTCTAGGTAAATGGATGCATCTTACAGCCATACTCTTAAGTGACATAAATCAGACACACATGTTTGAATACCACATTGTTTCTCTGGTGTGAGAAACTGAAAGTGTAAATAAAGACTAAAATGTATTATATTGGGAAAGGGAAGAAAATGTCCAAGTGGGAAAGGGAACAAGGGAGGGGGAAAGGAACAGGGGGACAAGAGAAATAAGAATGGAAGGAAAAAATGGAAACAAAGCTTTTATAAATAAGAAGGGAGGAGGGGGTGAAAGGAGGGGAGGGGAACGGGAAAAAAAGAAGCAACAAGATATATCATGTACAGGTACAAATCCCCTATGATGAATGTTATCACTATGTACATCTAAAATGTACTATTAAAATAAAATTTTAAAAAGAGGGAAAAAATTAACCTTAAACAAGTATTGAATTCCTATGAATATGTAAGAACTCCAGTTAATGGAAAGCATACTGAAATGTTTAGGGGGCAATATATTCATGGATGTATCTTACTTCAAAGAGTATCCTAGAAATTGAGTGATGGATATATGGGATTGATAGATGGATATATATTTAATTGAAGTAGCATAGCATGTTAATGGTAGAACCTTTATTTTCAATGTAAAATTATTTCAACTTGTCTATATGCCTGAAATTTTTCATCATAAAATTTTGGAAAACCTCCACAGTAACCACTCAATTGTTTAGAACCTGGACCCACAAAGACTTTTTGGTGGAGGAGTATTTTATCACTGACATTATTTAGAATTGCCAGCACATGGTGATAATAAAAAGCAGATCGGCTTTTGGTCAAGTTTATTATTGTTTTTGAATTCTCAATAGCATGCATACCCTCATTGCCTGCATCCAGGGTGGGCCCTCCTATTACACTCTCTTGGTACATGGTTAATGTCATGGAATTGGAAAAGCGTAGTGACAAGAATCAAAGCCAGATCTGCCTGACTCTAAAGCTCTTTCCATTCCAATAAACTCTTTCCACACTATCCTCTAGTTATGCTGCAAATTATACAAAAATGAAAAAGATATAATTCTTCCCTACAAAGAGATTCGCAGTATAGTGGAGCAGATTCATATTTAAATGTTTCTGACACATTTAATGACTATTATAGATCTTCAAATAGCAAGCTGGGAAAAAATGGGAAAGTTTCTTGGAAGAAGTGATATCGGAGATGTTCAGTCCTCCCTGCCTACACCAATTTGGTGACTTCCCAGGTTCAGTTAATTCCCACATCCATAACATGGCCCAAGTTCCTATGCTAACTGGTCCCTTTCTAGTTCCCTAATCTTGTCTTGGGCTTTGTTTGATTCTGTTGTCTTCAGTTATACAAAATACCATGGGCTGATTAATTTATGAAGAAAACAGATTTAGTTCTGGAGGCTGGGATGTCCAATACTGAAGGGCTGCATCCAGCAAGGGACTTCTTGTTGCAACATTCCATGTCGGAAGGTGAGAGTAGAGCCACAGCAGCACTGATTCATTCATGAGGGCAGCACCCTCGTGGCATAAATTCTGCTGAAAGGCCCTGATTCTTAACACTGTTTCTATGGTGACAAAACTTTAACAAGAGTTTTGGAAGAGACAAATATTCCAACCATAGCAGGCAACTCCCAGTGAGTCTTCTGTCAAATACACACACACACACACACACACACACACACACACACACACACACACCAATGGCCTCCCTTCTCTCTGTCATTCTTATATTCCTTCCTACTTCCTGGCTTGATCTATGCAATCCCTTCTTCCCTTATTTCCCCACCCCCACCCCCCTTGCCCACTACACTAACCAATCCTACTTATTCATGGCACAAATCAAAGTTTGCTTTCTCCATAAATTCTCTGACTTCTCAGGCTGTGTTGCCTTCCCTTCTTTCTTTGGGACAGACAAAACAATTGTAATTACATCATTTCTTGTGGAAATTTGGTTGTGGTCTACCTCATAAGATTTATGTGATCTGACTTGTTTCTGACAGTAACTTTGTAGACATTCGGTACATATTTGTGGAGTAAAGAGAATAAAATGAGATGAATCCATGGATGAACAAAGGGAGAGACTTTAATACTCAGTTATAGAATAGAGATGGTGGCAAATACCATCCATAGAGAGGCAACATCTTGATCCCAAACCCAGACAAAGAAGAAATGGGAAGAGATGCAAAGATCACAAATGTTGCATATGTCTTCCTAAGATTGAATTTTTAAAAATAGCATTTAAAAAAATAAGCTTCTAGAGATTTACGTACGTGTCCTTGTGGACCACACATGACTTATTTTTCCTAAAAGCAAATAGATTAGAGGAACTCAAAAGAATATTCAAAAACTTTGTGGCAAAGTCTCAGAGTGTCCAGGGAATGTTCCTTTTCTACTACATTTGACAAACCCAGAGGGACTAAAACTTGGAATATTATACATCCCTGGGGATTTTCATATTCTCACTAGTATAGTTCAAGTCTACCTAGTCTCTTTTGTCCAGATTCTTATATATTGGCACTAGACTTGCTCCTTGAGGCGTAAGAAGCCTCCCAAAGAAATAATTCTGCATAGAATATTAATAAAGCCAGCAATGATTTAATGGTATGGTATGCAGAGAGAAGCATGCAAAGAAGTGAGTTCTTGTAATTGAGACCCACAAGCACACTGATTTCTGCTCCATTTCCTTAGTTCTGACAAGAATATGGAATACAAAATATTTATACAAAATACCATAGACCAGACTGATTCATTTATGAAGAATACAGATTTATTTCTGGAGGCTGGGAAGTCTAATACTGAGGGGCTGCATCCAGCAAGGGCCTTCTTGTTGCAACATTCCGTGTCAGAAGGTGAGAGGGTGAAAGTGCACTCAGTAATTTAAATGATCTCCTGCTTTAGTCTTTTGATCTAAGGGTGTGTTGCTTGTGGCCTAGGAGGTAGAGTCAATCTTCCAGTTCCCCCTCCTGTAGGCCTCTGTTATCTATCTTGAAGTTGCTTGAAGTTTTTTGGCTTAAGAAATGGACTGATGGGATGATAGTAATAACACCTATCTGAAACAATATATCTTAGAATTTTAAATCATATCTGGTTTGGGGTTTTTGTGTTTTTGAAATAAATATCTCCATAAATATTCTGACTATAACACTGAACAATGAAAATAGGTCTTAAACCTAAATGTGTCAACTGAACATTATCACAACATGTTTGAGATTTTTAAAAAAAATGATACCCTCAAACCTTGAATATATATGAAAACTTTTATACCAAAGAAGTGCTTGCACATTTTCCCTTGTACTGTTTAGGCCTCCATTTATTGATCCCATGGTACATTCCATTCTAATAATACATGAATACAAAAAAGGATGGCAGCTAAAACAGTACACACAACAACCCCAAACCATACACCGTAACAGTAAATGGTTCTTTCAACATCTGGAGTCCTGTAGGCAACTTTTCAATAAAGGAAATCAAATTATTTTAATTTCATGTCCACACAAAGATTTACAAACCATAAACTTATTTCTCTCAATCTCTTCTGAGGTTTCTCTGTGACTAAATCCGAATTTCAATTTCCTGGTGTGTATAAAGTTAGGATATTAGAGTAAGGGAATTCTGACAACTCCCAGGATAGACAGAACGGACATCACTAATCTCTTGTAGAAATCTTTGCTGCAGAGTATACCAGGCAGTAACTACCAATCAATTCAAGGTTGCATAGGAGGAGAAATCTACTTGCAGTCCTAGAACAAAGAGTTCCTAAGGCTTCCTCTGGCTAATGTCTGACCTCTATGGTTCTAAAGCATGTCTACACAAAGGAATAGTGCCAAGTACATCAATTTATAAGCTTTCAATTCAAGAACTTTTATAAATATAAATGAATAAACCAGAGAAAAACTGTATCAAGTCTATTAAGAACATGTAGTGTCACTGTACTTTGATCTTGGGAATAAATGGACATCTTAACTTTTTTGTACCTTAACTACACATAAAATGTAACCCTTCAATACACCACATTTTTTCTTTCCACATCTTCCCTACAACCTCAATTCTTCCGGCAGTCATACGAACACTTGTAATATCTTTCTCCACTTTGGGTCCTTCCTCTCTCTGCACTCTGGACAACAGTATTGTTAGCACCTCTGTTCCGTCATCAGATCTCTCTCAGGGCATATCTTAATGAAGTCAGCCAAACTGAGGTATAGGTAATGACTAGAATCCAAACCATTTTCTCATATCAGTATGTTTGTACTTTATTATAGATAATGTTCCAAACCAAAGAACTGCATTTCTAGTTGTAGGATTATTTTATTTTCCAAATATAAGGGTTAGAACATTATCTGGAAGATTTAGTAAGGGAAAGGATCTTTCACAGTTGCCCTAAACTTTCCCCTGAAAATGGATGGCTAATCTTCCTCCTAAATACCAGTTTTAGGTCCATTCACATTGCTCTTTAAAACACTTAGAACATCTGTTCTAAAGATAATGTCTTATGAACCACCTAAATCAGAAAACCATAGGTACTTGGAAAATATCTAGATGATTGAACTGCACCCAGAAATAAATATCAGAATTTGTTAAGATGTGAGCCTCAAAAAATGTGCAAATCATCAAGTTCTCCTACTCACCAGGGGAGTCTTATGTATAAATAAGCTTGAAAACAACTGTTCCAGAGCAAAGGCTCAGTAAAATCTAGTTGGTGTGTACATCAACATTTACATTTTTCCTGTTTTACCGATGTTTCCCAACAAAAGTATTGTTAGGTAAATGATGACAACCCAGTAAAGAACACAGCCAGCCAGAGTTTGGGGGTTCCAGGTGGAATCTCTTGAATAACTCCAAAGGGAAGTTCAAGTCCAGTTTACTGAGCTGGGTCTTTTGTTGATAGGGTTAGGGAGTTCGTGGGACAGTCTTAGGTGGGGTGAGGCAAAGAGAGGCATGAGGTTGAGGGACAGAGAATGGCTAAGTAAGTGGCTACAGAAACGGGCACTGTGACCAAGGAGGTGGGGTGGGTGTGTCATGTCCTAGAGGAGTAGGTATCCCCCCGCCCCAGTTCAAGTGGGTGTGGGGTGCTGCAGGCCTTAGGAATAGGCTCTTATTGTCCTCAGAGCTCAGGAACTTGGGCGGCTGGCGGGGTAGGGGCATCAAACCTGTCATTTCCTGGGTATTAAGGGTAGCAGAGAAGAAAATGAGGTAAGGGGTCAGGTATGTTGAGCTGCTCAGGCTGAGTGGGGCAGAGTTGTGGCACTAGTAGGGCAACTGGTGAGGACTTAAGAAGCAAACCGAGACATCTGTATTTGGCTAAAGCTAGACAAGGTCCGAAAGAGACAAATGGAAATTGTGATTAGGAGGAGTATTGAAACAATGGGCCCAAGAAGGGGCACAGTGTGTCCAGAAAGTGGTCAGCCGGCCAGGAAGGGTCTGAGATGAGGCCTGATTTTGTAGGCACTGGCTTGATCATGTAGCCTTTTGATGCCATCTCATATGAGTATGGACTCATTAGTGAAGAAACAGTAGTTTTCTTGGAGAATGGCACACAATCCACCTGTCTCTGTGGCAAGCAAGTCTAGGCCTCAGCAGCTTTAGAATACAACAGCAGTCAATGAATTGATTTGATC
Source organism: Hystrix cristata (assembly GCA_004026905.1). Lineage (NCBI taxonomy): Eukaryota > Metazoa > Chordata > Mammalia > Rodentia > Hystricidae > Hystrix > Hystrix cristata. Next base: position 72,904 of record PVJO010000141.1, read on the forward strand.
TTGTAGGTTAGTGAATTGAAGGGGAACCTGAGCAGAGAGGGTAGAGAAGTGGTGGAGGGAAGGGGGAGTTCAGTCAGGCAAGATGCATGGTGGGGTGGTCAAGGGGGAGTTCACATTCTGGGGAGAAGGAAGTCTGTGTGCAGCACAGCAGTGAATTTTATTTGTTTTCAGTGAGGAACTGAAGTTGTCAGCATGGGCAGCCATCGGGTAAAGGACTGGGGCTGCATGAAGATTAGGGGGTTTGACGGGTATTTGTTTGAGGGAGCGCTAAGAAACAGAGAATAGAGACTTTAAGTTTGGCTGGCCTAGTGTCAAAGTGGTAGCTATTCTGTTTCCTGTCAGGGGAAGAATTAACTAGTAACATGCTGGCTAGATAGCAGAAGGTGAAGAAGCTGATCTGAGTTGGGGTGAACTTGGTGTTATGGTTTGTGTCTAGATGTTCCCCCAAAGCTTCATGTGGTAAGAGATAGCTGGATCTAGAGTGTGTGATTACTAAATTGATCCACTGATGGTTTGGCATTGTTCTGCTGGGATCAAGGATGTGAGACTGAGATTGGGGGTGGGAGTGCGGGCCGCCCTGGGGGCAGGTAGCCTAGATAAAAGATACAGGAAGAAGCTAACTAGCTGCTTGTTTGCATTGCTTATTTGCATACATTCCTTGCATTTTCCTCACTTTACTTTGCGGCCAGCTGGTCGGCTGCCTCGGCTGCCGGTCTGACACGCCAGCCCGCCCCTCTGCCATGCCGCCCTGCCTTGGACCCAGCGGACTATAGACTGAAACCTCTGCAGACTGTGAGCTAAATAAACCTTTCTTCCCCTAACTTTGGGTGTCGGGTATTCTGTCCCAACAATGAGAGAAAAGTAACTAAAACACTTGGTGAAGGTGCCCTGGAGATGGACGTCAGTTAGCTGGGTAAGGAAGGACTTTTGTATGAGGAAAAGGGTAAAGTAAGCAAGTTCAGAGGAATGAGACAGTCGTGAGAAAAACTGGTAGCTTTCTGGGAGAAACCTGTGGAGAGGAGGCACAGAACACCCTGACATTCTTGGGTTTTAAATTAGTAAATAAGAATGGCAGGGTGGAAAAGACAGTGGGAAGAGGGGTGGAAAGGAGGACCATGTAGGATCTCTCCTATGATGATTGAAGAGTGGTCTTTTTAAGGGTTTTGAGCAGAATCTGCTAGCTAGGGGGTGGGGGGTGAAAGGGGAGCAGAATAGGAAGTGTGAAGGTTGGGGAAGGGGAGAGAGTCAGTGAGGGCTCACAGGAAGGATGTGTGACCTGAAGTGACTGAGAGTAATATTGTAGGGAATGAGTAATATTGTGGGGGTGGATGGAATGGGGCCCAAAAGAAAGGTGGCAACTGTATATTAGCTCATATACGGAGGGGGCATGGATAATAAATATGGCCAGGGAATAAGGAAAGAAGTAGAGACAGGTGATCAGTGTCTTTTGTAATTTAGTGCAAGTGAGAAAGCCAGAGGAAGCCAGGATAAGTATTTGGTTTGGGGCTATAAGTTTTGTCTGCTGCTGGGGAGTGATTGGGTCTTGATTACATGTCTGGAGTGAGAACATTCAGCACTCAATGGGGATTTGCAAAGAGCTTTATCTAAGAACCAGGTATTGGCTATCTGTGGGATGGAATTTTTATGTATATTGGGATCATGTGTCACAGTGTGCAACCATGGTAGTGTTTGAGATCATGCATCGTAGTGTGCAACCATGGTGGTGCAGAGGATGAAAAGATTCATTAGAGTCAAGATTCAGTCTGATCCCTGAGAGGCCCAGAGGGGGCTCATTTACTGAAAGAACTAAACATGAGAAAGTTTCAGGAAAATGACCCCAGCTAAAACCTCAGTGGCTATTTATTTGTAACTCCAGGATGTGAGAACAAAAATGTGGAAGAGAAGCATTTGCAGCATTTGTATAGGAGTTTTTGTCATGGGACAGGGAAGGAATAGGATGGTTTGCTATATGACACATGTTGAACTAGTTTAAGCAAGCTTATCGGGCAGGAGGAATATAATGGGCAGAGCAAAAATCTATGAGAATAACTTATTGTTGATTCTGCTTCGCTGTTGCTTCTACAGATCTGCTCTAATCTTTAACCATACAGTCCAAGAGTCCTGGACTGTTGCCCAGGGGGTCTCTTCATCTTAACATTCATTTCAAGCACTCCTCTAGCCAGAGTTTCCCCCCCAATCAAGTGGGTGGTTTGGAGGCAGTTGGGAATGATATCCTGAGCTGGAAAGAGCATGAGGCTATGGGGAGGCATTATGAAGGGATCTGGCTATTTGGCTGAATTTGGGGACCCAGAGGCAAGAAAGCCAGCCAGATTGATGAGTGAGTACAGCTTTTGGTTGGGTTTTTTGTTTTTTTGTTTGTTTGTTTTGGTTTTTTTTTTTTTTTGTGGGGAGAGGAATTGATTGAATGAAAGCTTTGTGGTAAGTCATGATGGCCCTCAAGGTGAGGATAAGATGGAGCCCCAAGTATTGAAAGGATGATTTTGGACGATGACCATTGCCCAGAGCTTCAGAAGGAGGTGTGAGAAGGATGTGGTGTGGATTAACTGTGCCTTGAAAGGTGAGGCACAGTATCTGCAAGAGGAGAAAAACGAGAGAAGGAAAGGGGTCTCTGAGTGACAGTCTTGGGGAAAAGGGCTATAGATGGAAATGTGGCAGAGAGCCTGGCCATGTAAGTGGGTACAGTCCCCAAAGCCTTGCGGGGAACTGTCCAGCAGAGCTGAGTGCCATGGCCTGAGGTGAGGTCAGTCTAAGTGAAGGCTAAAAGGTCTCAGGAATTGGGATAGAGGTGAGGGATTAGAGGAAGGAATAAGGAGGAGAAGAGTAGGATGTATAGAGAGGAAAGGAGGATTTTGGAATCTGCCCGTGGCCTGGAGTTTGAGAAGGAAGTCCTATCCCAGAAAGGTAATGGGTCACTGGGGAATCACCAGAAGTGAATGACAGAATGTAAGTTTTATGGAGCATACGGGTGCTGTCATATAGAGAGGAAAAGGCTGGCCATCCTCTCCCACTGCCAATATCAGATTTTACTCTAGGCTCTAAGAATGTTGACAAAGAGGAGTAAGTGGCCCCATGTGAGGAGAAATGAAATAGACTTACTCTCATCCAGAAGAGTTATCCTGGGCTCTTGTGTGGTGATGGGCTGTGGGGTACAAGAGCAGTGAGCCACATCTATCTTTGTCTACAACAGTTCCTGTTAGATCGGCAGGGAAGGGCAAGAGAGTAGATGGCCCAATCCTTGTTTTGGAGCAGCAACAATCTGTCTTCCAGTGGCCTTTCTAAACTTCACTGCTTTCTCTAGCACTCAGATAGATGGGAAGAGGTACCTTATGATCTTCCTTTTTCACCCTCCACTCTTGTCCCCCTCTCTATTCATTCTGCTCTACCTCACACCAGATAATAATCTGTGCCCCCTCCATGTGATTCATTAGGCCCAGACTCTTCCTCACACAAAAACTTCCTGCAGACAAACCTCTCTGTCTTAGTTACTTTTCTCATTGCTGAGACAAAACACCCAACCCCTGAGGTTAAAGGAGGAAAGATTTATTTAGTTCACAGTCTGTAGGCGTTTCAGTCCATAGTCGCCTGGCTTCAAGGCAGGGTGGCATGGCAAAGGGGCATCATAGAGGAGAAATAGTCCACAGCAAACAGGTGGTTGAGAGTACATTAGCCCTCTTTCTGTCCCTTATATTTTATGCAGTTTACTGCCCTGGAGAGGGTATAGCACTCACACCATTTATCCTAGCTAGAACTATGCCAAACCAATCAGTGGACTAATGTAGTAATCACATACCCTTGATCCCAGCACCACACACTCTAGATCCAGCCACCTCTGAAAAGCACCCCCCATGACTGCATGGGGTTTTGGGGGACACCTAGACACAAGCCATAACACTCTCCCTCCATGACCACTGACCCCTTCCTTACTACCTAGTCTTCCTCCCAACAAACAATCCCTGATGAATCCACAGAACTCTCCAACCCAAAACCCTGTATCCTTTGTGAGAGGTTGCTACCCACTAATGTCCCTACCTATGTCCACATCCTATTTCCCCTCTCCAATCTCTTCCAACGAAAAACTTGCTTCAGTTCCATCTCATTAAACTCCTCACAGTACTTTGAGAAATTCACCCATCCCACTTGTTCCTTTGACCTCACTTGGCATGATAGTCGTTGAGTGGTGGGATTTAGGTGAGGGAGATGCTGGGAAGAGATCTCTAATGGACCAGAGGCAATGAGGCCACTGGTTCTTATTGCCTGGAAAGGGGCGAGGTGGGAAGCCTGCAACCAGGGGAGTGGGGGAGGCTTTTGACTGTCACCTGCAGGGTTTTTGGCACCAGATGTTAGGTAAATGGTGATGACCCAGTAAAGAATACAGCCACCTTGAATTTGGGGGTTCTGAGTGGGACCTCTTGGAGTAACTCCAAAGGAGAGTCCAAGTCCAGTTTATTGAGCTGAGTCTTTTATGGTAGGGTTAGGAGGGTTGGTGGGACAGGTTTAGGTGAGGTGAGGTGAGGAAAGGTGTGAGACTAGGGGAAAGAATGGTGGAATATGTGGTTGTAGCAATGGGTGCTGTGACCTAGGAGATGGGGTGGGCGTGTCATGTCGTAGCAGAGTATGCATTATTTCCAGGCTCAGGCTGGGGACTGCAGGATGTTGGAACAAGCTCCGATTGTACTCAGAGTTCAGGAACTTTGGTGGCTGAGGGGTCAGCCCTATCAATTACAAAATGCCTAAGACCACAGAATGTGTTTCAAACTTTTAAGAATGTCCTGTAGCTACACTTACAGTATATTTTAAATGATTTTATATTTGCTCAGTGTTTTCCCAAATAATATCATAAAAAGAAATAACACTGTCTCGTTTGAGATCAGCAGAAAGTAAGAATCAATCAGGTATTTAAATAATGTATGAATTAAACAAGAATGCAAAAGCACAGTAACTCATTGTCCTTTGTCCATTTTATACTTTTCTTCTAGTGTTTCCATGGGAGTCAAAATGTACAGTGCATAAAAATAATCAAACATAGTATGTTCTTTGGTGTAATTCTATTACATATTGGACCCAAAATTATTTTCTCTAACATTGAAAATCATCTCACATGTTAATGTTTACTTTCCACACGATTCCATGAGTACCTCTACTTCGTTAAGCAGAAATTCATTTAATATTACTTAAAATTGCTTGTCATTGTGAAGTTAGCAGGAACATTTAGGCACAAGAGATTTTTAAGACTTTGGAACAAAAATGGTAGTATACAGACATTTGTGTTATTAGATCCTCTGCAAAAAAGAAATGCAATCAATGAACCAATAAAAGAGCAGCATTAGAAACTGTTCCTCTCGTGTGTGTGTGTGTGTGCGTGCGTGTAACAGCATTTTGTAGAAAGCTCGTTGTCCTCCTGTATGAATGATCCTCTTTGAAATCAAAGACTTTGGCTCTTGTTCTTCTTCTTTTTTTTTTTTTAATGTTTAATGAAACTCTAAAATGACTTAAATAATCAACTTGGATCCTTTAAAAGATCAGGGAACACCTTCCATTTGCCCAAGGAGTATATATTTCTTGGAGAGAGGAAGGCCATATTAAGACTAACACAGGAAGCCACACTCGGGCTTCAAAGTTTATGGTTTGCCGCCCTGTTTTCCTTATGTGGGTGATGACTAAAGAGAAACCCTCCATCCCAAAGCACCCAGATGAAGCACTTGCAAACACTGATGAGGCAGTTGGGAAATCAATTAGACCCTTAGTCTGCATAGACCAGGGGCCAGTAAATTACCTATAATGGGCCAGATAGGAAATATATTGGGCTTTGTTGGCCAGAGTCCCTGTTGCAACCAATTAGCTCTAATGGCTGCAGGTTGGTAATTTTATTGATCTGTAAAATAATAGATTATTTAACTAACTTAATATTTAGGTGGAAAAAAGAAAATAGACAGTAGTGCAAATATGTTATTCACATAAAGATATTTTTAACAGTTGCAGTTTAAAAAATACACTGTAAGTACAAAATATTTAGGAGGCTACACTTCATTAAGAGCTTAGGAGGGTTGGAGACAAATTCCTAAAAATGAAAGCTATAAAGTAAAAAACAAAAGAACACAGACAAGAAAAGATAAATAATTTAAAATGCACCAAAGTTAATAGATAAATACCGATTCTTGGAAAATATGGACTCAACTTTTCCTGTAATACATAAATATATTAAATTGAAAAGAAAGAGGAAAGCACTGTAAAACAAGCAAGCAAAAGGCAAAAGGAAATGAATAAAAAATGGTCAAGAAACACATGGAAACTATACAGAAACTTGGATATATGAAAGATAGATAGTAAAGTTGTAATGAGGTATCATTTTACATCAGAAGGACAAAACATTAAGAAATCTGCATACTTTGCCAGCAGAGGTGAGAGAGACTGGGCCCCGATAAAGCATTCCTTACAACAGATGACCCAGGCTCAAGTTTCGGACTTGAGATATGGACTGCAAGTCCCTTTTCATGTGTAAGAATGACACTCAGCACTGCAGAAGCCTGTTTTGGAGGTTTAGAATGGTCCAGAGTGCAGCACTACAGATCAGAGTCACTCTCCATAAAAGGTGACACAAACTTCCTACCTAAAGGGCTACAAGGTGGTGAGTTTAATTGCTTTTCACTGTGAATAGTTCTTTCTTTGAGTTAATGTTCCTGTAGCTGAATTATTAATGGAATCTGTTAGAGAAAAAAAGAAGGAAAGAGGAGGGGAGAGCAAAGAGGAGAGGGAGGAGGAAAGGGGGGATGCAAAGGAAAAACAAGGGGAAAGGAAGGAAGAAATGAAGTCCGGATTATTTAAGGATATGGCAGACTCCAGAGTAAAGGCCCTGTCTGCCCAGGTCTGTGGGACCAGAGAGAGTTTTCTGACGGAGCAGCTAAAACAGAACGGAAAGCTAAGGGGTGTCTTTAGGGCTGGGGATTTAGCTCAGTGGTTAGAGTGCTTGCCTTGCAAGCACAAGGCCCTGAGTTCAATCCCCGGTACCAAAAAAAAAAAAAAAAAAAAACCAAAAAAAGAGTGCTTGCCTTGCAAGCACAAGGCCCTGAGTTTGGGCTGGGGATTTAGCTCAGTGATTAGAGTGCTTGCCTTGTAAGCACAAGGGCCTGAGTTCGATCCCCGGCACCACAAAAAAAAAAAAAAAAAAGCTTTAAAGGGTGTCTTTATTCAGTGTCTTTAGCAGTGGAGATCAATACTGTGTGAAGGATTCTGAGCACTCGAGGTTAATATTAAGAGTGTAGGCTCTGAAAACAAACAGGATTTAAATGCCAGCTCATATTTACTAGCTGGCTAATCTTGCATATATTTCTTAGTCTCATAGTCTCAGTTTTCTCATCTGTAAAATGTGAATAAGGCTATTCTACCTTTCAGGGTGTATAAAAAATGTGTAGAATCTTTAACCTAACATAAATGTACAATAAATGAAAACCACTGTAATAAATGATGTTTTCAATAGGAAATGCATATTGAGAGCAACTAAAAATTAAAATAGAACTAACGCCCCAAGAGAATGAAGAATAAAACAGTAAGTTCTCACACTCATATATTATATTTCCTTTCTAGAATTCTGTTTTCAAGTTTCATTCACTCAGCAAATGTTTCTCAAGCACCTACAACACTCCTGGCATTGTGCCAGTTGCTGGGGTTACAAAACAGCAGTTTCTTCCCTCCTGAAGATAGAAAGTTGCAAGGGCCTGGTGGCTGTGCTTGTAATTAAGCAATTGTCTTTGAGCGGCAAACCCATCCTTCTATATTCTGCTTGGTGATAGTGGGAGTGACACCCAGAAAACTCCTGTTCTTTGCCCCCTATTAATCTTAGCTGATGGACACGCTAGTGAGAGCCTGGAAGGGTGAAGGCAGAAGAGATACATGCTCTTGTTCCTGCTTACTTCATGTAATGTCACCATCACCACCACAAAGGCTTCACCCTGGCAGCAGCGATTTGCTTGCAGTTAACACTTCTAGACCCAACCTCACTGCTGCCTTCTGACATAACAGCAGAGGTCTGAGTTAACCCCACAACCTCCTCTTTCCGCACTCTAGATTTTAATAATCCAACTCCTTCCCTTTATTCTTCCAGCCCTGGAGATGGTAGCTACTTCCAGTAGGTACGATTTTTATGTTATCCAAGCCCCCCTCCTTTGTTTTTTTAGTCCTCCTACATTTGCTTAATATTTCCTTATAGTCAATCCACTATTAAAGTAATTCATGTGGTTTCTTTCTCCTAATTGGACACTATTTATTTGATTAAAGGTTAACTCATTAAGTTCTATTAGCAATTTCACAAATGTTGTGTGTCACAGTTTAGTCCCAGTAAACATACTTTTGGAAAAGAAAATCTTCAAACTAGGAAAGAAATCTTTTTAAAATATAACACTGTAAAAGTAAAAAGCCAGTTTAAGAATAAACACTGAGTGAAATGGCAGTTCATGGAATTGGAGAAAATATTTGTAAATTGTTGTGTTTATATATAGATGTCTTCCCAAAGCCTCATGTGCTCATAAGTGGAGCTTTTGGGAGGTGACTGGCTCATGGGTGTGTGATATTCATTACCAGATTAGTCCATGGATGGGTTTAGACCTGGGTGTGATGTCGGGAGGTAAAGCCTGTTAGGAAGGGGTTGGTCATTGTGGGTGTGGCCTGGAAAAATATATATCCCTCCTCCTCTTCCCTTGTTCCCTCTGTCTGCTTCCTGCCTACCATACCATGAACTGGTTTTCCTCTTCCATGCTCCTCTGCCATGTCACCTTGCCTTGGAACCAGCAGACTATGGACTGAAACCTCTACAAACTGTGAGCTAAAACAAAGCTCTCCTCCTTTAAATTATGGGTGTCAGGTATTTTATCCCAGCAACAAGAAAATAACTAAGACACAAATCACGTATCTGATTAAAAGTTAACATCTAGAGTATATAAAGAACTTCTACAGCTGAGTGACAATAACCAAAATAAACAACCCAAATAGAACATGGGTGAAGTACCTGTACAGACTGCAAAGAAGATACGCAAAGGGCCAAAAAAACACATGAAAAAATTGCTCAATATCACTAATCATTAGAGATATGTAAAACAATGTTGGACCACGTGGTACCTATTAGAGAGCTATTAGCCAAGAACAGGAGATAACAAAGTTTAAAGAAAATGTGGAGAAACCAAAATTCTTGCCCACTTCTGGTGAGAAGGTATAATAGTGCAGACACTGTGGAAAATAGTATGGTGGTTCATAAGGAAGGTGAAAATAGAATTGCCATATGATACAATAATTCTACCCCTGGATATATATTCAAAAGAACTAAAAAGCAAGAACTGAAATGGATATTTTACACTAATATTCATAGCAGTATTTTTTACAATAGCCCAAAAGAGAAAGCAACCACAACATCCATCAGAAGATAGATAAAATTACATATATATACATATACACACACACATAAAATTATATATATATATATATATATATACACACACACATATATCTGTCTATATGAATATTATTCAGCCTTAGAAAGGAAATTCTGGCATATAATATAATATGGATGAACACTGAGGAAATCATGCCAAATAAAATAAACCAGTCACAAAAAGACAATTACTATATGAATCCACTTAAACGAAGTACTAGAATAATCAACTTCACAGAGAAGGAAGCCAGGAAGGTGGTGACCATGGGCTAGGGGAGGGTAAGGAATGGAGAGTTACTATTTCATTGGTGCAGATTTCCAGTTTTGGAAGGTGAAAAATATTCTGGAAATAGATAGTTGGGGCTTCATAACAATGGGAATGTACTTAATGCCACCAAGCCATATATTTAAAATGGTTAAGATGATAAATTTTAGGCTTTGTGAATCTTACCACAATAAAAAAGATTTAAAAAATACATACACATTAGTGGTTGCTCTTCTTGTCATATCCTTGTTAGCATGGATTCATCATCTTGTGAAAAATCCAGACCTCAAATTAAGAATGCTGAAAGAAATTAAGGCAACCTAAGTGAGGCCAAGTCACAGCATGGAAAAGAAACGTATCTTCCTGGTGTCTTTTTCTATTCTCTTTGAGGTGGGTATTTCTGCATCTTAGTGCTACATAGCAGTAAATTTCCTGTCTCCAGCAGACTAATGCACAGGGAAGAGTAAATATGTTTGAAGGGAATTAGAATTTGAATGAAGGAAAAGACATCAAAAATTTGTGCCCTAGTGAGGCAAATTTTCTAGATTAAATAAAACTAACACAATTTAGTCAATCTTTTGGAAGAAATGTGTTGAGAGCAACTTCATTGTACATAGAGGGATCTGTAAAGCCTAGTACCTATCCTTTATACCAAGGTCAGAGAGGGCTTCAATAGAGAGAATAGCAGTAAATAACTCTTAGGGAAGTCCCTGGCACACAATAAGCCCTACATGAGTATTTCCATTTCTTTAACGGAAATTAATATTGGTCAGATATTTTGTTTTATAACCATTTCATATCCATTAACTCTTCTGATTCTTAAAAGAATATTACAGTGAGGAAAAATAGTCCCAGAAAAGCTAAAAAAGAAATCGTCATTCAGTTCGGTTGAAATAATTTGATTGTAAGCTCCTGAATCTTACTTCCTTTTACCTCCAAAGCAGCTATAATGTGGTCTTGTTCTTGGATGTCAATGGATCAATTTAATTTCCTGGTACAATATGTAAACTTTTAAAATTCGGTGATTTTCATGTAGGTAGCTTAATTAATAAAATAAAGACAAAAATCTAAAAGTTTGAAAAGTTTTTACTGGTATGTTCCCCTGTAGCATTATGCACATACACATACCCACACCTTTCATCAGTAAAATTTCTGGGAAAATTCTATGACAACTTATCATTTTTTAACTGAATTTACAACTTTTCTACTGACACACTAATTTCCGGGACTTTTTAAGTGAAGACAAAAAATAAAGAGAGGCAGTCTAGTAAATAGCACAGACCTGCATTTTGACATTTAAAGATCTATATTTAAATCCAAACTTTGTCGTTCAGCTTTGAGACATCGATGAATTGCCTGAGCTTTCCCAATCATGGTTTTTGCCTTGTATAAAATGGTAGTGACAATACTACTTCATAGAGTTGGTGAGAGAAATCATGTAAAAGTCTTCAACACAGAACAGGCACTCAGGCATAGACATGTAGACATGTGTGTGTGTGTGTGTATATTACATATACATACACCCTGCATATATAGTATATACTATATAATTACCATAAGCATATTTATGGAAAATAAGCTCTAAAATTATGCACAGACATAAATTTTCATGTAACATAACCAAAAGGAAATGATAATAAGCCTTAGAATGCACAACAGGTAGCATTTTGATTATTTCAGGGTGGGTTACAATTCTGATTGTAAAGAAAAATAATCACAGATGGTTAAATCAATGCTTTTTAAGGTCAATTCTCAAGTAATAGTAGCTACACAATCTGTTTGCAGGCAGCGCAACTGTTTTGGGGGAAGAGGTTGACTCTTTCCATACTTCAGATAAAAAAGTACTTCATTTACTCTCAAACCAATTAATATTGTAAAAAGAAAAACTGTGCGTATGTGTTTTGTGTTTGGGGGGCTGTTTCTGTGTGCATGTGTTTGGGTACACAACACAAATGAGTCAGTGCAGAGATGATGTTTTAGAATTTGGTAGATTAGAAGAACCCTGCAGATGAGCTCTCTCACTCACCTCATTTTATAGTTGAAGTAACCCAAAAGTCACACTCCCATCTAAGTTTGCACTAGATAGTCAGGAAAAAGAGGTTGTCATCATTTCCCCCTCCACCATCCAACCGACTGCCTCCACTGTCCATGCAAGTGACCAGGACAGATGGCTCTGTGGCCCTCTGCTGTGATACTGTGACTGGTGATTTGGCATTTCCATTCCCCCTCTTCACTCCAGCTGGAAAGAACGAGTTGTAAACTTTGACTTCTGCAGTTGAATAAGACATTGTTTGATGGAAGTGTGTGGGCGGGGAAGCTAACAAACAGCCAACTGCCAACTCTTGAAGCAAACATGCTCCCTTTATTCCTGAATGTAGTTTTTGACGTAATGAGCATGGCTTCCAATTTTCCTTGCAAATGGGCATGCTGGTGACCATGGCAACTGGCATGCTCAAAAGATGCGCTGTCAGGGCCTTTGAAAGGCTGAGAGACATTTGTATTAGGTGGGCAGAGCCATGCCAGCCTGGCTGAACAAACACCCAACTGGATGGTGCTCCTCAAAATCACACAAACATTTGTTTTTCATTAGACAGAAATTAATAAGACCCCAATAGGAAGAAGCAAAGGGAACTGTTTTCTTGTGTGTGTATATACAGCTGCGCTATGAAGTAATACAGAGAATGCTTATATGAATAATGATTGTACATGTGTGTTCAATTTATTTCACTTCTTACACTGTCTTTTGGCCTTTCTCTCTTTTTTCCTTCTTTGTGTCTTTCTTTTCTTTTCTTCTCTTATCCTTCCTTCCTTCCTTCCTTTCTTTCTTTCTTTCTTTCTTTCTTTCTTTCTTTCTTTCTTTCTTTCTTCCTTTCTTCCTTTCTTCCTTTCTTCCTTTCCTTCCTTTCCTTCCTTTCCTTCCTTTCCTTTCTTTCCTTTCTTTTCTTTCTTTCTTTCTTTCTTTCTTTCTTTCTTTCTTTCTTTCTTTCTTTCTTTCTTTCTTTCTTTCTTTCTTTTCTTTTTGTTTCCTTTCTTTCTTTTCTTTCTTTTCTTTCTTTTCTTTCTTTTCTTTCTTTCTTCTCTTCAGAAATCAATCGCAGGTCTACTGCAGGCCAGGGCAGGAATCTTGACTATTCCTTTCTCATGGCAGGACTCCAATAGCACTTGTATATTTAAATACCACCCTGGGTCATTCAGTAATTTATACTTTTGAAAAATATATATGTTCTCTTCCTCAGTGATGAAGGACATATGTCTAGTGGTTTGACACTAATTGAAGTGAAATAAAATTTGGAAAAGTCTGTATCTAAAAATAATGAGATCGTAAATTTTTAAAAATAAATCAAATATGATATTTAGTGCAGCTAATGGTGAAAAGGTTGACAAGAGATACAGGTTGTCTTCTTGGGACAGTCCTGCTTCAGGTTGATGACATTCCTACTGCTTTTTCTTTTCTTTTTTCTTTTTTCAGTACTGGAGATTGAATCCAGGACATTCACACGGAGCTACATACCCAACTCTTTTCTATTTTGAGACAAGATCTCCCTAAATTACTAAACTGCCCAGGCTCATCTGAAACTTGATATCTTCTTGCCTCAGCCTCCCAGTGTGCTGGGGTTTCAGGTCTGCACCACCATGCCCATCTTCAATCTTGCCTTTCTGAGACACTGCTTGCTTCCCCATTATACAACAGAAGCCTGCCGGAGAAGGAGACTTGTACATGTTTTTGCAGAGGAAAGGGAGAATGGCAGAAGGAAGGGAGGGAGGGCAGAAAGAAAAGAGAAAAAGAAGAGATAACTAGAGAAAGAGAGATGAGACACTGAGATACTCTTCATTATGCTGCTCGTATATGCTTCATGAGGCAGTTGTCTCTTCCATTTATTCAGACAGGTTGACTTACACACTTTCCTTAAAAGCAATTGGCAATCTGAAATGGGAACAAAGAACAAACAAACAAAAACCCAAAACAGCCAGACCTCTATTCCAGCACACAGATATAAACAAGCAGTTCTTCAGTCATAAAACTCTTCAATATTCAATTAGTCTTCCCTGGTCAGAATGCTTGACTCATTCTTCCCTAATTTGCCACTCTGTCTTCATTGATAGACACCGAAATGATCACAGCTTCTGAAATGCTTTTTCATTTCTGCTATGTGGCATTTTAGTTTCCTCACCTGCCAAACCCGCATAAAACCTGACTTTGTAAACTCCAGACCTTGGGCACTTAGGCCAAGTCTATTTCTTCTGGCATGCTATTTTCCATTCTTGTTACAGTCAGCAATTTCTATTTGTCCCTAGGCCTCCAGTTTCTGGGCTGAGCTTCATCACAGGTTGGGTGGGTGGGTAGGAGGAAGAATATGAAAATATTGCTCTTTCTACATGGGATTATGAAATAAGACTCAGTCGTGCCTTCTGCAGGCGTGTCTCTAGCTCTGCAACTAAGAAATGCAATGTCTCCAAATGTGCAGGGGATCCTTGAGTGCCTTCCAAGGCTGACCAGCTGCTGGGGAGGAGCATCTAGGAAGAGAGGCACTCTCACCCAGACAGTGAGTCACCCCTAGAAACACCCACTCCACCACGCCTTCACGTGATGCTAGATCTTGCCTCCAGATATGGTAAGTCTAAAATAATTTATAGTGAAATTGGTTTTCCTTCATTACCAAGATGTGTTTTTAAAGTGAGGGCAAGCAATACATTTAGGGAAAAAAAGAGATAATTTTGAAATTTTGTGATTTCTTAGCTTATTTTTAACAGTGCTGAAGAATCATTAAAGTGAGAAAAGACTTGGTTAACTAAGATTTCTGTTGTCTTTATCTCATTGTTGTATTAGTCGCATGAAAAACTGCCCCAAAGTCAGTAGGTGAAAACAACACATATTATGTCACAGTTTCTGCATGTTAGGAATACCCGTATCAGTTAGTTTTAGCTCCAAACACACTAATTCTGTTTTTTGTTAGGCCTCAATTCTTCTTGTGCTTTTGGGCAGAAGGCCTCTGTTTCCTACTGGCCACTGACTGATGGCTTCCCTTGGTTACTTATGTGAACCTGTAGTGCTGTCTATAAAGGCTGGCTTCTGAGAGACACAGACAGAGACTGACAGTGAGAAAGAGACAGATCAAATCACAGCCACGTAACAACCTCAGAAGGCACACTCTGTTACTTCTTTTGTTTTCCACTCACTGGAGGTGAGTCACCAAACTCAACCTCCCCTTGAGAGGATATGAAGATAGAAGCGCCTCCCTTATAGTATATTGTGAGAATTAAATGAGTTAAGACTCAGAAGTTGAGTAGTACAGAGAACAGTGTTTCTTTCTTTGTGAAAAATGATATAGTTCTACCAGAAGCTTAATTCTTCTTAGAGCTGATCTCGGAAAGGAATCCACTGGTCTGAATTTTTGTCTTCCTTCATTACCAGGAGTGATTACCTACCAACATGCAAAATCTCTCAATGGCCCCCAAACCTAGACTATTCAGAAACAACTGAACTGCTTGTGAGAGAGCACAGCGTCAAAATAATAATGGAATCAAGTAGTGGAATAAAGTGTCTTCGACTACTGTGACACATATCTATAAATTCCTCATCTCAGTAACTTCTGACCTACATTTTATCCCCGGGCATTTGGTCATTGACGATCCAGTAACCTGATGTAGTAGATGGTCTTGAAGGTGGAGAGGCCATGATGTACTGTTTTGTCAGTTAGATTATGGAGGGGATCTTGGTCCAATCCATCGAATCTTCAGGACATCTGGTATCTGTCAAATACCAATGAAGATATAGTTATTCTTCATGAAATTAGTACACTCATTAATAAAGAAACTGAGGAATTAGGCATATGAAAGGGGTCGTGCTGTATGTCATAATGAAATTGTGTTTTGTGCTGCAGAAGAGTATTTCATTCAAAACAATCACTAAATACGGGAGATTAATAGAAAGTGAACTAGCTTTTATTACAATGATTTGAATAGCACTACATCTTTCATGTTAATGAGATTCTTCCATATGGAGGACTTTGAAAAGAGAAGCATGAGGGATGCGGAGAGGGAAAGGAAGGAGAGAAGATAGAGGAAGACTGGGGAAGACAGTGAAGTCAGAAGAGAGTAGCGGAATTTACTTTTTTGACACCAAAGCTCAAACTTTGTCCTCTTCTAGCAATAATTAGGTACTGGGAGAGAAAGAGGTGAAAAAGACAGACAGGCAAGAAAGAGATAGAAAAGAAGAGGACTAGAGGAAATCTGAATGAGGAGAAAAGAAATGTAGACAACTCTAAGAAAAAATATACTCAATTTGATGTTAGACTCAAAATTAAGCTAGGTGTGATGGAAGTGTCAAACTAGGAATGATACGAGACACTGTGTTGGGAGCTAGGAATATGGAGTTAAAGGACACATGGCCACTACTGCTGGGCACTCACAAAAAAAAGAAATCGAGATTGGGAAGAAATAACATGAAATCCAAGAAAACTTGCATTGCATTGATGATTGGGAGGCTCAAAAGAGGTCAAGTGCTTTTTCTCTGAGCACTTTTGGTGATGAATTCCCATTTCAAATAATGTGGTCTCTACTTGACATTAGCTTTTGGACTTTTTCAAGAGGTTTCTGAAATTTACTACTTAGTAAGAGGCTGGGAGAGGGGAGGGAAGGATGTGTGTGCTCTGCATCTCAGCAAGTTTCATTCCCCATCCAAACAGATGTTGTCTGGCTAAAGTAGCACAGCCTAAAATAGGACTACTGGATTTGTCATAAAATGTGTAATTAACCTATGTTGATTAAATCATATAGAAGGAACAGGGCTGACTTACCACTCGGTGCTGTTTACAGAACAAGCACGTCAGCCTGAATTGTTCATTCTGCTTCAAGTTTATCATCATGCTCTGCAGAATTGCAGGGACTTCACTCCACCCTCAGCTCACTAGCCCCTTGGCCGACCAGGGGCCTGTAGGTTCATGCTGGCTCCCAATGGGCTGCAAACACGAAACTCCCAAGATGAAATCAGGACTCAGCTGCTCCTCGTCTATCAGTAATGACAGTAAAGAGTATATATTTTATAACAGATATTGTAAGTGACAACTTATAGAGACTCTCTCCCCCACTTTTCTTCCTCACCCTCCTATTTCTATTCCTCCTGAACCATTTTTCAAATTTGGAGACTCTCTTTCTTTCCCCGGTCATTGTTCCTTTCTCCTTCACCCTCGTTCAGCATCTTCACTTTACGCTAGTGACAGGCTTGGGAATTTCTATGCTCTCCAGGCTTAGGGTAGTGACTCTCCAAACTTTTCATGAGCAATCCATGAAAAGCTCATGTAACACTCAGGCAGGGTAGGTCCTACCACTTATGCTTCTAATTCAATATTTGAATGTGGTCTAAGAATCAGTATAATTAGTATGCCCCACCTCTGCAGGTGATTCTGATACAAGTGATGTATAGGGAAAAGAATTGGCAAACACTAGCCAAATACTCTGAGTGTCACCGGCACGCACAATTCAGAAGAGAGCTGGAAAGGAGCTTTGACACTGGGGAGTCTTGTTTTCTACCTATCTGGGCCCTCTTCCCTGGTTCCACTTCCGCTGTCCACCATGTGGATAGCGATGGACAAGGGAAGTGGAGATGGCCCCCGGCTTCCCTTCTTAGTCCATTCCTCTTGTTCTACACTCTCACATTGATTGCTCTCATCCGTCAGATGAACAGAGATGATATCTATACATTGAAGACTAAAAGCTCACAATCAAGCAGACAAACATGTATTTCCTCCCAGATGTCCCATGTGTGCCTCAAGCGTAACATGCTCAGAACTTCCTCCAGGGATGTGGTTCTAGATAAGATGGAGAAGCACAGTCCGTGTTGTCTGTCTTACTCAGTGAAGCTCTAATACCTGGACCAGCTACTGCAGGACTCTGACTAGCAAGTAGGTTGGGGGAAAAAAACTGAAATTCCAACAGTCACTGAATAGGTGGTGAGCATCCCACATTTTTTCCAGTGTCCTCCAGCCTGAATACAAGGCAGCCTGAAAGTGGGAGTGGGAATCCAGAGGAGACACCCTTCAGCTTGGTGTGAGCTTGGGGAAGGGAGCTCCTGGAAGAACAGCCTCCGTGGTCTTTTCTTCTGGCTGCTCTTTAGCACCCAAGCCAGGCTACCCCTCTAGAGTAGTGACAGTAGTGACAGGAAGAATGGGTGGCAAGTCCCAGGGCATGTACTTTCTCCACTCCATAATTTACCTTTATTTCCCTAGTGATGTATTTTGAAGGACAGATGTTAATATTGGCCAAGTCCAGTATGTCTTTTATATTTATTTAGGTATTCATTTTAAATATTACCATTTTAAATTTTCACCTTTTTCTTCAAGTAGTTCCTAATTTCCATCTGGTGTCATTTTTCTTCAATCTAAAGAACATTAACCTGAAGAACCTTGTATTATGGGTCTGCTGGCAGCAAATTCTCTCAGCTATTGTTTGTATAAAGTCCTTATTTCACTTGCATTTTACATATACATACACATACATGCATAGATAGATAGATAGATAGATAGATAGATAGATAGATAGATAACCTAGAATTTCAAATTGGTGCTTTTTTCTACCATGTCTTTAAAGGCACAGTTTCAGGTCTTCCAGTCCTATGTTTTGTTTTGTTTTTTCTTATGAAAAGTTACCCATCATTCTTCTTACATACCATGTCTTCTTTTCTTTTTGAGATTTGCTCTTACTCTGTTTCCCAGCATTATAATGTGGGTAGATATGCTTCAATTTGATGTGAAAATTTTCTGCTTGGGGTTTGCTAACTGTCATGAATATTTGAGTGGCTGTTTTGGATAAAATTTAGAAAAGTACTAGTGAGCATAATCACATTTTTCTCTGCCCCATTTCCTCTCTCTTCTCATTCTTATACGTGCGTTAAACTTCTTAAGACAATCTCACAGCTCAGTACCTCTGTTCTTCAGTTTAGATCATTCCTATTTTCCTGATTTCATGATCAGTACTCCTTTCTACGATACAGGAAATATATTTTTTCACATAATTTTGAAAATATGCTTTTAAGGATTTTATTTGATTTGTTTTACAGTTTATATCATTTCCCGACTCTCTACCTTTTCATCCTGTATACCCACACTTTCCTGATACTTTCAACATCTGGTTAGTCTCTGGGTCCCTGCGATTGGTTTTTCTCTTGTCACATGTTCCTGTATCTTGCAAGTTTAATACATATTTTATAATAAATATTGTGGGTGACAATTTATAGAGACTCTGAATTCTGTTATATTCCTCTAGAAAACACTGACTTTGTTTTAGAAGAAAGTTCAGTTATTAACAGATGAACTCAATTTCTGAAGACTTGGTTTTTGGGGCTTTGTTGGGGTGGTTCTACTTCAGCTTTGCAACCAGCATAGGATGACTCCTTCGGTCATGAATCATAAGACATAGCCTTTGGGGTTTGATTCTAAAAGCTCGACGAATTTTTCAACTCTATCTATTTGCCAAGACTTGAATTCCAGATTCTGTGTATCTGTGAGAGGTGGCTGTTGAGATCCCTGCTCAGCAATCCCACATTTTCAGATGTTTTTTCTCCTTGGGCTTTGCTTTGGTTTGCATGTGGCTGACCCCTACCAACTCTTACTGAGGCCCAGTCTTCAGTGCAGCAGTGTTGGGAGGTGGGGCCAAGTGGGAGATATTTGGGTCATGGGAGGTGTTTGAATCATGGGGATGGGGCACTCATGAATGAGTAAATTTTTTTCTTGGGACCAGATTAACTACCATGACAGTTCTGTCTTTGTGCATGCCCACTTGCCCTCTTGCTTTTCTCCCCTGTGTGGAAGAGCATAAGGCTGTCACCAGAAGCCAAGCAGGTGCTGCTTCCATAGTCTTGGACTTTGTAGCTTGCAAAACTATAAGTCCAAATTAAACCTATTTTCCTTATAAATCTCCCAGTTCAGGTATCATGATATAGCAACAGGAAATGGACCAAGACAGGCTTTTTGGGTTTTATCTCATACAAGTCAGCTAATGATTTCAGAAGAGTTTCTACACAGACTCTGGGGCTCATATGGATTCCTCTTTTCTGGAATCACCCTGAATTTTAGGCCTTTTCAATAACCTGAACTGCAGCTTGTAGCTGTTTAGTCCCACAAGACTGCCACTTTCTGCTTCAGCACTATGGTCCACATGCTAATGGACTAAGAAGTATGTTAAGAGGAAAAAAAAATCGTATAAATGTGTATATCACTTGATAAGGATCAAATCACCATCAGTTTCTGCCAGCATTTTTGCTCCCATGGTTTACAATGATTATTGACCAAAAGTATTCAAACATTCCACTCTGTCTTTATTCTCTTTTTTAAATTAATTGTTGTATTTTCTGTTATGTTCTGAATAATATCATATATATCTTTCCATGCAGCAACTCTCTCTATAGGTTTGTTTCAGTGACTAATCAGTCAGTTGAGTTTTTAATTTCAATGTATTTTTTGTTTCCAAAAATTCTATTTTTTCATATTAGCCCCCAGCCAAGGACCTTATTCTTTTCTTGTGTTTTTAATTCTTTTTTGAGCTCCTAGTCATTTCTACAATACTGATTTTATAATATCTACCTGAGAATTGTATTTCTTGAAATTCTGGAGGATCAAATCAAGTTATGTATTCAGCCAAGTGATTTGTACTCACAGTATTTTGTATCATTCTGTGCTTGAGTTTTGACCCAGATTTGGATTTTGAGTTGATCTGCAGGTGACTTTTATCTGTGGAAATGATCTGTGACCCTTGCCGAAGGGTACAGTCTTCCAGAGAGGTTTCACTTTGAATTGCCAGATCCATCAGCTCATGGGCTCACTACCCTAGAGATATATCTCACTCTTTAGAGAGCTTAGTTATGCATTTAAAATGCTCTTTTTCCCATTTTATCCACAATTACTAGATGTTTTGTCAAGGGAGTATTTCTGTTCTCTTTTTTGCTGTGTTGTGGGACATAGAAATTCTATTCGTAAGTTTGTTTATAAGTAGCCTCATCAAATGAGGGTATTGAACAGAGACTACAAATTGGTGGCTTACAGAATTGGTTTGTTTTTTAATCCAGATAGTTCACACAAAAAATATAAATTTATTTCTTCTCTTGAAAACTGAATGTTGGATATTGCAGAACTGGATATTTCTGCTTCCCGTTCTCATGTGGCAACAGTAAGCAGAATCAAAGTAGAGGCTTTCCTCTTTGAGACGGGATAAATGTTCCAGCGCTCCCACAGTCACCACAGCACACTGCAGACTTCCGCTGACTTGTTTTACTTTCCGGGCTGCTGAAAGCATTAACATTTGCAACTGCTGGCCTAATAGGACTTTATCAGACTTTTATGTGTGGCGACCAAGCAAATAATTTTTTCTTTTCAGATACCTCTTTTTAAAAACTCATCCTCATAATCTGTTCTGTAAAGTACAGTCTTCTTGTTACCTAGCATAATTAGAAGTCTAATTGAAGCTGTCTTGGAGAAGCAATAAAATATCACAAAATCTCAGGTAAAGAGAGAGCGTTAGTCTATGCCACTTTCATCTTTCCATTGACGTGCCTTCACCTTTCTAAACTTTTCCCTCCATGTTAATCAATATCTTGTTTGATTTCATTCGAAGCAATGTGGTAAAGTATGAAGAACACAGTAGACATCAGAAGACCTGTGTTTCATTGCCAGGTCTTTTACTAGATGGATTTATCACTCCCTGAAAGATAGAATGACAAGCCCAAACTTTGTCTCCATTGCAGACTTCATGTTGCTGCTGCTGCTGCTTTTTTATTTCCATCAGATGGATGCAATCTGAGGTGAGACTGCTTTTATAAACCTTGTCAACTTCTTCTGAGGACACAATTGTATTTTGTAAATTTAAAGAATTAGAAAAACTAACCAGATAGCCATTGTCCCTTGGGAAGGACAATGGCTTTAAGGATTTAAACAAAAACAAGCTTTATATCTGAGAAGAGCTACATAGCTCTCCCCATCTACCAGTTCTTTTAAGGTAAAATCTTCCAGTTTTTCAAATGTTTTCAACTAAATTCCCTTTAAATAAAATTTGTGTAGGCAAAACAAAGCATTCCTCTGGAGCCAATCTGAACCACTCATTTAAAGAAAGGAATCTTAGATAATGGGAAGGACTACTTTTGATTTATGTGTTCAATAAGTTAGATTTATTAAACTCCAAAATGGAGCACTTAATTTTATATCCTTTTGCATTCTCTAATGATTTCATATATAAATCTCTAGCCTCTTGTTAATCCCAATGGGCAATCAGATCGTTTACTCATTGTTATTTTCTCATGAAGCCCTAGCAGGATGTGAGATAAAGAACTCATCCTTGGTCCAGCTAATGCTTTCATGAAATTGGAGATATAAAAAGTACTTCAAGAGCTTGTAGTCCTGAGATGACAAATGACATGGCACATGTAGAGTTACCATTTGGCACCCCCATGACAGATGTTGTGTGGCATAATTCCTGAAATTCCTACCCTAAAATCCTATATTATATTGGATTAAGATTTGGAATTTTCCCAAGTCCTGTTTTCAAGGAACAGCATATCTAAATGTGTATCCCATGAACCACTTGTTTTGTGGACCACCCTTAAGAATTCAATAAATACTTTCCATATTTGGAAGAGTCAAGGCTTATCTGTCTTCTGGACTCTATCTAGCTTAAGTAGAAAGGAATAACAACAACAACAATTATTATTATAGCAATAATAATACCACTAATTAATAGTATAGTAATAATAGTTGATGTTACTAATAAGCAATATTACTATTAATGATGATAACAATAATTAGGAATTAGTATACTGTTCTCTGGGAGGCCAAACGTGGAAGCTACATGCCAGGAACAATGCAGCCAAGGTCAACAACAGTCAGAAAATAATGTCCAGCCACATTGTGGCATGTCTTAAGGAGACATAGCAACCATAGTACTTAAGAGTGGATGCCAGCTACGCCACCACAGCCCCCTGGGGAAAACCAGACACAAGTGGCACTGTGCGTATCAAGACATGCACTTTCTGCCATGCGCTGACTTCTTCCTTCAGGTCTCACGGATTCAGCTCATCCAGGTGGTATATCTGCATCCCACCTCTTAGGGCGGTGGCAGCAAACCTGTGGCACATGTGTCATGGCAGGCTGTATCACTGAAACCTCTAAAAAGGTTTGCCATCACTGCTAGGGATCCTGGGAGATGACAAGATTTTTTTTTTTTTTTTAGCAAATGGAAGCGTGCACCTAACCTACCACATAATCAAATTAGTTCAATTTAAACAATGCCTTTATTGAAGGACTTTTCAGAAGTCTTATAATGCCAGCTCTTAAGGTTTGGATCTAAAGTGTCCCCCAAAGGCTGTGTGCTAAAGGCTTGATTGCTACCTTCTGGGCTTTGTAAAGGTGATTGGATCATGATGGCTTCACCTTTGTCAGTGATTCCTCCACCGAAGGAATCATAATTTGATGGCATTATTGGGAGGCGATGGGAGTAGGAGGCGGGGGCTAGTTGAAGGAGTGGATCACGGGGAAAGACCTTGGAGACTATTTTGTCCCTGGTCCCTTCTTCTCTGACTTTCTGTCTCCCTCCTTGATTCCTGGCTGCCGTGGAGTTAGCAGGTCTCGTCTGTCATGAAGCCCGTCTTCACCATGGGCCCAGAGGCAAAGGAGGCAGCTGAAACCGCTGAAACCATGAGCCAGAATAAATCTTTCCTCCTTACATTGTTTTCCTCAGGGACTTTGTCACAGTGACTGAAAAGTTAACCTACTGCTATTCTTTCAACTTTTCAAAGAGGGTCTTAATTATTTTACCATGACACACTCTTTCCCTAACCCCCTGGAACTAGTATGTCCCGCTGAACACGATTTAGAGAAGGCCACATTGAGCAGTTGCTCCATCAACTTCAGGACAGTAGTAACAAACCTCTCTCTGTGAAAATATAAGGCCGTGGTGAATTTTAAAGGGAAGCTAGCAAAAGGGCTAAGTGGTCAGAGTCTTCCAGGTGGCACACTTGCACGTAAGCCGGGCTGGGACTCTGAGCAGATCTGCCCAACTGACACAACCCAGTTGTGTGGCTAGCGGTAAGAACAGCTCTGTGTGCATCATTCCTGGGAAGCTGCCCACCATAGATCACAGCTCTGTTCCAATTAGCAAACTGAACCCACAAGATGTATTTCATCAAGGACTTTTTAATTTAAAATTTGAGTTTAGCCCATTCCTGAATGTGAAGAGTCATTTTCTTTTCTACTAATGACTCACTGAGAGCAAACATCAGTTTGCAGATAGTGAAAACGAGCATTTACTGGTAATTTGCAACACATTATCATGTGGGAATCAAATTCCAGCTAAAGATCCCTCGTAAAATAAACTTTAACATTTACTACATTTCCAGAGAAATATATGTGTTCTTTGCCTCTGTGATGCTGCAGTCACAGACTTCTGTGGGCTTGGGGTCTGGGGAAGAATACCATCCTGACGCTACTTGGCCTCTGAGATGAAATAAACTTGGTCCAGAAAAGTAGAGTCAGCATTGGTCCTTGGCCCAAAGAGTTCCTGCATAAGTGAGATAAAACACAAGGCATAACAGAGAAGGCATCTGAGTGATGTCATGAGTGCAAGATCTGTGAGCCGGCAAGAAGGAGCAATGCAAATCTGTGGAAGGCAGAGGGTGGGCAGGGGTCAGCGAGAGCAGTATCTTACCTTCCTCTTTCCACTCTAGTTGTACCTTTCTACCTTATAGGTCTCCATTTCTCCCATTCACAGTCAGTACTTAAAAATTGGATTTCTTTAGATGAGTTCCCAATCTGCTCATCTGTCCATCTAACCTAGAGTTTGTGCAATCAATCCAATTGATTTTTTTTTGCTCTCACCCAAAAAAACTAGAGCATGCTATAATTCTGATCCTAAGTATCCCCCACATGTGGTAGATGTAATCCACAAAGCAGCACTATTGGGAAGTAGTGGAACCTTTGAAAGTTGGTGCCTAGTGGGAGGCTTTGAGATCATTAGAGGTATGCCCTTGAAGGGGATTGTGAGACAACTCCACCACCACTTACCATCCCATCCTAACCATGTATCTTCCTTACTGTCTTTGCTCCCTAGCCATGAAGTGAACAGTTTTGTTCTGCCATGTGTTCCTGTTACAATGTTCTGCTTCACCACCCAAAAGCAATAAGAACCATCAATCATGGACTAGGACCTCCAAAATTATGAACCAAAATACACCTTTTCTCTTTATAAGTTGATTATTCCTGGCATTTTTATAGTGACAGTAAGCCGACTATCATAGAGCATTTCTGACATCATTTCTTACATTACTATTTTTCTCAATCAAATCAGAAACAATCTATAAAGCAACAACTCTCAAACTTGTTGGTCCTAGGAAACTTGTATATTCTTAATAATTATTGAAAACCTCAAGGAGCTCAGTTTATGAGTGTTATACGAATCAATATTTTCCATGTTGGACATAAAGGACTTTAGAAATTAACTAGAAGTTGTAAAGGAATGTTTAAAACACAAGATTAACATGGGAACTTTATTATTTTGGCTCAAATATGGTTTGCTTTCACTGAAACTCATGTGGAGGCTTAGTCCCACAATTCCACAGTGCTAGAAGGTGGGGCCTAGCGGGAAGTGGTTAGGTCATGGCAGTGGAAGCCTCTTGGATGTATGTATTAGTGCCTTTCTTGCACAAGTGATCCATTTCTCTTGCAGGATTGGATTACTTACTGCAAGAGTAGGTTGTTGTTAAAGCAACTCCACTTCTCATATTCTGTCTCTTCTGCATATTTTCACCTGCCCTTGTATTTTCCATCATAGTTGAAGCAGTGCAAGGCCCTCACCAGCTGTCCAGCCTTGAACATCCCAGCCTCCAGAATCATAAGCTAAAATAAACCTCGTCCTTTACATATCACCCATTCTCGGGTATTCTATTATAGCATCAGGAAACCGACTAAGACAAGCAGCTACTAGGGTAATAGCATCATGCATCATTTAGTTTCTAGAAAACCCCACTGTACATCAATAAGAGAACAAAAGTGAAAAAGCAAATACTCTCTTATGAACATTTTGAAAATAATTTTGATCTTCCAGACCTCCAAGATGGTCTTGGGGATGCCAAGGGTGCATAGACATTTTAAAAACTGCTGCTTGGAGCATATACAGTTAGTATCCCTACTCTGATCCATGCTTTGTGCATCACGGCTTTTCCTAAAATGCATGTCTGGTTGTGACTCTCATGTACACAGAGCCCTTTCTATGGATCCTTATCATCTACAGGATATGCTGTAAACCGAAGCATGGCAAGCAACCACCATGATCTGGGCCATGCCTACCCTTGCCTGGAAGACTTCTATCTACACTTGGCATCACAGCTCAAAAAACAAGGAAACTGTGAGGTTTTGCACATACATCTTGCATAAAGTAGATAGAATAGAATAAATTAAAAGTGAACAATACTAAATTGTTTCCTGTGCATTTTAAAGATTAAAAAATAAATGGATTTGACTTTAGGATTTTATGAAATTTGATGCCCAGTCACATATTTCAAGAACCATAAATACCCTTTAACATTTAGTAAGTCCTTCACATGTATGCAAACTTTACGTATTTATGTATGCAGGGGCTGCCTTCCAGAGTAAAAGTATGCTCTCTACCCAAAACCCCCCACCTACTTTTCAAGGGTTTCTTAGCCCCCCTCCCTCCCCTTAGATGGCCCTGCCATGAGCTCTGCAGATATCCAGATGCCCCTCCATCACAAAAGCCCCGTGGGGACATAAACCATTTTTCATTAGTCTTTGTAACCAGACATTAGTGCTGTGACTGGCATGGTTCCTGAGACATGGCGGACTCTAAAACCGTTTGGTAATAAATGACTAATGGAAATCAAGCATTGGATATATGCTGTCTCTTTGCCAGGGTAATCGTTTTTCCCAACTCTGTGCCATCCTCCAGCACAGCCCTTCTTCCTACATCCAAGATTCGATTGCTGGCAGTGTTATGCTCTCGCACAGTCATTCAAAATTTCAGTCATCTAGAAATCCTCCCTCACTCTTAGCTCCTTATCTAACCAGCTATTTAGACCTCTTTATTTTATCTCTGCAATATCTCTTGTGTCCCTTTTTCTTTTTCTACCCTCCGTACCCTCAACTTTACTTCCTCTTCTCATACTTGACCATTGACATAGTTTTTTCATCTTCTGACAGGAAAAGCTCAGTCCCCAGAGAGCAACTTCTTAAGGACACAAGATCAACTCCATACCGTACTCCTGGCCTATTGGTAAGACTCAAAAATAGCCTTCCAAATGAAAATGTCAACATCTACCCATCACATACAATCTCTTTAAAAAGTCTTTTCAGAGCAACTTCTAGTCAGATTCTTTACCTTTTCTGTATCTTCCATTAATTACCGAACGTAATGCAGCTGATGCCCAATTTGGCAGTCAATAGTGTCTGCCACAAATAGGTATCAGGAAAGTAAGAGAGAAAGGGAAGATCACCACATTCGACACAAGATGCTTGAGAGGTGCTGATGGGCTGAGGTACGTTCTCTGACCTGTATTCCAGTAACGTACGTTTTGTAGTTGTCCCAGCGCTTTTGGCTTCCTCCACGATCCTTGCCATAGCTCCCCCGAGGCTGGCTTCTACCAAGCCAAAGGAACACATGTGGAGACATCGCCAGCACCCCCCCCAGGCCTCTAATGTCACTGCTCCTGCCAGAACAAGGATCACAGATTTACCACTCCCCACTTTTACTAGGCTGCCAACCCCAGCTGTAAAGTCTCCTTGCAAAGTCATAAGCTCTAGCTTCAGTCCAGACAGGGATTCACCCCCTGGGATTTGCCAGGCGTGTGGATCTCTGTGCCACCTGGATGCAGAGACTTTCCAAATGTGCTCTGGAGCTGCCCTGGGCCATGCGATGTTAATCAAACACCCAGCTGAAGTGGTCCGAGAGCAGCTCTGCGTTTGGTTTATTGATGTGCTCATGCTAGATGAAGATATAGTTCTGGTGCCGTCGTGAATGCCTTTCAAGACATATTAAAGAAGGATTTTCCTAGCTGCTTGCTTAGGAATATTGGTCGTTGGAAATCAGGTGCTTTTCACAGCTCCTCGGAGGCCCATAAAGAGTGATGGAAAATGTAACTGGGCATCTCAGGTGAAACTCAAACCCGCTGGAATATCTTGCATATCTGCTTTAACTTAGCGTACTTATTGGTTCTCCTGGAGTGTTCACTACATGCTTCTCCCCTAGCTTGGGTCCATCTCCAAGAAGAAAAGCAATGGGAATCTTCAAGCACATTACTCTGCAAGAGTGAGATGTATGCCCCTTGTTTTTAGGGCATGGCACACTCAGAAGCAATACTCAGATACATTTTCCTATAGGCACAAATGTCAGCTCCTCCTGGAAACACTCACAGAGAAACTGAATGGCTACTGCATTTGGCCCTGCCACTTTTCCTCAGCAGTGACCGCAGACAAGCTGCTTGAATTGTCTGGGGGTTTTTTCTCCAATATGCAGGAGGATGACCGATCTCTCCCAGTATCTGTGCTAACAGTTGAGTGCTTTATAAGTATTTGTACTTGGACCTGTCCCGAAGCTATAAGTCAGCTGTTCTTCTAGACAGTTACCAGTCTCAAGCTGCAGTCTTTGAAAGTGTCAGTCAGCACTTCCCCAAAGGAGAACACTCTGGGGACTCCATGTACTTCTTTAGATTTAACATGATTTGGCTTCTACCAAGCCAATTATAGGAGATGAAGGAATGAGCCCTTAGTGTATAACACGCAATAGAAAACGTTTGTCATGAGGTTTTTGTTTTTGTTTTGTGTGTGTGTGTGTGTGTGTGTGTGTGTGTGTGTGTGTGTGTGTGTGAGACTAGGACACCACTGGTTCTCTGCAGTCCTAATTTGCCAAGGGGCAATCAAATAGGTGGTCTGGATTAGCAAGGATTAACTAACATTCCTCCTGGTGACTCTGGGTGAAGAGTAACTTGCCTAAATCACTGGGAGGACCCCAAATTCAATGAGCATCTTGGGTGACACCAGGAGGCAAGAATAAAACTAGATCTTCACTAATATTTCAATTATTTAACAGTTTAGAGGAATTTTAGCTTAAATCAGAAGATGTGACAGTTGATAATAGTAGCAGCTAGTATAATGTTATCATTTCCTTAAATTTTATTTTTGAGGGATATGTGGGGAAGATGAAAATTTTTCTCACAGACTATTGCTGTATTCAAAGCCAGATATGGTATTTCACATAGCATCTCCAAGAGAGACTCTCAGAGGGGAGCCCTTATTCAAGGTTTTGGGGTCACTGGAGACATGCCCTTGAAGGAAACTGTGGGATGTGGTGTCTTCCTCTCTCTTTTTTCTATGGCAGCCATGAGATGAGCAGTTTTGCCTTGCCACACAATTCTGTTATGATGTGCTGCCTCTCTACTGGCCTAAAAGCAATGGGGCCAACAAATCATGGACTAAAACTTCCAAAACCATGAGCCAAGAGTGAACCTTTTCTCTTTATAAGTTGCATGTCTCAGGTATTTGTTATAGTGACAAAAGACTAACACACCCTATCATAGCTTCTGCTGTGAAAGCTTCCTTAAACCCCAAGCTAGGGACAAATCTCTCTTCCCTCTAGACTGCAGGCTGATGTCAGTCTCTGCCTCAAAACTGACTCCTCAGACATTAAGCACTAAGTTTCACTTAAAGTTGTTATTCCCAGTCTAGCCCTGTGCCAGGCGCTGTCACTAGCAGTGAATAATCTCGCATTCTGCTCTCTAGCCTTTCTCCAACACTTTTCCCAAAATGGAGCCTCGCTATATGCTGAGCAAACCTATTTCCCCATCTCTCGGGGCATCTGGCTTCACCACATTCTTCAACTTCCCCACGGAATGTGGGTAAAAATGTATGTACCACGTTGAGAATGGCCTGTGACATCTTCCTGCAAATGCCCCCAGTCTCTCCTTCTGTGTGTGTGTGAAAACATTAAAAAATAATACCAAGAGTGATAATGAAAACGATGAAGACGAGAAAAGTATTTAATAGAAGGACTCTCAATGTCTAGCATTTAGTAAAATGAATCTCAATGTCATGTGTATTCCTTAAATATTTAGGCTCTTCTGGTTTTCTGCCTCTTCAACACCATGCCTCACAGAGAACATACAAAGACCAAGCTGTTTTATTTCCTAGAGTGAAAAACAAAGTGAAATTATGCTACTTTTTAAGAAGCCAAGAAGTGAAAATATTATAAGGGAAGAACTATTTCCTGAGAGGGATATGCCATCAAAGGCCCTAGCCAGGGTTTGTTAGATGTGGAAGCAAGATACAGGAAAATCCTATCATATGAGGATGATAAATGACATTGGCTAGTCTTCTGATAATGCCCCTAGTGCACGTCAGGTAGGCAGGGGATTTGCCCTAGCTTATTTATTTGGGTCATTGTTGAGGGCTGACGCACAGGAAAGAACGTGAGGAAACAAGAGTCTTGTGTCTTCATGAACATCTTCCATCCTGACACCCTCTAGGACTGTTGGGGCAGACACTTCACCAGCTGAGTCTTTTTTCCAACCATAAACTCAGAGAAAGGGAGGCTGGGTTCTCTCACATGAGAGAGTGGCCACTGAGACGTCTGCAGCCTTGTGAAGTTTATTTTCTTTTGTATGTCTGTAAATAAATGGCTTCGATTTTGGAAAACACACATCTGGAGCATTGTCATATTGCCAAACAGAGAGAGCCTCTTCACAATAGGACAGCAGTTCCCAGAAGGCTGTCTGCCATGTGTGTTATGTAGCCTGTCAGGTGTCAGAGTGGTATGTTCACACAGGAGCCTCACAAGGGCACAGTAACCTGTTCATTTTGTGTACAAAGATGCACACGAAAGTGAGTTCTGAGTGTGGCCCTAAATTTCCAGGATTCTTGGCATGATTTTGCTGCTGCCTTGGCTTCCTAGCAAGCTCCTGTAGCCCCTCAGCACTTCAGTGCCATTCTATGGGAAGGGCCAATGCAAGCATCTGGTATTAACACAGCCCTTTCTTTAAGAAAATTGAACTCGATGTGCCAGATAAATAAGCTCTATGAAAAGTTTCATCATGGGATTGTTGAAAGAAAACTCCATGATATATGTAAGATAGGCCTTGGTTCGTTACACATGTGTGTATATACAGAACATTTTCAGGAACACATTGTGTTCTATAGAAAAGTACTTTCCTGAGTTACATAGTCTGATAGCGCTTAATCAGTCATCACTATTGATGTGACTGCAAGGCCTTTTTAAATATAAAACAACAAAAAGTTACCTAACAAGAACACACCAATATTACAGAATCATAGAATGTTAGCCCTACAAAGGACCTTGGAAATCATTTTTTTCTAACTCTTAATATTGCCATGGAGTAAACTAAAACCCACTGAAGTCTATTACTGACCATTTCTATTATTTCAGAATATATTGCTTGTGTAGTATATTCTTTATCATATTCAAACACTGGCCACGTACACTGAAACACCTCAGAACTACACAGCAAGTATACTTACAAGTCTTGGTTTCCCAAAGTCATCTGTTCATGTGACTATTTGTATATCTATTACCATTAATATTACTTTCTTTTGTTTAAAAAATAAAGATCTGAAGGGGGAAGAAGTAGGAGTTGTGTAGGAGAGGAGTTTGTTTTTCTTCTTTCAAGACATTTTCACAGTCTTTTCATGACACAGTATGGGCTTTGAGGTGCCCTCTCAGACACATGAGGATCTCACGGAACCAGAGTAAAGCTCTCGGTTTCAGGAGACCCCTGCTGCTTTTTTTGTTATCGTTGAGACATTCCCCATGCAGTTCAACCATCATCCTTGTTCAGAAACCTCTCTGAGAAATCCTTCATCTCTCCCGCACACTCGGAGGAAGCACTTTTGAGGGGCTTGGGAAATTGGCCAAGCAATAGTGGTTGGACTGGGGCAAGGGTTGGAGACTTGTTGCCTAGAGTAGGAAGAGAAATCTGACCCAGCTGTTCAATCCAGTCATGTCCATACAATCACCAACCTCACTTTACAGATGAGACAGCAGAAGCCAAAGAGGGGTCCTACAGAGTCACCATGGATGCGCTGTCTTGGATCTGTTGTGCTCCTGAAGGAACAACTAGCACTAAACCTTTATGCTCATCAGAAAAAGAAAGTCCCTTCTCTAAGTGTAAAAAAAGTAGTCAGTGTATTATTAACCCACCTGAGTAAACTTACTTAGGCTGTGCCCAAGAAAAGCCAGAAGGGGCGAGGGGGGGGCCCGACTACCTTCTCCTCCGTGAATTGGTGGCTATGGACCGTGGCTTGTGAGTAGAAGACAGAGAGGGAGAGAGAAAGAGAATGAAGATGCAGAGGAAGCGTCAACAGAGCTCTGGTTCTGAGATTTCAGTGCTAAAATTCATCATCCAGGGACTCACCATGTGGTTCCATGAATCACACTCATTAAATCAACATAAAAATGCCATCAGGATTCAAGACTGCTGCGCAGATGCATTCCTGGGCCTGGCTGGGCTCTTCTCTGAACAGTGTGCGGGCCTGGCAGGGCTGGCACACTCAGGAATGCCAACACTCTCTCAGTCACACACCCAGCACTTGCTGTCGGCTCCTTGTCCAACCTGACGCCCCCTACAGGAAACGACTGTGTGGTTCAGGAAATGTGGACCCTGAGAACTGGGCCT
The DNA here is from genome assembly GCA_004026905.1 of Hystrix cristata. Lineage (NCBI taxonomy): Eukaryota > Metazoa > Chordata > Mammalia > Rodentia > Hystricidae > Hystrix > Hystrix cristata. The sequence continues at coordinate 105,280 of PVJO010000141.1, forward strand.
CCAAGAGCCACAGGTGGGTGAGAGAAGCCATCTCCAGGGACATTTGGAGAATAGTTGGGATGAGGTAGAGCAGGACATGTGTGCGTGCGTGTGTGTGTGCTGGGGACTGTTGTACGTTCTCTGGTCCACTTTAGGGATATCCAATATCTCTCCTTTGAATCATCAAATAATCCAGGAGTACATTCATTACTCCTGATCAAAATGCAGTCCTGTAAAAATCTTTCTGTTGAATAACTGTACAGAGAAGTGCCTCTGTCATATAAACCCAAAGCAAATGAATCATATAAACCCAAAGCAAAATATAAACCCAAAGCAAATAAATGCTCAGTACAACTTCATATAAACCCAAAGGAAATGAACTCTCAATGCAAATAAACCCAAATAAAATGAATGCTTCATACAACTTCTCTTTCGGTACTCCCCAAAATGTCCGTGCCCTTTCTGACACCACTCAACACAGTGAGAAGAGGAAAGAGTGGAAAGAGCCTTAGCAGCTATCTTTCTTTTCCTTGGCCTGTTTCTTCCTTTCTGTCCTACTATGTTTCTTTACTTACTTTCAAGAAGGGAATTTAGTCCATTAAATTTAACTAAAATTCACGAATGAGGCTTGCATAATTGTCTTTTATGCCAGTGGGTTGTTTATAAGGTGTCTTTAACTGATTGTATCATTTGGGCTCACTTCAATGATCCCCTCCATAGAAGGACCATCCTTTACCAAGCAATTTAAATCAACCCCTTTCTCTCTACTTATTCTTTGTGTGTTGCTTAAATTTTTGAAATAATTAGAAGTATTTGAAATCATCTAGTTGACTTAGGTGGTACACTCATTTATTGTTTATATGCTTCTACTCACTTCCTATTCAGCACTGTGTCCCAGTTCCTCCAGGGTGCCCAGCATAGCACAGTCAGTTGATATTTTGAGTGTGAACCTTTAGAAGGCTTCGTGGAAAGTACCCTATTTAGCATGAAGTGATGGATTATAATGATGGAATTACAAACATGTTGACGTCGGAGTGTCACATAAGTCTTAGCAGGTCATCAGAGCAGGATTGTGGTCTCTGTTTTACCAAGGAAGAAGCTCAAGTGTTGATTTATCCAAAGCCACATCGTTTAATTGGAGTCAAATTGGGTTTAGAGTTCAGGGCTCTGACCCCCACTGGCCAGAATGCCACTGACATCTGATGAAAAGTGTGAGTTCTTTTTATAAAAGGGTGATTGCTGACTTGCTACTTCTACTTCAACTCCCAGTTGCAAAACAGTAGTAGTAGTGGTGGCTTTGTGCTCCAAGAAAAGAGCAAGCATTTTTTGCATGTCCTTATCCAGCTTCACAGCAACCCTCCCTGTGGACACTAGGAAGTAGTTCCATTTAACTGAAGATAAAATGATTAAATTATGGAGGGTCACAATAAATGACAATTCAAAATTCAGATTTACCCCAAATGACTCTCACAACACACTCTTTTGTGATTAAAGGTCCACATTTGAAAACTACCTGACTGGGTTGAAAATCAAGTATGTAATTATTATACATGGTAAAATTATCAAAAAATTATGATTATATATAAAATCATGCAATAAAATGATTGATCAGACATGGGATCTCCATTTTATTAAGAATTACAAATTGTATTAGTCATGGAGATGGCTTCCAAAATTACATGAAATGGCCCCAATGTGTGAAGTCCTTGGCTTGTCTGGGGAATTACCATTATTAACCAAAAGCTGGAGGTGTACTAGCTCACAGAACCTGCAGTAAGTCTGTAAATACTTTTCTAGAGAAGGGGCCAACCTTGGAAAATCAGCTTCTGAGTAGGATTTGTATGTTTTAAATAGAATGGATCCTCCTGAACTTCAGTGACCAGCATCCACTGAGGAAGAGGAAGACTCACCCTGAATTTATGTCTGTGTTGCTTCAGTCCCCCACAGCAACCCAGTGCATTGTCTGTTCACTCAGTCAACAAGTGTAGATTGACAAGAGAGGGAAAGAGTAGAAATGTAGTGCCTAACTTTTGTTCTCTTTATTCTAGCCAGTTTTGTTCCTTGAGAGAGAGGTGGCAGCAAGATAGGGAGTTGGCATTAGATAGGGTTCTGGGATCCATAATCTAGGAAACTAGCATCCAGTGCTAAGAATCCCAGCCTGGAGCCCACCACAGGAAGATGAGCCACTGGGGGAGTAGAATTTAAGGCATAAACTCAGCCAAAATCAATCTTGAGAGAAATTTAAGCCTTTTCTTGAACATGCTAATGTACGAAGTCCCAAGCACGGTGGCCTTATATTGCACTTTAAAGCTTCAATCACTGAACAGCACTCACGGAAGTGGTTTTTCTTTGTGAGTTCTGATGTTTTAAAAAAAAAAAGTCAGAAACATTTTTGAAGTGGGACTGGGAAATGGAAAAAGAGTAGAGGTTGGTTTCTTTGTAGCATTTAAAAAGGCATTTTTGTGTTTTGCTAAATCTTGAGTTCAACAGTGATTGTTTCTTCTCATGGCAGAAAAAGATAAGGAAAGGTTATGGGATCTTCAGACATATAACTAAGGGAGATAGAGATGCAGATTTACTTCCCTTTGCAAAAGTGCTGAGGACATGGATCATCCCCTGGGCATTATGGTTTGTGTCTAGATGTCCCCCCAAGGCTGGATCTAGACTGTGTGATGCTGGGTTTAAGGGCGTGTGATTACTAAATCAATCCACTGATTGTTTTGGCACCACCCTAATCCTGGCAGCCTGGATAAGATATAAGGCACAGAAAGAGGCTGGCCTACCCCTTGCTTACCCCCTTGCTTACTTTGCTGCCTTCTGCCTGTCTGCCATGCCAACCTGCCTTGGATCCAGCCCATTATGGACTGAAACCTCTACAAACTGAGCTAAATAAACCTTTTCTCTCTTAATTTTGGGTGTCAGGTATTTTGTCCCAGCAACGAGAGAAAAGTAACTAAGACCCTGGGTGTCATAATTTTTAATCTCACTTTTTAAAAGTTAGGTATTCATTCCCTCAACAAATGTTGAGTCCTGTTTCTGTGCGCCTAGATCTGCCGTCATCTGAGGGGAGCACACAAGAATTGTAAGAATAAATTACTGCCACTTACCATTTGGAATCTTCTTCACTGCATTTAGCAATGTTTATTAGCCATTCTTCTGGGTCACACCTTTTGGCTCAGGGAAGCACTGTTAAATAAGAAGTTTGCAGTCTCACAGATGGACAGATGAAGAAGTAAACATACAAAACAGCAGATTTCAGAGCATCAGTTGGTAGGTGGCACTCCAAGTAGGCCTGGTTCATTTGTCAGTCTGTAGATGGTATGCCATCTCAGGCACCAGCATCTTGACAATTTTTTGTTCAGCCTATCTGGATCTGGATCTTCTTACTAATAGTAACAGAATAATAACAGAGAATCCTGTTGAAAATGGCCTAGTCCACATGAAATTATGCATTTAGAATTCATTTGAACCAATGTGTATACTTTAGTCACAAACCTGACTACAAACTTAGCTGAACAAAAATTAAACTTATACTCTTTTTGGCTATTCACCTGAATTTATAAATTATTTTTGGCTACTGGGGCATAACCCGAAACCTAGGCAACTCAGAATTCCCTGTAAGTTCAAGGGTGCGTGGGGGCAGGGCCAGGGGCCAAGGCGATGCCAGACCTTCTTGAAGCACGTAGTTCTTGATCGCTTGGTGATATTGGCTTGCACAGGGAGGGTCCCATCCTGTCTGGCTGTCAGCTCACAATCCCCCCATCATGTGTGGGGGACCTCGTCCAGCCCAGGGACTATTCATGCTGCATCTCGGTCATTCTTGAACCCAGAAGAAATATTTGGCTGCTCCCTGCTTGCACTGAAGTGTGAGAAACTCTCTGAGGCTATGCAGTTCCCTTCCCAACTTCTAGGTTGTGCCAAGACTTAGAAGTGAAGCAGGATTTATAATTCTGCTGGTCACTCCTTACATTGGAGTGCTGGAAACTCTACTGAGCTGTCAGAGTGCAAGTGCTTCTCTAGAGCCTTTCTGTGTTCCAGGGTGCTGGATCCCCCAACTCGTAGGTCCCACACACCTGTGCAGTACCCCCCTGCTCACCTGACCTGCTGTCCGTGCTTCTTACTTCCCCTCCAACCCCTCTTCTTCACCCAAGCTGGGCAAGCTCTATCTTTCTCCCGAAAGTCAGACTCTTTGTTCTTACCTTAATCTTCCCTGCTTTTTCATAGGCTTTTGTTTTGGAAACTCAAATGTCCAAGAAGCTCCCTTCTGGATTCTTGTATTTGGTTTCACTGGTTTGTGTTATTTGCTGGCTTGCTCTAGATTCCACTTTGGTTCAGGTCCCAGGAGACTGGTCAGATCAGGTGCTACCTTGGATCAGAGTGATTGTATTAACTACAAAGAATTCTGTCTCTTGGAAATTATAAAAGATTCTGATACTATAATTCATATTCTAAACTCTAGATTCTTTCACAGCTGTATTTCTGTAGCTCTAGGTATTCCCATTCCTAATGGCTATTGCACAGATCTGGGCAAATGCAGAAATTTAAGGAGTGGTGGATGTCCTCTACAATGGACTCTGTAAAATGACTGCTATCAATTCTCTTCTCTGCATTCTTTTGAAGGGGAGACCTGTCTGATTTGGAGGTAGAAAACTGAATAATTTTCTGTTCACATACTATCTAGAAAAGACTTCTTTCTTCCATTTTTTAGCAGTCTCTTCCTCTGTGATTACTGCCTGTATTGCATTATCTTCATCCTCTCAATGGCAAAAACAAGGGTTTTAGATGATCTATCTTCTGCATTGCTGAAATTTTGCTGTTGAAAAACTAACTATGTGTGTATACACAGAGCTCTGAGGATGGAGAATGAAATAATTAAATTCGCCTGGAAAATAAGGCTTGGCAAGGGGCATTGAAGCCTTTTAGAAGGTGACATTTGGACTAGACATAAAGAGTGAATAGAATTTCACCATAGACATGATAAAGAAAGACACCCACCTTGAGGATGGCAGATTGGAAGGAACACAAGGAAAGAAGTACAACAAACAAAATATAGCATTAGCAAAGGGACAGGGACTAAAGAGTTTGTGGTATGAAAAGGAGAGAGGAGGTACATAGTACTCCTGTCAGAACAAAAGTATCTATGACCAACGCGCAGCCTGGTTTCCTGTGTGTAAAAAAGAAAAGGAAAACCTTCAAGAATATGAGCAAAAATGTAAAAAAAAACACTACCAAACTCAGAAACCAAGAAAACACTCCTCCTTCAATGTAAAAAACTATCCTTTACCTGGCATATGGCACACATCTGTGATCCCAGCATTCAGGAGGCTGAAGCAGGAGGGTCATGAGTTCAAGGTCAGCCTGGACTACATAGCAAGCTTCTGTCTCAAAAAAAAAAAAAAAAAAAAAAAGAAGAAGAAAGCAAGCAAGAAACTGTAAGATAATGAATGTTTACTCTTTTAAAAACACTACCCTTTGTTTACCAGAACTTCCAACAGAAAGCACACACTTGGGACTAAAGAGCCTTCCTCACTAAGTATAATTTTAAGTTTACTAATTGCTACCTGCACCTCCTAGTGTTAAACAAACAAAGAGAGTTGCCATCGCTCCCCCAAGCTGCCCTCTGATGAAGAGAATAAGCATCTGAAAACATGACCACCATCAAGAAGGATGGAAAGGCCACACAAAAGCAGCTTTTCCTACTTGTTGGAACCTCTGCCCGTCCTCTCCTCCAGCCCAATCACTGTAGCACTGAAGAACAAAATAATAGAGCTGTGTGGACCTCCAAGAGCTTAAATATTTGATTTGGACAGATAATCTGTTTAGTTCTTTATATCTCCAACTCTTTGAATTACGGAGAGAAAGTCTGTGGCCCTTAAAGAGGAGAAAAGAGAGCTATCAAAGCCCTCGTGGGGTTCGCTATCTCCTGATGTTTTAGTGGTTAGTTTCCAGAATGAAGTCCTGGGCTTTACATTTCCCAACTTGGGCAGTATCTAGGAGTAGAGATTAACGAGCAAGGCCCACCCAAAGAGTGACCACCAGCATGCCAGCAATGGGATTAACTCTCAATTTGGAGTGAGTGTTCTAAGAGGCTCTTTAAAGCTCATAGAAATGGGAATTGTAGTCCTGAGAAGATACTGCCTGCAAGAGGACCCTGTCACTCCAATTTTTAAAAAAACACATAGCTAATGAGGAGACCCAGCGCACTCATGTTGGATCCCAGACCACTCAATGAAGAATTTGAGAAAGGTGTATGTTCAAAGGGCAGGGCAGCTATCTGGAGCTGCAGCTGCTTGTACTCATCGCACCATTTCCACCATGCTGTACCTCTTCCTAGGGTTGCTTCTCATATTATCAACTGCATCTGATAGATAGTACATGGCAGTCTACGGCCATACCACCCTGAACGTGCCCAGTCTCCTCTGATAGTACATGGCAGTCATCCTTCAGCCGCAGAGAGCTGCTGTTTACACTATGAAGTGTGTCATAAACCCCAAATTTTTCATCTGTGAGTGTCCTTTTTGTCTCTCTGTTAACACCCTGAAACAGATTACCAGCCCGTTGCCTTTCCTGCAACTTTTAAGACTATGAATCTCTCTACCACGGTAACTTAAAGTAGTCAGTTAAAACAAGAGATCAGTAACTCAACACTGACCTCCACTGGTTGGCACAGAAATACTTAATCCTTTCCTCTCCAAACCTTGGCCATTTTCTTAGGGTGGGCCTGGAGCCCTTTGCACTTTGCATGGAGACATTAGTGTTGCACTATTGGTTGAAATGTAAAATGGGTATTAATCTACCTTCAAGCACGTATATATGTAGATGTTGGATTGCTCTGACGGACCATTAAGCTCCGAGACTACAGAATCTGGAGTACCTTGGAGCTTGTTCTGGGCCTCAAACCAAAGTGCAATACGGTATCATTTTGCTTACAACAGGTTTGAGGTCAAGGTTGAATTCAAAGGGATCTGAGAAATCCAGGTCACCCTGTTCCCATGGTGGTGTTATTAACTGCTACTCAATTGCCAACTGATTTATTATTACCTTTTAAATGCCTCAAGCCCTAATTGGTCACTGTAACCCCATTTTCAACTTGTGTAACAATCCCACCTACAGACTCAGTCATGCCAGAGGCCACCTGACAGTGTCTCGGTCGTCTGCCAGGGATTGGCCAAGGAAGGCCCGCTTGGATCAGTGCCATCAAGGCAACTGTGATCCCTCTCCTGAGGGTAGTCAGGATTTGGAAGCAGCCAACTTTCTGGAAAGATGCAAGGAAAGGTTGGCAAGGATGCCCCTGCACCCTGAAATAGACACCAGCCTGTTGCCTTTCCTGGAACCGGCCTGCTGCATTTTACTTCTGGATGGGCCTTGGGAACTGGGTGCTTGTTGATGTGGATGGGAGTTTAGCTGAGGCCTCCTCCGCAGCAGCATGCAACAAGGTGAAGAGAGCAGTTGGTGGAGCACGATCTGATTGTGGTACCTGCCATTTGGTCACACTCAGCAGTGTAGGTCGGAAAGGGCTAAGCAAAACAATTTCACAGATGTTCTTGACTGTCAAGAGAATTTGGGCTAAGAAAGAAACTGTCCACCGGCAAGCCTGTGTTTTTAACATTGGTGTCTGCATGCAGAAGAGGACATTGCCTCTGTCAATAGCTCTGGTGTGAATTTCAAGCAGAAATTGAAAAATATACATTTGTCATTGTTATCAAAAACTGAAACATTTTCATTGGGTGTTTTGTGCTCCAATGCCCTTTAAAATATACTTTTATTTTATTTAATTTTTGAATAGGTAACACATGTTTATATACTAAACTTTAAAGGCACTAGAGAGGGTACAATAAAAAGTACACTCTTATCTCTGTCCCATAGAAAAGCAACTCTCCATCAACCAAACAACCTACTGATTATTACATAGGGATTCTTCCAGACATAGTTGATATGTCTGTGATATGTAAACTCTACATATATACATGAAATTTGGCACACAGTCAATACCAAACTATTTGTACTCATTTATGTCTTGCCTTTTCCCCATATAACACTACAGTTTAAATAGGCTTCTGGCTCTTACACACAGTACTCACTCTTCAGTTTTTATTGCTTAGCGTTCAATTGTATGGTGTTCCATAATTTATTTAACCTGTTTGCAGCTGAAAACATTTAGGTAGTTTCCAAGTTTTTACATGTATAACAATAGCTCAAAAATTCATTGGCATATAAATCATTTCTGTAGCAGTTTGCAAAAATATCTGTAGGAAAATGTTCTGGAATTGAAATTGCTAGGCCAAAGAGATGTACATTGGTATTTTGGTATATATTAACTTCTGAAATTGTACCAATTTATACTCCAACGATCAGTGTATGAAGTGATTGATTGTCCCTTTGTTCCTGGACTTGGCATATTATAAAGTATATTAATCTTTAAATGGCCATAGTGGGACTCGCCTATGAGTCCCAGCTATGAGTGCCGAGTCCCAGCACTCTGGGAGACTGAGGCAAGAGAATCACAAGTTCAAGTGAAACCTGGGGAGCTTAGTGAGTTAATGAGAGCCTTCTCAAATCTAAAAACATGTGGCAGGGGAATCTAAGGATGGAGCTCAGTGTGCAGGCCTTAGATTCAATAGCTAGTACTGCAAGTAAAACTTCCTTGCCAATCTGAGATGAAATGGTATTTTCTTACAGTTTAACTAGAAATTCTCTCATGTTTTAGTGACCCAATAGTGCTTTGTCTCCTTTTATGAGACTATTAGACTTTTTCTTATTGATTTACAAGAATCCTTTTATATTAGAATATTCTACACTAGGTAAATTACCCATTAAAGTGTCACACATAGTAGCCACCAGCTATATGTGGCTCTTGATTATTTAAAATGTGGTTAGTACAAAGTGTGATGTACTGTAAGTATAAAATACACACCAGACTTCTTGGTAAAAAAAAAATAAGAATGGAAATATTTCACATAATATTTTATATTACTTGTCAAATGAAAAATATTTGGGTTTGTCAAGCTAAATGCAATGTATTATTAAAGTTAATTTTACCCATTTTTTACTTAACTACAGTACTGGAAAATGTAGAATGACAAATGTGTCATGTGTTGTACCTCTATTGAATAGTGCTAGTATATAATATGAGCTGTAATTTTTTCTAGTTTATTAAAAAGTTCTATGTTGATAATTTTGTGTAATATTCCTGAGTGTCCTAGTATTTTGGTTTTCTTCTTTAAGAAGACCAATTATGGGCTGGGGATTCAGTTCAAGTAGTAGAGTACTTGCCTAGTAAGAGCAAAGCTTTAAGTTTAATCCTCAGCAGCCCCCCAAAAAAAGAACACCAATTATGTACGCCCTTAATTTATGTATTAATTTTCTATGATAGAATATTTCTAAAGTTCCTGTCTGTTTGTTCTTTCTATTCATTTTTCTCAGTCCTGTTTTCCATACTTCCACCTGTGTATGCCCAAACTCCTTTGTATGGTTTTCAACCTGACCTCACTCCTATGATAGTTATATTTGATTTCCCCCATACAGTCCCTTAATTCTGCCAGCACATGGTTAATTTGTTTCTGTTGTTTTGTGAATGTTTCCTATAAAATCACATTAGGTGACCGCACTCATTTTTATCAAGGAATAAATACATTAGGTCTCAATTTTCATTTCCCTCGTGAGACATTGTTCTAGTGACTATTTCTTGCCGGCCACTTGGTTTTCTTTTTTTTTCCTCCTGTTTCGTCTTCTTTTAATGTCTTAGTATGGATCTTGTATTGATTCCTTTCCAGTTACTTATAATCGAATAAATTTTTTGTGAGTCAGCTATTTTTAAAACAGAGAAGCATGGGTCTCTCTTTGTAAGAGCAAAGTACAGGTCATGTTCCAGCTGGCAAAGGGGTTTCTTGTGAAATCACATCAAGTTTAGAGGTTGGTTATTTTCACCATTTTTTTTTTTCCTCTAGACAAAAGATATGGAAGCTTTGGGCCATTCACAAAACCAAGTCCTCACTATGCTCATTACCAGCACATCAACGGACTGCTTCACACACTAGTGACTCCCCGACTCTCTTTCTTTCTTCATTAGTATATGTTTGTGAAACACTGTAATTAAATTCACTGGGGGGAACAGTACATATACATATCACATTTTAATCATTTTTAGTTCCTCTTCTGCTCTCTGCCCTCCCATCTCCCCAGATCCATAGAAAATCTCATAGAAAATCTTCACCCCTCTTCACGCTAACACTTTTCTTGTTACAAAACAAAGTCAGCAAACTACTGCTCACTGACCAGTTGCCTGTTTTTATAGATAAGTTTTATTGGAACATAGTCATGCCATTTGTTTGTTAAACATGGCCACTTAACACCTCAATGACAAAGATGAGTAGCTATGGCGAGGATATATGGCCCATAAAGCCTAACGTAGTCATCATTTTGTTGTTTAAGGAAAAAAAGAAAAAAGAAAGAAATAAAAAAAGAAAACCCACTGTCCCCTGTTATAAAGAGCTGAGTTTACCTTTTAGTCTCTGTTACTCAGAACTGTGCTCTGAAGACCTTTTCTGAGTCCAGCATCCATGGAACTTCCTTTGTCCCTATTTCGCTGTCTCTGTCTGTCTGTCTCTCTCTGTTGTTTCCTAGTTCTACAAAAAATAGGCTTTTGTTATTGTTTTCCTTGACTTGAGTGGTTTTTCTGAATGGCGAATGAGAAAATACTGACCTGACTCTGCATGTTCAGATTGGAAATCCTCAGATAATGGTCTCAGAAATTGTTCTTTGTTTGCTTCTTTGGTTGGTTGGGTTTTGAACATTAGAAAGAAAACCTAGCATACTAAATATCTTTCTCCTAAATATAGTAGTTTTTTTTTCACTCCTTAATTTAATGATTTTAGGCTATTTGTAATTCTCTAAGATATACTTTAGTTCTCTCAGTAGAGAATGTAAACAGTTTTTTAAAAAGCCATGGACAAAATTTGTTTTACAGTCGCCACTGCCCTAAATCTGACTCAGACTCTTCCGAGTAATATTTAGCACTTAAGTCTTCACAATAACTATTAATGAATACATGATATAAATGTTAAAAAAAATAGGTAAAAGTAATCTGCTCTTAGAAATTCCCACCTTTACCCTCAAATTTTTCTACTTATTCAAGTCTTATTTATTTACATATTAGGCTTATTTTAAATTAACCCAAAATTTTTCTGATCTTTAGTATATTTGTATGTTTACCAAAAACCACATACTATCCAAATAGCTTTGCAATTTAGTTAGATTTTTAAAATGAAGTGAGATTTCAATTGTAATTATACTATTCATTACTTTTGTTTATGTATTTTTAAGGGTAATCTGTTTCAGCAAAATTTAATGAAGGACTAGTGGTATTAAAATACATGTTAAGATTAATTTGTAGCTTAGACTGCTATCTTTCAGAATCTCAATTTTTAGCCAGGCATGATGGTGCATGCCTATGATCCCAGCACTCAGCAAACTGGAGCCTAGCCCAGAAAACAGGTACTAAATGAGACCCTGACTCAAAATAAAAGATGAAAGGGGGGACTGGGGATGTAGCTCAATGTGAAAGCCCTGGGTTCAATCCCTAGTACTGAAAAATATTCAAATTTTAAATGAATTTTATATAGTATTTGTATTTCCTAGTTGTTAATAGATTTCAATGAGCTTTAGTATATGAGCAGAAATGTCAGAGAAATCAAATTATTTTATCCCAGATTTTTAAAGAAGCATCCTATCAATCCTTAGACTCTAGCTTTATTCTCCTTCTTGGTTTCATGTATGGATTTATAATCTTTTAAAGATGGTTGTCAAGATCAAATAACAAAGGAAGGAAGGGAGGAGAAAGAAGGAAGGGAAGAAGGAAGGAGAGAGGGAGGGAAGGAAGGAAGGAATGAAGGAGGGAAGGAAGGAGGGAAAGGAGGAAGGGAAATGCAAAGTGAGGAAAGGAGGGAAAGAATGAGAGGTGAGATCTGTCCTACCTGCCGCCTGCTTCTCTTGAGCGCCAAATCCCAGGCACTACTACCTGCCGTCTTTTCCAGACAGATATTTTCTCTTCTGACTGCTGAGTTTTTAAAAAAAGTAATGTATCACCATTTTCAAAGATACTGGAGCTTTTGATTGGAAAATCCTGAAGTCAAGGGTATGGGAGTTTCTTTTTTAGTAGATATTTCAGGCACCTTGGAAGACTAAAGTAAAGGGAAGCAGGAGGGAGACTATCTAGGTGAGGACCCTCCTGACCTCATACACATAAGCCCAGACTGTGCATCACAAAGTTTACTCACTCTACATCATTCTCTTCTCTGGTTTTGGAGAAATGGTAAGTGCTCTGTCGGAGAGAAAACACCATCCAGTCAGCCTCAGGATGTCACTGAACACTTCCCAAAGAACGGGATGTGATGCAGGGCAGAAGGGACTTTCTTCCCAAGAAAAGGGGTCAGCGTGTGGAAAGGCTGGAGGTAGGGAGACTGAAAAGCGGTCATGTGGTGGGAAGTTACTGCTGACCTCCCAGAGCAGACTTTCCACTGGACAAGGAGGGGTTAGGTCTGTACTACTAGAGCTAGTGCCAGGAGTGCTCTAACTTTGTAGGCTTATGAAGAGCTCAGAAGGTGATTTTTCCACAGCTCTGGGCTGAGCCCATTATGCTTGTCAGCCATTTCTCATGTTGACCGGGACTAAAACATTGGCAGGAACAGAGATGTTTAGTTGTACATAACTCATCTAAAGAAGCAGCCTCCAAACATCTAACCTTCCCTGTTAGGGCCAACAACACTGAGTTCAGCAGCTAAAAGAAACTGTGTCATCCATGTAGGACCATCTGGGTTTTGTTCTTTTTTATTTAATTATATAACATATCAAATACATGTTATACTTATGTAAATATATAGCATATGAAAATATATTATACATTCTTAAATATGCATAAGTATATGAGTTTGGGGGTCCCTAAAAGGAGAAAATGTTTCTGGAAGAAATGTACTTGAATATAATTGCTGTGAGAATGGGGTTCCAGCTCTGTCTTGTACATATCTGTCCTCAGTCCCTAGGGCTGCATCTTACACATAGTAGGCGCCCAACTGCCAAGTGTTGGGTGGGTGGGTGCATGGTGGATGGATGGATGGAAGGACCCTGACTATGAAATTTCTTCTGTTCTTCTGCCGTTGAGTAGTTAAAGTTGCCAATAAAGAGATCAGAACTCCAAGAAAGAGTAACTTTGGGGTAGATAGGAAAAGAATGACCAATTTATAAACCAGGCTTAGGAGTCAAAAGTTAGGCGCTGGCAACTGGGTATAGTACAAGGAACTCAAATGAGAAATTGCCAGTATTTTTGTAAACTGAATTTTTCTATAAAATTATGACATTAAAAGTGTCTATTTCAAAGGAAAAAACCAGGGAAAGACAATAGGAATACAAAAGGAAATTTTAAAAAGCCACAGAGAAAAAGTACTGTGGTATCCTGGGGTACATTTTGAATTTGAAACCACTTAAGCAAAATCGTTATGTTGAAGACGTTTTTAAAAATGGGATCAGTGCCAAGATTTTCAGTCAATTCTATATGTCAAGAAGCTTGTGTCACTATCTGATTGACCTAAGCATGAGAATGATAATAGTAACTTGATGAGCAGTGAGATAAAACTTCACTACTTCTCCTTACCAATCATTTGCCCCACAAGAGATATTATTCACTGCAGTTTTTAACCTTTTACCAGATATTTAGAAAATAAAACCTAAAAATTTCATTTTCATGTGTTTAGGTAAATCTATCCCAGAAAATACAGGCACCTTGGGACTGAACATTTCTTTCAGTCTTGGCCCAAAGGCAATCACATTAGGAACACTGTATGCATTTGGAGTGATAAAAACTGAGCTGTGGTCTAACCTATTGCATAATTTTCATTCTAAAATTACTTTACACTGGACATAATGACCCCATCAGTCAACCTATCATCTGGCTGGTTAAATGAAGTAAGAAAATAATCTCAGTTGGTCTCAGAGGACTGAGAATTCAACTGCCTGAGGGGCTGAGATTTCCTGAGAATTTGTTCTAGATCTCTGTTGGGCAAGTCAGCATTCAATCTTACCTTCATTCTCCCCAGGAAAGGACATTTAGGCCAAAGGAGAAGCTGCTTTCGATGACGCCTGTAACCCAAGATGGGAACACTGAACCAAGCCAAAAAACTTTTTTTTTTTTTTTTAGTGCATCTAGTGTACAGTGATTGCTCCTAATGAGGCAGCCTTACTTGAAAAATCCTCCCCAGATGCTAGCAGAGAGCTCTCCTTAAGTGTCTTTGAAACAAAGATACACTGGGGCAGAAAGTCAGTGCTCATTGAAGAAATCGCAGCTGCATAAACAACGCTTGCTCACTACAAGAGGAAAATTTATAGTATTTGTCAGGAAAAAGCAAACACCTGGGGACTCTGTTTGTGACACAGTGTCACATTCAGCGATCCTTTGAGCCAGCACCATAAGCACAGATTAACAGCAGAAGCAGCTTGCTCATGATATTTGAGGAACAACAGTTCTTTCAACCTTGCTTGTTTATTATTTCACATTTTAGGAGGCTCTTACATGCCTTTCCATCTATACTTCTGTGGATGTTAGGAAAAGAAAGAAAACTAGGGTAATGGATCCTTCACCATCTCATTATCTATACTTTCTGGAAGCAAAGTTCCCATTTTTAAAAGAAAACAAAACTAAGTCCTCTGGAGAATTTCAGTGGTGGTAGACATTCCTTCCAGAAACTATTTCCCCTCAGGTCTAGAGATTTGGCACAGCCTTCCAGCAATATTCTCCAGACATTGCATCTCAAGCAGAGATGAAATTGGTTCTAAAACCAATCCAGAGTTCCTCTCTTTTAAAGAAAGTCTATTTAAAAAAAAATTCTACCATCTATCATTGCCTTTATGTTCTAAAAGAAATGAGCATTTAACAAGAAAAATTGGTCTGCATAAATAGCTCCAAAAAAGGGCAGAACCTTCCACTGAGTAGTTATATGGGAAAATTCTGTCTCCCCAGTCTTTCTCATTTCACTCCTGAACAATGAAGATTGTGACAGGAGGTAGCCCAGTCCACTGTCTGGCATTTGGGGATTACTGCATTAGGGGAAAAACCATCGCAAACTTGTTGTGCCAACAGCTACGGGAAAGGGAGATGTTTTACTGTGTGCTGTCCATACGCAGCCTTTCATAGTCATCCGTCATTACCCGTATCTCAGCAATCTGTAAGTGTTTGAAAGGGGCCTCAGGAAGAATTCAAACGTTGTGAGTTTTTAGTTAATTTAAAAGTTTGGCAAAATTCGTATTAAACACCCCCAAGAGTCTGAAATCATTAAAGCTCTGTGGAATTTCAAAGAGCTTAGTGATATTTTCTTTTTAATGAACCTGACCCCAGAAATTCATTTTTAAAGGGAGTGTTACTGTAGAAAGGATTCTGAACATTTTCAGAATAACTTATGGTACCAGTGAAAGTACATAGACTCCCCAGTGGTTTCATACAGGAATACGTGCGTGTGTGTGTGTGTGTGTGTGTGTGTGTGTGTGTGTGTGTGAGCTAAAGCACTATCCAGGGAGAGCCCTACTTTTCTTAGGGTTCCAGAAACCTGCCACTTATTGTTCTGACCCTAAGAGACAAATTCTGAGCTTTTATTCCTTTATAAGAGGCTTCTGAACAGGAAAATCAAGGGCAGATTGAAAATTTAGGCAGAAAGTAAATGCTAAAGTAAGGGCCCAGAAAAAGCATTTTGAGTGAGAAATAACCAGACAGGTGAAAAAAAAAGAGCACAAAAATGTTGGGCTATATTGCAGAGATGTCCCAAAATGCATCCTCAGACTTCCACGGACCCACAGCCGTAACCAGCTGTGTCTGGTGATCTCCTGCTGGGTTTGGCACTCCTCTCTGTTTAACAAACATGCTTAAAGTTGGCTGGGACATTATGTGGCAGAAAGGATTGTGTTAATTGGTACGTTTAAGAGGGAAATTTGCTCACCTGCAAACATTCCTGGCAGCGACTTCTGTTCTTCTTTATGCTCAGGGAAACAAAATGGGCTTATCCAATGGATTTAGCTTTGATACTTCCTTCCCCAAATCCCACTTTCACCGGACTTCCAGTGATGGCCACATAACCTGGGGATGCTGAGCTAAGTAGAAAAGACTCCCACTCCCAAACGGCCTGCTGTGCTTGCTTTAGAGGAGGGTGGCTCAGGAATCAGGGGAACTGGACCTATCTCTAGAATCATATTTAAAAAGAGGAAGAAAGTTAGTGAATATCAAAGTTTGGGATTTTCTTGCTCATTTCATTTTTTATTCATTTATATTTACACTATTCATTTTTGCCTTTTTCAGACCAGAAAACCCTGTTTTCAGTTGAAATGTTATTTGAGATCACTATAAATAATAAACTTGAAGCTAGCTTGATGGTAGGGAGGAGGATATGGGGAATAGGAGCTGGATCCTAAGCCTGAGGTATCCCAGTGGGTTCCACTGGTCCCATCTGCCTCCTGAGCACTCAGGAGACCTGGTGGAATAATCATCTTTTTGACAGAATCATTTCAGCCCTCAATCTGCTGACTCTGGTAGTACCATAGAAAACATACCAGATATACGTCTGTGGTTAAGACTGTCGAAGAGGAGTTTGGGTCTGTACATAGAGATGTATAACAAAGGCAAAGCAGGCCGTGACAAGATCAATAGTTTGCTTGTAACTAAGTGCATAGAAAGCAGTTATAAATGTCCTGTTTACGTGTGTCTAGGGCATAGCACAGACTCATACCAGAGCCATGAGGGCAGAAAGACATCACCTTTACTGAATTAAAAACAAATGGCTTTCAGTGAATCACAATTGAAATTTGAGGTATAACTCATTGATATATGTGAATAGTTACATATAGTTTTTTGTATGTAAGTCTAGTTGATAGATGGGATGGATGACAGATAGCTAGATAGATATTTGAAGTAATACAGGAAAATCTTGACGTGAAAGCATCAAAAAATATAGAAAGACAGGAAAAAAATTGAAACTTGAAAAAAAACTTGAAATTAGAAATTTTTTAAGGTTTTATTTGAGCTGTTGCCTGTAAAAAGAAAGAGCTTTCAAAATAATAAAAGACCAAATAAATCTTGTCTTTTTCCTCTAAATAATCTACAAAAATTAGAATTCTCCCATGTGGTGGTTTGAGAGATGTGTCATGTGAATTGTACACTTACACTGATGGATCTGAGTTTTGCCAAAAATGATGGACGCTTCAGAAAGAAGGATAACGGAACTTGAATAGCTCCCCTTATGTCTAGGTATGTAGCTAGTGGTAGAGTGCTTGTCTAGCATGCACAAGGCCCTGAATTTGATCCCTGTGGTAAAGAAAAAAAAAATGAATAGCCTCTCTTAGATAACTAAAAAGAAATTTGTTTGCCATTTTTATGTCCAATATGGAAACGCTTTAATGATAGAGCTCTTGGGTTTAAATGTTAAAGTGGTGACTCTGGAAATATATGGTAAAATAAACTGTGTTTTATGACTCAGCCATCTTTTTTTTTTTTTTCTTGGGTGCTGGGGATCAAACTCAGCAAGCACTCTAATCACTGAGCTAAATCCTCAGCCCTGACTCAGCCATCTTGAAACAACATGTACTACTCTTAATAAGTTTAATTTACTTTTCATGGTATATTTACTTCTTATAAATTATAACAAATTTCCTTATGATCAGATTGAAATAGAATTTCTAAGGACATTTGTTTCCCTAAAGGCATTTGTTATGGCTTATTTGTAGATGTCCTCCCAAAGTTTCAAGCACTCACAGGTGGGGCTTTTTGGAGGTGGCTGAATCTAGGGTGTGTGATACTGGTATTAAGGGTGTGTGATAACTAAATGGGTATAACATAGTTCTGGATGTGGATAATGGAAGCTCCACTCTGAGTTTGGGTGGCACCAATCAATAGGCTTATAGTCGGGGTGAAATATAAAGGGAGAGAGGGAAGGCAGGCTTGCTGCTGCTGCTTGCTACCTTCTGCCTGCCATGCGATGGACTGTTTCTCCTCTGCCATGCTACCCTGTTTTGGAACCAGCCGACTACAGACAGAAACCTCTATAAACTGTGGGCTGAACTAAAACCTTTCCTCTTTTAACTTTGGATGTCAGCTATTTTGTCTCAACAATGAGAAAAGTAACTAAGACAGCATTACTATTTACTTTAAAATGAAAGAGCAAATTCTCTGTCTTGATCTTTAAAATAAGTAACCAATTTATATTAAAGAGGCTGAGCTCCCATATTTCATGTTTAGAATAATAAAAAAGAAAACACAAAAATGACGTTCTAAGCAGTATGTGTTTCTTAAAGATTATATTGAACTTCAACTTGAAAATTTTAATTTTTTTAATTGACAAAGGATTACCAATAACATCTGGTAGGAGATTAAAAGAGCAGAATCTTTTAGTGTAGTTTAAACTAAAAAAAAAAAAAATCACGAGATACGGAAAAGGTTGTGCATCTGTTTTAGTAAAGTCACTGTCCCTGCACATTTTACGGCATCTCTTGTGAAGTGTAAATGTAGAAATACCTTAAAAGGATAGAGCCACTCTTGGTAATATTAAGTCCATGATATTTGTGATATGGGTTTGGAAAAGAGGAATCCACATGTGGAAAGTCCTTCCATCAGCCCAAGGCAAGAGAATGCTTTCATTTAATGATTTTTTTAAAATGTTGATGCTAGTCATTTTTGTCACCTAGAGCATACAAAAAAATGAAACAAAAGAAACTTGACTCCTTGGGTCCTTCACTTTCCCCTACAGCCATACCCAGTCTCAGTCCAGGAAAGGGAGGACCAATGTTCATTAAGTACTGAGGAACTGGACTGTCCATCTATCCATCTTTTGTTCTCTCCTTTGATTCTCTGATGGTTCATAGCTAACTTTTTCCATTTCTTCTTGTGAAGAGAGGGGGAAAGCCACCAGTTATTTATTTGGCAAGCTATTCTTCACTACAATACCAATTTACTAAGGGCTTCCTTCATTTTCCCAGGAATGTATTTTATTTGTAACAAACAGTGTTAAAATACCTCTGGGAAATTATGATGTAACAGTAATCAGTGCTTAGAAAGCCCATTTGGGAACATGTTCGATGTATAATCATTACTAGGAGTTGCATGTCATTCTGAAATTTCTCATTTCTTTGGATACCCATCGTTGACAGAGAACCCTCCACACTCAAAAATCTTTTTAGCTTGTATTTCAATCTCCTGAAAAGACTGAAGGAAAGTGAGACAGAAAAACTTAAAAGTATGTTTACTGATACAGGAAATACACACAACACACACACACATACACACACTCAGACTTACTGAATTGTTGCCAATTCTTTTTCAGTCATTTTCATCCTGAGTAGATCAACTGTTGAGTGCATTCAGTAATTAAAAGTTATGGAATAAATAAACCTGCTGAATTCTGCAAAGAGAATAGACTGCGGCTTGCATTACAGTTAGGATTGTGTAAGGTAAGAGCGTGTGTTGAGATGCTCTGGATGAATTTGAAGCGGTTGTCCTATGGGCCCACTTCAGCTGTGCATGGATTTATAAATGCTGTATTCCTGAAGGGTGCAACATTTCCTTCAGGAGAGCAATACCCAGAGAACGGGAACAGGACAGCAAGCAAGGCAGCCTCATGGCGTAATTTCAGCCCCATTAACTTTAGAATTTCTAACAACACTAAGCAGAATATTGCCTGTTTTTTATGAAAAATTCAAAAATTTTGTTTTGAAAAGAGGAAATTTTCTTAAGATAGTTATTCGTAATGTAGAATGATACAGATATCATAGTAACCACTTAGGTTTAATTAAGCAAAATATGAAGGCAATAACATCATCAAGGTTTCTCGTCCTCTCCCTCTTCTCCACCAATCAGAATTTCTATGAAACAGGAAGATTGATAGAAGAACTTTATTCATATTCTCTCTGGGTATGACTAGTCATCCATTGTAAATCCAAACAGTATTCTTGCTATATACACATATAGTTCAATTCTGCACTGCACAGGGAATAGATGCCTAACAAATATGTAATCTGAGACCAGACAGGAAGTAAGAGAATATATGAAAAATTGGCAGACACCAACGTCTATTAACTTTTTTTATGCATAGAAAAATATTTGGACACAAAAAGTCATAACTCGGTTAATAGTCTTATGTTGCCTTTGCCCACAATTCTGCAAAAGCAGAAGAGACAGAGAGGGGAAGAGAGATAAAGATGAAGACACAAGAGAGGATTAAAGACACCCTAGAAGTTTGAATGAGATTGCCAAAGAGCTGTCACATCAGCACTTACCAACCATTATATGTACAATGAATGAAGAGTTTCTTGTTTGAGGAGCAATTTGAGCAAATGAACAAACTAACCAAACTCTTAAAGTGAGACTGTGTATATCCCAAGCACATTGTTTTGCCAAATTATTCCACTGTTTCTTCATTACAGCTCCAGGCTCAAGGAGCTTTCTCTACTCTCCTTTCTCCTTCTGTCCCCAACACACACACACACACACACACACACACAGGCACACACACGCACACACACGTGCACACACACTTTTGCATGCATGCACTGTGTTCCAAGTTGGTGCTGTATTCCTGTATTCTTAAGTTACATTCAGAACTACAGAGGAGATGGGGCGTTTGCAGACTCTCTTTGTACCAACATAAGCCAACATTTTTCTGCAACTTGTTTCTAGGGTCACTGGGAATTTGTTTTTCTGCCAGATACTGCTATGCTCCATAGACATATCCTAGTTTTTTAAAGAAAAAGAAAATGAAACTATGATTCTTTTCGAAGTCTTTATCCAGGCAAGGGGAAAAATTAGTGGTACTTCTATGCCAGGAAAGGTTCCTGCCAGCCTTGGAAGTGTCTCCTGACTTATAACTGTGAGCACAGAGCTTGCCTGTGAGATGAAAAACTTATAAAGTATAGTTCAACTTCAAACATCATGTCTACTGAGCATAGCAGTAAACAAGTCACATCAGACAAAGATAAAGTCCTCCGGAATACACGCCAGGCCTCCAGTGACCTAGAACTTTGGTCCTGATATGCAGCTAAGTGAAAGCAGGACTGTCTGTGGTGATGTTTTGGCTGGTGAGTGGAACACTGGGACCCCTGATGAGGATACCCAGATGATATGGAACACTTCTTAGTTGAAATTTTGCTGAATTAAATGTGTCTTGAAACTCATGGATCCATGGAATTTATAGTGGTCTCAGATAGATTTACTGCATAAGGTTCTGGCACCAATGCATGAAGAAAAATGGAAAATAAAGCCAACTGTTGGAGGGGGATTTTAAAATGTGAAAGACTTGATTCTTGCAGTCCAATATTCTGTCTAATGCAAATGTCTGAGTAGTTTCCTACTCCCCCCATCCCGCCAAAGGCCTTCGTTTAAATAAAGGAAACTAATCTACTTTGGGAAGAATCTGTGTCAGTTAGAAGAGTAACAGAGCATTTAAGTGGAGAAATAAAGTTGTTTCTGAATATGAAAAAGAAATGGAACACAGCCATGGGAAATTGAAAGTAGTTCCTGAATTAGCGTAAGGCACACAATTAAAGATGTAGGAACAGGCTGATCTGGGAGCTCTTGGAGCTTCAAGAAAAGTAGAGAAGGTAGTGAGGAAGGTGTCTAAGGACCAAAGAAGAGGGACAGGTACCATCTTGTCACTCACTTAGTCAGCTTTACCTAGAAGGTCTCCCGCATGGTCCCTACTTTCAATCCACAAGCAGGTGTGTTTGTACTATCCACAAATTGGCAGAGTGAAATATTCAAGGAAAGTCAATGAAGAAAGTATCAGATGACTCATTTGCTTCAGAATTATGAAAAGACATCCATAATCTGTCCTCGTGAAAGTGTCACATGTTGCTCAAGTTATTACATGGTCTTATATTTAAAAAAACATACGGGCTAGCTTTGAGGTATGGAAGAAGAGAAATAGAAGTGCACAGGAAAATTGAGGTAAAAGGGATCACTCTTCAGAATGGCCTAGACCGACCCGGTAATTGTTAGGATGAACAGGACTCTTAGACATGTGATGGTCGTGTGATAGTCATTAGACACGTGTGGAGTGGTTGCTACACGATTGTTTTTAACTCAACCCCTAACTAAATTTAGTACTTAAAATTATCTTTTTCACTCTTTCTTTGAGTTTAGATATTTACCAAATATGTAAGATTTGGAGAACTTCTGGAAACATCAAAATATTTTGTTAAAAAATGGTTAATTGACTAACCACATGATTTGTACATCTTCATTCATCAAATATTTATTGAGCTGCTCCTTTGTGCCATGCATGGAGCACAGCCATGAATAACATCCCTGGTACTTACATTCTAGGAAGGAAAGGCAGGTGTTCAAGGGATATTCAGAAAGCACAGTGAATGTTTGAATTTTAAAAATTATTACAGTAAAAAACACATTGCTATTAATCCCCCTCAATATACCCCCCTTCACTTTCTGAAGTAGTTCTGGAAATCCTCTTTTGTGAGCGTCTTTACAAAGTGTGATGAAAAATATTGTGAATGCTGCTGCGAAGTGCCATACAACAGAAAGTCGGACTACTTGAAAAACAGAGTGTTTTGTCCTCATCCACCTTATTCACCAGATATGGCACCAGGCAACTTCTGACTGACTTTTCCTCAAACTCACCATAACCATGAAAAGTAAATGTTTTGAATCAATTCAGGAAATCAAGGCAGCCATTACAGTACAACTGACCCATGAAAAAGGGTTCCTGGAACTGCTTCAGATAGTAGCAAGAATGATGAGACGAGTGTTTTTGAAGTGAGGGGGAATATTTTGAGGGAGATTAATGGCCATGTGTCTTTTACTATAATACTTTTTTTTAACTTTTTAAATACACACTATAGTTTTGGGTCATACCTTGGATGAATTTCCTAGGGCTGCTGTAATAAATTACACAAACTGGGTGTCTTAAAACAAGAGATGCATTTTCTCACAGTTCTGGAGGGCAGAAATCCAAGGTATCTGGAAGGCAGCATCCCCTCTGGGGCTGCTAGAGGAGAATTCAGTCTTTTCTAGCTTCTAATAGTTGTCAGCGTTCCTTGGTGTGTGGGCACATTGCTTGAACCTCTGCCTCCACGGGCACATTACTTTCTCTTCTTCTGCCTGTGTTGTATCGTCCTTCCTCTTCTTTATGAGGACATTTGCAGCCACATTTAGGGTCCCCATCCAGATAAACCCTGATAATCCCATCACAATATTCTGAAGGTAATCATGTCTGTCATCTTCTAAGGTAATATTCACTTTTTTGTCCATATATAATTGTTACAGCTTCCCTTAATTATGACATGAACACTTCTGTTGAGGGCCACCACTTACCCATGACCACAAACAATATACAAATTCAATAAATTCAGATGATTACAAGAGCAATGAGGGAAAAAGCAGGACGAAGAGATCAGAGTGACAGAGATGCTATTTTCATTGACGGGATGAGAGACGGCCTTTTTAATAAGGTCACAGATCAGCAGAGACCTACTTGAAGTAGATGAGTATACAGTCTTTCAGGTAGAAAGATGAGTAAGTACAAAGGCCCTAAGACTAGAGGTTGTGTTTTTAGAGATGAGGATGGTAAAGAAGCATACATTTTAGAATAGAAGTGTAACAGGTATGGGAAGAACTTAATTTTATTCTTAGTAAAAAGGAAAGCCTTTGGTGGCTTAGAGATAAAGAGTAATTGAACTGACTTCTATTACTGTGGCTGACATGTGGAGAACAGATGATAGGGAGAGGGCACCGAGGCAGCATAACCATTTAGGGAGATACTACAATATTCTAGGCAGAAGCTAACTGTACCAAGGCCTAGCGCAGTGGTCACAGAAGTAGTGAGAAGCGATCTGACTTGAGGTGTACTTTGAAGGTTGAGCCAATAGCATTTGCTGATTATATGAGTGTAGGAGAATGATAGAGGAGTCAAGGAAGAATCTAAGAGCTTTTTATCACACAACCAAAAGGATAAGAGTTACAGTCAAATGAGATTTGGAAGATGGGGAGAAGCAGGTTAGGGAATCAAAACTTCCATTTTGAAATTCGAGATGCCTTTTAAACATCCAAGTGGAAATGGTCTATAGTCAGTTGGACACATAAATCTGGAGATTAGGTCAGAAGACGTATACCTAGGTGTCAATGGTAAGTGGCTGGTATTTAAAATCACCAAGGAGCAAGTGTAGCTAGAGAAGAGGGCCAAAAGTGAGCCCTGAAACACTCCAAAAATCAAGAAATCAGGAAATTTAGACAAACCAGGATAAAGGCCAATGTAGGGAGCCGGTGAAAAACTGAACCCATGAAAGTCTGCTAGCTTGGAAACATAAATTAAAAGGTGGTTTGTGAAGGGAGTAATCAACTGTGTCCAAAGCTACTGATAGATCAGATAAGATGAGGACTGAGATTTGCCACTGAACTTGTTAGTGGGGGAGTCATTAGAGGTCTTGACAACAGCATTTGTGGGCACAATTTTCACCTGGAATGAGTTCAGAAGAGAATAAGAAAAAAATAAAATGTAGACAGTTGATTTGGAAAATTATTGCAACGAATGGTGGTATTAAAGGAATTAAAATAAAGGACACCCTATAATATAATATCATGCTGGGAAAATGTTCCTATCAAGAAACAAAAGGTGGTAATGTAGGCAAAGGAATGAGCGCAAAAGGGAAGTGAGTGAGTGAGGGAGGAGGGACAGGAGGCAGGACCTGAGCAGCCAACCTGTTGTAAACAAAAGCAAAGTCATCAGCTAAGAATGGGGAGGGCAGACAAGGGTAAAGTTTGAGAAGTATGGAACGACGTTCAGAGAGCAAACTGTCAAGGACAGCAGTGAATTATCTAATGAATTTTCTAAAACATCTCTGTTCCATTGAAATATAATGTATCCTACCTATGGAATTTATAATTTTTCTAGTAGGCACAATGAAAGTAAAAAGAACCAGCTATAATTAATTTTAATGACATTTTATTTAACCTGACTTATTCAAAATTACTGCTTCTATATGTAATCGGTATTAAAAATATTTAGATATTTTAGATTCTTTTTTTCTTTTAGTACTAAAGTTTCAAAAGCCAGTGTGCATTTTACATTTTAAGTACATTTCAATTCAGGAAAGCTACATTTCAAGTGCTACATTTCAATAGTCACATGTGGCCAGTGGCTACCATATTGCACATCACAAGTCTAGCCTAGGAAATAAAGTAGGGCTAATGAAGAACACTGAGCATCCCTGGGAAAGGGGCAGAGGGAATCAGTGGCATGTACAATGAAATAATTGTACGGATTGACCGCAGGACATAATACATAGAAATTTAAATGGGGTGAGGAGGTATAAAATGATGGGAGGGGCAACGGATTGTTCTAGTAACATCAAAGAACTTTTAGAGCTGTAGATGCTATGCACCATACAAAGAGGTCTAGAAAAATTCTTGCCTTCACAAACTGAGCTTGGTGGCAGATATACCAAGAGCAGTGCTATGAAGATGGTATGTGATAAATCCCAGAGCAGTAGCTCAAAATGTGCCCTATGAAAATTAAAATGAGAAAGAGTTCATTTCCAATTAGGACAGTCCAGAAGGGTTCACACGAGGTGGTAGGTAAATCAGGCCTTGAAGGATGAGTGAGATTTTAATCAGATGTGGAAGATATGGTCTAGAGTTAGGGGAAAAGCATAAGCAATGATAGAAAAGCCAAAATGTTCAATGTCTTGTGCTAAGAGTCACAAAACCTTAATATTAAGAGAATTAGTAATCACAGTGGGGCAGACAGCCTATACATAGTGATGAGTCTTTGAAGGAGAGCACTAGGCTAAGTTCCCTTGGGGAAAAAAGTCTATTCATAAGATACAGCCACATCCCCACCACCAGCCCCCAACACACTGTTTCCTAGAACTAAGAAAAAATAATATGAAAGAGTGTCCCAAAGAAATAAATGCCTGCCTTCCTGCCCTTCAAACCACCCCCAACACATGCAGGTAAAAAAGCTTTCTTCTTTCCTTCAGAAATCAGCTTCATGTTCTTCTTACATTCTTTTCTTTGGAAATGGTCAGTTACATTGAAAGAGAAGCAACAGATTTACTTTTCATTCCCACATCCAGGAATGAAACATTTGGAACCAACTAGGATCACAATTGATCTGATTAAAAGGGCTTTGATTACTACTAGCATTTTTTTTTTAAAGATAGGAGATGTGCTCTTACCACACAGACCCAGTTTATAATGCTTTTAGAAAACAGGCTGTACACATATACTGTAAGCTTTTTTTTCTGATTCTGTTTCTATTTAAATTTTAAGAGAGAACAAGCACTTCACCTTATTTTGGTTCTTATACAGTTATGGTTGAACAAGAGGAAACTTAGTTTTTTCTAAGTATGTACAGATTGTTTTTGCCACCAAAAAAAAGTCACCCTCTTTTTCTTTTCCCAAGCCTCAAAAAAAAAAAAAAAAAATCTAAATGGTCAGGGAAACCTGCCAGTATGTCTACTCTCCTTATTTCACAAGAATTTCCCACTTCAATCAGAATATTTAGAAACAGTAAGAAGAGCTAGATGTTTCCACACGAGACTTTAATAATACTGTGCTTTGTATTTACATACCATGTAGCCTTGGTACTTCAGAGCTCATCATTTTAAGTTTACAAATCAGGGTATGAAAGCACAAGGTTTAGAGCCATGCTTCCTTCCCAACACTAAGTTATTAATGCCAGGATTGGAACTCATTACTGTACTGACTCACGTGGTCCTACAACTAAAATTCACCCTCATAACCTAAAGTGAAGTGCCCACTAAGTAGAATATGTCCTATTGATTGAATTGAATGTACTATTTATTCAAGATAATTTTAAGAACCATGGAGTTTTAATATAAATTACCATATTAAACCTTATGGCACACATTAGTATAAATATAGAGTAAGGTATCATTCAGCGAAAACTAACACTTAATATGAATTAATAAATGTATAGTCATGTAATCCAATCAGTTCCACAAGATGAAATATATTTCAATTGAAAAGACAGAAGATAGGTCAACATACTTAAATGTGAAGTACACCCTTAAAATTTTTTCACTAACATGCTGTAATTGTGATGGCGACAGTGCCACTGATCATACTGCTACATGTGCTATCAAGTCTCCTTATTGGGAATAAAAATGTCCATCGGCTGCTGATGCAGTTAGGAAGGTAAGAAATCCAGTTCTCTTAACGCTGGCCATGGCTTCCAGCCCGATGCTGTGAACCCTCACGTGTCTGGGAGATTCTGTAAGATCTGTCTCAAGGAAGCGCAGGCAACCATGTGGGCATCTGAAGGAAGATTAGCAAGTGACTGAATCAGCTTCTTGACTATTGTCTTCAAACACTGGTGGGCAGCATTTAAGTCTCTGTCAAACTGCTGTCCTTCAATTTGTAGAGCCAAATGACTGCAGATGTTTCTAAACTCAACGCTGTCCTGAAAGCAGCAGAAAATACAGACAGGAAATTAGATGATAGGAACATTGCAGTGCTTTGCTTACCCAGATTCCAGAGTTTTCTCAGAGAACTAATCTCTTCCATCTGCAGCCTATGTGCTTTGACCAAAACTGATTCTAGCCACCCCTCCTGGAAACAGTCCCATTGAGTATATCACCCCAACACCAGCCATGTGGACTTTCCAGGAATGGAGATTTGACCCAAGATACAGGCCACAGTCCCACATGTGCTAGATTAGGAAAAAGAAGCCCTCTTTAACTGGAGCTGCTGGAAAACATCTTGCCACCATACAGAATGAGTCCAAATGAGGATGAAGCCAACACAGAAGAAAGCAAAACCAAGTGGTTTAAAAAGACAGACTCTAATTACCTTTCCTAAGTGTGTGAACAATATCCCTCCAGGATTTTTCAGCTATCTGAGTTAGTAAATATCCCTTTTTCACTTGAGCCAATTACAGTTGAGTTTCTATTACTTGTTCTTAAAAGAGCTGCAACTAATACACAAATAGCTTCTGTTTCTATTATTCCATATGCATTGTGTTCAAGATTCCAATGGAAAATTCATTAATGAATATTGTTTTAAGATATTTCCAATGCAAATTTAGAAAGAATAGTTCCCAGGTATTTTAAAAGAATGAGGTAATTCAATAGATTTTTAAAATCCCCAATAGTTTACATTCTAAAATCCATTGCATATAAATGGTACACTGAAATTTTTCCACATTAGAGAAGATGTTGAATATATGATCTCTTTTAAACACAAGCAAATAACCTCCCCAAGATTTCTGCTTTTTGCAATATAGCACATTTAGTTTCCCCTAAAACCCACCCCACTGAATTCCTACAATTCTAAATAAAAGAATAAAAATCCTTTCTGAGATTATAAGAGAGTAAAAGAAATGCCTCAACGGCCAGAAAAAAAAGGAAAACCAGACTATTTTAGCTGCCTACCAGTACCATCAGGGAAGAAAGTCTCTTTTGAGCTGGATTTGGGATAAGATTTAAAGTTGACTCTGAAATGTGTAACTGTGGACCTGTACTACACAGTACAGGTACTGTACAGTACAGGTACTTTAAATTTGGAATTACCCTCTACACTATATTCATATTCTGGGAACACCTGTGCTATGAAATTAACTTGACAATTTGAACTGGGATGAAGTATGTATGGCCACACATGGCAAAAGCAAACAAAAGGAAACATGTCCAAAACCCCTGCCCCATAACAGTATTCCCAAAGTCTCTGTCAAAGACGAACTCAAAATATGAAATTTAAAATATAATCTACCGTGAGAGGGAAGATGTAATGGCAGGATTAGATGCCAAGAATTTATAATAGAGACCATAAAATATGTTTAAAATGATTAAAGATGTAAAAGGAAGAATTTTTAAAAGGTTTTAAGAAAAAAACAAACTTGAAAAAGAACCAAATACCACTTTTAAAAATCACAACTATAGTGACAAATTAAAAGCACTACGGACAGCTTCAATCTGATTAGATTTATCTGAAGTGAGGATTAGTAAACTGGATGATAAATATGAGAAAATGATACAGAATACAAGATAAAAAGTTAAAAGTATGGGAAATATGAAGAAGAGAAGCAACATGGATGACAGAATAAGAGAGTCTAATAAACACATTTCCGAGAGAGAATAGGAGAGAAGCAATATTCAAACAGAATAATGGATGACAATTGTCCAGAATTCCTAAAATATGAATCCTCAGGTTCAGGAAGGTAAATGAGCCTGTGAAGAATAAGTTCAGTGTGATCCATGTTTAAACTCACTGACGCAATTTTTTTTGAGTACTGGGGATTGAAACCAGGGGTGCTCTACCACTGAGCTAAAACCTCACTGCTTTTTTTTTTTTTTTTTTTTTTTGAGACTAGATCTCTTTAAATTGCCTGGCTGGGCTGGAACTTGTAATTCTCCTGCCTCAGCCTCCCTAACTGCTAGGGTCACAAGCATGACTCACCTTGCCTGGCTAGAGGCAAAATTACTCTTAAAAGCAACCAGAGGGCTGGGGATTTAGCTCAGTGATTAGAGTGCTTGCCTTGCAAGCACAAGGGCCTGAGTTCGATCCCCAGCACCACAAAAAAAAAAAAAAAAAAAAAAAAAAAAGCAACCAGAAAGTGGAGGATTTAGCTCAGTGGTAGAGCACTTGCCTAGCAGGTGCAAGACCCTGAGTTCCATCCCCAGGACCCTTCCCCCACAAAAAAAGCAACCAGAAAAAGGTCAGATGCAGTTCAAGGAATGACAAGAGAGTCAACTGACTTCTCCCTGTAACAACTGAAGAGAATGGAATAATGTATTGAAATACAATAGCTGTTAACCTAAAAAAAAATTTAAACCTATTAATCTAGTATTTAAAACTCAGGGTAAAATAAATATACTCTCACTTAAAAGGACAGAGTTTACCACTAATGGACACTCACTGTTAGCTCTTTCTAAGGATAAGATTCAGCCAAAGAAATTCGACTCAAAAGGAAAGAATGAAATGTAAGAAAAGTGAACAATAAATTTAAATACATTATATGAATCTAAAGAATTGGTTATTTGAAACAAAAATAACTAAGGGCTTACAAAAGCAACATAGTTAAAAAATGCAGATGATCCTTAACATGCAGAGTGGAATGGTATTCTAAGCACTGTATTTTTCCAGATAAAGATGGCAAAACTGATAAATTTCAGACTTGAAAAGTATATGCATGAAGAATATAAGGATTGTCATCAAAAGTGGAGATATGAATACACACACAAACACATAAAACTTGAAAGCCAGCAGAAGAAAGGGGTATATTAAAATTTTATTGATCTTGTATATAGAAGGTGAAATGGAGAAATGATGGCACAAACATAAAGCAGATAGAAAGAACTAAGACATTAGAAATAAATCTGAATTTATCAATAAGTACAATAAATGCAAGCTGATAAACTCACTTTTTGAAAGACAATGTTTACAAGACTAGATTTTAAACGTCTATCTACCTACTCTTTACAAACAACACGTTTAAAACTAAAACCACATGAAGGTTGAAAGTAAATGGATACTAATGTAAAAAGACAAGAGAAAAAAGCCAAGAAAAGCCAAAAATACAACTGGAAAAAAAGATCATTATTTGGATAAAATAAACTTGATAACCTTAATATGCATTCAATCCACAAACATAAAGGCTTATTTTAACTCAACTTTCTCTGAAACCGATGAATCAAACAAGAAAACAATCAGCATGTACAGAAAAGACTGAAAAAACACTAAGTGGAATGTTGAGCCAATAGAAATAAGCTAAGAATTCAACTCAGTAGGTTAGAGAAAGAAAAACAGAGAATCCTGAAGAAAATGAAAGGGAGAACTAAAAGCTGAGGCAAAGTTTGATTAAAGACTACAGTTTGCTTCCTAACTTTGTACAGGAGACACTATTTTCCCCCAAGAAACACCCTGTCACTTGAGTGATAAGAACCTGGGTTTCTGAAGAAGTGCTTATTTGACAATGTCCCCCAAGAATCAAAACAAATGTCCATTTATTTCAATTCTGCAAAGGCAGCAGGACCATTGTGCAAGCTAGAAGCTGGGATAGAAGGATAAACACACAGTAGCGCCCGTCCTCAAGTATTCCCAGGCATGGGCGTTGGGTTTTTTTCTCTTTAACACATTCTTACTTCCTACCTTTTTGTGTTGCTCATTTCTGCTCAGATGTCAAAAGGATCCTTAAATAATCTGTCCCTTTGTTTATGGGGTAACCTGTGTCACTGAAGCATATTTCTTGGCAATGGGAAAACAGGAGGAAAAATTACTGTGGAATCCTTCCCCAAAATCCACATCAAGGGAAATTGTCTGCTTGCTTTATAGAAGTAATCCAACTCTAAGTACAAAGTGGAAGGATCAAAGAAAACATGCAAAGGGAAATTCAAACTAGAAGGAGCCACTGAGTCGTGTGCTGATGTGTGCCTATTAGCCAGTCTGCAAAGGCATTCATCACCCAGAAAAGATTAAAATATCTTTAAAAATATAGTTGAGGGCCTAAAATCTGAAGTCAATTTCACATTTACTGTAAAGAATCAAAGAAGGCATCGTTTGGGAAAATTACACGTATCATAAAATCTGACTGCTGGGCTATACTGGTCCCGGAGGCCCTGGGCAAGCTTCAGATCTCTGGCAAGCTCTGCAAAGTCTCTTTATTTTACTATTCTAGTACAGCATTTCCTTCTAATCCTTCCTCAAATATATTAACAGTCAAAGAAAACAAATTAATAGGAATAGGCTTTCCATGGGACTCTTAAGCCAGGGGAGGGAAAAATAAAACAAGTGATTGCTTCTCTTCCTTTCTAGAAGGTCTGAAGGCGCCACGAACACAATAATTATTACCTCCGACCAAACCTCTGCTTCTCCTGCTGCAGAAAGTGGGAGTCACAGTCAGGGCATTAAGACAACAGCCCATTAAATGGGTACTGGAGTTTCAGTAGAAACTCATGTGATCAATACTGATGATGATTTCACTTAACAGTGTTTCCATTCAACGACAGAGTATATCCTCCCATCAGCTTGTATTTAGTAAGTCTCAGATGCTCCCAGAAATGATGTAATATCCTACACTGCACTGGGAGCACTTTGCCAGAATTAGAACTATATGGCTGAGCAATCTAAAGCAAGTTTTAGAACTTCTAAAGCATTGTATAATTTCAGATTTAGGATATGAAATGTATTGATTACTACGATGGTCCAAATTGATGGCCAGCATTTACCTTTCCAAGTGAGTTGAGATTCTCTCCTGTGACTCCACTCATCTAGTAGGATGATGGCCTAGGCCTATTTAACTCAGTTAATGAGTTAATTAAATTTATTTCGTGTGTGTATCAAATCTCTGCTACATGACTGACTACAATGGATAAAAGATAGTAGAACATGGTGTCTGATCGTCAAAGAGATAATAACCCAGTAAGAAGAATGAGACACATAGATCATACCTCTAAATGTTCAATGAAATACGAGGGTCATGGTAAAAAATCACAAAAACTCAATTCTATGGAAAAACAGATAGACACACACTCATAATTTAAGCATAGCACTGGCTTCCTACAAAGCTGATGTGTGAAGTAGAGCTGGAATTAACCTCTCTAGTGTAACACTCATCTGTTCATCCAGGACCCATCCAAAATTACAAACCGGCCCCAGTGACTTGCAGGGCAGAGCCCACTGTCCAGTGCGGGAGAAAAGACTACACAGCAGAATTATCAAGCTGTAGACACAGAGTGAGGAGAGCAGGGCTTCCAAGGAAACAAGCGGGAGAGGTACAAAACTAACCTTCAGGAAGGAACAAAAATGACTGCAAGTAAATCATTTCATGTTTCTTCCTTGACTATCTCCACGCTATTTTTCTTAAAGTTGACTGAGTGTTAGTAGCATTATAAATCTCAGGTGGGCAGTGACTGAACCCCAAGTGAAGGCTGGCCTGCTGGTGTACCCCTCTTCCTTGAAATGTATTTGCGAGGCTTTGGCCATATGAAACTGTTCAAGGCATGGAACCTTCTACACCCTCTGTGAAGCTAGCTGCTCTGAGTCGATCAGAGACCAGTCAGTTGGGGCCCTCTCTCCGTAACTCTCTCCTTTCCTATTTGGTGCAAGGGAGATCTCATGGGACAGTGCCACCTTGTGCTTTTCTGCATTATGCACTGTGTTTATTAAGAATGCAGCTTTCTGAAATCCTTGAATAACTAAAACAATGTTTGAAAGAAGTTTTAAAGCACCTTAAAATAAGTTCTTTGCACCTGCTGAGTCCCTCCCAAAGAAGGAGAAAAAGTTAGCCCTTTTCAAAGTCCTTACAGAAAATAAACATTCCTATCAGAACTGAAGGCTTGAAGACAAAAGCCATCTGGGATCAGGAGTCAGTTTCAAAGCTTGTTTCCTGAAAGCCACACCAGTGGATACCATAGTCAAAAATACAATATGACTTTTCAGGCTCTAAAATGCAGATAAATGTTTAAACAACTCACAAAGTATTGGATTTTTGTTTGTTTCATTTTTGTTTTTGTTTTACCTATTATGTCATCTTCAAAAGTCACTTCAGGATTTACAAAAACTATTAATCAGTTCACGATCAACCATTCATTGGCTTTGAAGTAAATTCACTCTTTTTAAAACAATTACATCTCTTACAATGGCTTCACAAGCTTGTTCCTTCTTACGTCTTTCCCTCCAACTCTCCAGGAAGGCCTCTACAGAGAGGAAGGAAGGGAGGAAAAAAGGAGAGAAAGGAAGGGAAAGAGAGAAGGAGGGAGGTCAAAGAAAGAAAAGAAAAATAGAGGGAGAGGGGAAAAAAGAGGAAAAAAGCAAGCTTTTGTCTAACCTTGTGGGATGGTTCTGGCATTAATAAACCTCTGACGGGCCGGCAGACTGTTCTTCTCTGGCATCCCAGGCCTGACAAAGGGACACGAACCTCTTCCCCAGACCCATCAGGATCCTCCACGCAAGAGGGGTATGCAAAGTGGGAGTGATGTTTCCGTTTCACAGGGAGGTTGTGAAAAACAGACTATCATGAACCAGGAACTGCCCCCACTTTATTTGGCTTATCAACATCTGGCTTTGAACTATCAATTCACAGGGCCCAGCAGAGTCACCAGTTGCCTGAACCCAAGGTCAATCTCAAATAGATATGTAACTGTGTATTAATAAAACACCCAATGAAGAGCCAAAGTATTTGCCAGTCACCATAAAAAGTCTATCGTTCACAGGAAATTAAACATTTTTACTTGTGGTGGACCCAATATAAATGCTCACAAATAACTAAAGTTCCTTATGCATTTACTTTGGGTATGGCACCATTTTCAGCTGAAAAGCCACTGAAAAGCACTTTTGTAACCAGCACAAACACTTGATTCAGGGATGCTCACCAGGCAAACCCAAAAACTTTAAAATAAAATGCTGCAGCATTTCACCAAGTTGGCAAACATAACTAGTTTTGTCTCAGGGCTTTCCTGAAATCTCCTTCCGCAAATATTCATTTCAGAAAGCTTTCACGTCATTCACATTATAGGATACTACAAAGCTATAGAGCAACCACAAGATCTGTGTGCAGAGTTGGGAGTGTGGAGGACAACAGAAGTCATTGGGCCACGAAAGCACAATTTTATCCCAAATAATAAGTATCCCCAACTATGGTTACAAATAAATAACCAGGAGCATTTATTTCTCTAATCCCATATTAGTAATTTTGGAAGACACAATTCCCAATTGTATAAAAACTGACCTCACTAACATTAATGGGGAAAATAAAGACTCGTTCTCACTATCTTCCCCTGAACAACCCAACACTCACACTCGCAGTTTGCAAAGAGCACTAGCAATGATTGTGAAGCCAACGACAACGGTTTTACAACTGTTGCTCTTGCTTCACAGAATGAGAAAACCAGCCCAGACTCCTGAACATGACAGAGTCATTGGTACCAGAAGAAGCTACGTGAAACGGGTGAGCTCACAGACAGGCTTCATCCACAATGATCAGAAAGTCCCTCTGCCTCTGAAAGCTGGCGTCAGCCGTGGTTTCTGTGCAGTTTGCTTCTGAATAGAATTCTGGAAACTATAAATGTTTTTAATTCTCAAAGGAAGACCAACCAAACTCAATCAGAGTAACCACGTACTGGTTTGGCTAATGGTCCCTATGTGAGTTGGTCATTTTCAGCAATTCAAAAAATCCTAAATGGGCTTCCTCCTAGTGTCCTGCATCCTTCTGTGCTCCCTTTGGGTAGCAAATCTTACTAGTTTGAGGATGATTTCCTGAGTTTGCCTAGTGCTTTTTGACACCTTGTAGGGTGGCCATCATGGAAGGAGGCATAGATCACCCCGTGTTACAAACTGAATACTCTCCAGCCCATCCCTCAGTTCCCAGTTGAAGTCTAATCACCCACGGGACTAGCTTTGGAGATAGGGCCTTCAGAGAGACAAGAACAGAGGTCCTAACATAGACCCTAATCTTGTATACGAAGGGACACCAGAGAGCTCTCTCTCTGCAGGGCCCAGTGAAAGTCACGTGAGGATAGGAAGAAAGTGGCTGCCTGTAAACCAGGAGGAAGCCCGTATGAGAAACTGAATTGGTCAGCACTTTGATCCTGAACTTCCAGCCTCTGGAACAGTGAGAAAATAACTATCTTTTCTCTAAGCCACTCAGTCTATGATGTTTCTTTATAGCAGCTGAGCTAATACACACCCAGTTTACGATCCAGCTGTCGCAATGGGAGCAACGTGCAGCGTACAGCACGTACAGCGTGGCCCTGTCTACCGTGTACTCTCACGTATATTATTTCAGCAGGATATTTATAACACCCCGTGACCTGATCTGTGATGCAGAAGGAGGAGTCAGATAAATCTCATTACTTCCTAGCTACAAAGTCCTCAATTCCTGCAAGTCTCAGTTTTCATCTCTAACAAATATTTGCCAAACTGCTTGATGCAGCTAAATTCATCAAAAGCTAATACTGGTAAGCATGTTTTTCCCACCACGAGGAAATTTATTTCATGTTTTTATGCATGTATTTGATTATTTATAAAGTTCAAAAAGAATATTAAGTGTTGAATTTTTCAATTAAACAATGAAATACTATAAAAACATCAGTTACTACTGTAATGTGGGTATCTCTACCTTCACACCTGAGAATTTCACACCCTTTGCCATCCAGGAGTTTGATTAGTGAGTTACTCAATAATGACACACAAAGTCAATCACTGGACACAAGGCCAAAGACTAATAATCGGTGTTTGATTTGAAGAAGCTTCTTGGAAGTCTCTTTTGGTCAGATTAACTTAACTTTACTCAGATTTTGCCAATATCCCCAGAACAGGAAATACGGAGTTCATGGAATTCATCACTATCAAGAATGGAACTGAAAAAATAGTGAACAAGAATTCACACGAGGTATGGTGGCACACGCCTGTAATCGCAGCACTTGGAAGGCTGAGGCAGAAGGATCACCATGAGTTTGAGGCCAGCCTGGACTATACAGTGAGTTCAAGGCCAGCCTGAACTGCATAGAGAGACCCTGTCTCAAAAAAAAAAAAATTTAAGGAAAATAAAAGGATCTACAGGCAATAACCTGTTAGTAGCAATAATAACAAAGATAAGAGCTTAAATATATGGATACTCACTGTAGGAAGCCCTGGCTAAGACTTTCTGTGCTTTATCTCAGTAACCCTTTAGGTTAGACATCACCATCCCACTTTACAGATGAGGAAACTGAGGCACTAGAAGCTAAGTTACTTGCCTACAGCAGGAAGAGACACAACAGGTTTGGAATGAGTAGTGGAACTGGATTGCTGTGCTGTGTTGACGCCATTGCAGGGTCTTTAGTGCCTGCATTTGGGTCCTAAATTCTGCTCCGAATGAATCTCCCCCCTACTCTCTGTAGTAACACCACCAAAGAGACCAGATGTTAGAGAGATTTCCACATGCTTCTAAGCAATACACAAGTGTTATTTCCATGAACAGACTTCCTCCTGAAATCATTTTCCTGTAGAAAACCAATCTGCATGTTCTTAATATAAAACTATAGGAAACACCCTTCCAAATCATTTTAATTAACAGTAATGTTAATAAAGCTAAGTCTGCACAACCAGCCCACAGAAAGGCAGAATGCTGTCTCCTCAAGTCTAAGTGCTTCGTAATCACTCGTTTATAAGCCAAACGGAGATACTGCCTTTCCCCCGAACAGCATCCCACAGAGACTCCCAGATGCTGGCCACTCCCTGCTTCTCCCCTACTAAAAGCGCTGGCTGTGTTCAAGAGCTCTGTGTCCACATGCATCTCTCCACCACAGGTGGACACAGACTCCAGCGGCAGGACTGCCAAGGATCCCTGTTGCTAATGAGCACTCCAGACTCTTCTAGAAAGTGACGGCAACACATCCAGAAGTCTGCAAAGTTTGTGCAGAACAAGAAAGGAAAGACCGTCACTCAAAGGGATGGCTGGGTAAAGAAAGCTTTGAGCCTTTTTACAGATTTTGAGGAACGTTAGGAGGCAGTAGAAAATACAGTAGTGGCCTCTTATAAAATTTCCACTTCCATTTACCTGTGGTCAACTGTGGTCTGAAGATATTAAATGGAAAAGTCTACAGATAAACAATTCATAAGTTTTAAACTGTGCATGGTTCCAAGTAATAGGATGAAATCTTGCACTGTCAACTCCATCCCGCCTAGAATGTGAATCATCTGTCTGTCCAGTGGTCCATGCTGCATACCCTACACCCCCGCTCGTCACTTAGAAGCCATCTTGGGTAGCAGATTGGCTGCCAAAGTAAAGCGATCCTTGATTGACAGAAAAATGTCTGGGGCATGAGAAGGATTTGCTCCTCTGCTTAGGGGAAGAATGCACATTGGGGGCATCTATTGATTCATTTAAAGGATAAAGATGAATGGAAATGCAACTGTAGGGAAAAAGGAAGATGATTAGGGCTCAGTTTTCTCAGGAAAGAAGTGAAAGGTTGAGGTTTAGATGAAGAAAGCCTGAAGGAGTGGAGAAAATATTTAAGACCAAGACTAACTAGAACTGGTTAAAGGGGTCACCAAATACAAGTGACTCCTACATTAAGCTCAAGTGGCATAGTTTTCAGCCATAATGATTGTTAGGAAACTAGCTCCACAGCAGAGATCGTGGAGTTTACTTGATCTCCACAGAGTTGGGTCAGGCCCTCAGGCAATGGTCTTCTGTCTGACACAGGCTGAAACCTAGCTCTCTGGGACGTGTCTGGGCTTCTGTGGTTTATCTGCACTGGGCCTGCAGGACAGTCCAAGGTTCTCAGCATGCCATACAAGCCTTTCCCCATCTTACCCATGCTTAAGTCTCCAGCGCCACTTTTTGGCTTCTGCCATACTGAACAAACTGCGATTCCCCCAGAGCCCAGACCATTTCAATGCTCCTAGACCTTAAATCACACAGTTCTGAAATGTCTTTTCTCTTTAATGTCCAGAAAGCAAAACACACTTTTTTTTTAAAAGGTTGTTTCCTCTGAGAAGCCTTCTAGGTTCACCTGAGTAAAACTGTTCACTCTGCTTTTGCAACAGATCTATGCCCTGTATATGCTCCTAATTGCACATAACTCCAAATTTCATCAATTCTAAGATGCATATTTTCTCACATCTTAAAAAATTCATGAAATTAGGATGTAATTTATAATCAATGGTGTGCTATAGCTTAATGGACAAGACTTTTTAGGTGTCTTGGCAACAACAACAAAATTCATCCCACCCTGGAGGTCATTGGCAAAATGCAGTTTAAGGTGAGTGTAGAAATGCTTCTCACCTGGATGTGGTCTTAGTCCTGGCTTCTGGCTCCACCATCACCCCTGTTTGGCGATGTCTGGAGATGTTTCTGGTTGTATCAGTTTGGGGTGGGGATATACTGCCTGGCATCCAATGGGCCGAGGCCAGGGATGCTTGCTAAGCATCCTACAATACAACACGACAAAGAATTGCCCAGCACGAAATGTCAATGGTGCACAGAAACCCTGGTGTAGAAAAACAATACTTATCTGGGTGCATAATACACTTTATTCTGCCTGGTTTTAAATACACCTTTTATATTGCACCTTAATATGTAGTAATTTTTCTGAACCTTGGTTTGTAGAGCAAGAAGAGTAACTCTTGAGGAGTGGTCCAAGCTTTCCCCAACACCTTCTCCGACATCCTTTTCTAGAATGAATGAATGTAGCAATGTTTCTGGTTAAAATTTAAAAGCCAGAAGGTCTCAAAAAGATTCAAGACCTTAAACCAGTTACATTGGTTAATGGCAAGGGCAAGACTGGATCTCAGATGTCCCACTTCTGTGACCCCACTCAGCTCTGTTTCACGGCTAAAATGGCTAGCATCATTTGGCACTTTAAGAGGAATCTGTGTCCTCTGAATAGGAGCTGGGTGACTTAGCAGGAATTCCTATTAGTATTCACACTTCAACACCTGGGCCCCACCCTGCTTTACCTGACTATGAGAATTTAGGTCGACTCTGTAAGGCCCTTGAGCTCTTCGGGGAACTAGATCTATGCAAAAACAACTGTGATTCATGAGAGTGAAGAAACTTTAAATAAATGTAGATGACTTCATCGTGCAAAAGGCAAAGGAGGCTCTGAAGGAAAGGTTGTTCCTTTGGAAGGGAGGGTAGGGGAGCTGCCCGCCATGCCTAGAAGTTGCGCGTGTGGAAAGGGCCTTCAGCTACAGCGGCAAGCTGATTTATGTGAGAGGAAGTTGTTCCAGAGGAAGGTTTTGGCAAGGCCTTGCCTGCGTCTGGGCTCTGCAATCAGGCGGCCCCCAGCTGCCGACTCCCCAGAGCGTCGCCTCTCGCCGGGGCTGAATCGCAGTGGACTGCCCGCTAGGGCTCCCGCGGCCCCACCCCATTTCCCGCCTGGCCCGGCAGCCCCGCCCTGCACGCCCGAAGGAGCGCGGGGCCCGACTCACCTTCAGGTGGATGGGGAAGGAGCGCTCTTGCTGCAGGGGTCCCAGCAGCGTCTGCTCTACGCTGACCAGCTCCGAGGTGGAGTCCACCACGCGGGCCAGCGCGCTGCGCATCGCCATGCGCGCCAGGGTGCAGGGCCCGCGGTCCCGGGGAAAGGGCAGCAGCTCCGCACCGCCCTCGGCGCCCCTCACCCCCTCCACCTCAGAGGGGTACGCCCGCGCCTCGGCTCCCCCATTCCTAGCTCCCACGCCTCTGCCCCCCTCCTCGTGTCCTGGCCGCCGCTGGCCCCGCATTGGACCTGAGCAACGGACTGAGGCGGCGGGCACGTGGTCCGGGTCTCTCGGGCTGCCCGGGACTCCCGGACCGTCCCCCCAACCCCACTCCTGCTGCAGCAGCTGGAGGGTCTGCAGAGCCACCATTTGGTGGCTGATGGAGGCCACTAAGGGCGCGGGGCTGGTCATCGCCTGCGTTGGCGGCTCGGCGCGCTTGTCAAGCAGGTGGAGCGGGAGGCAGGGAGGCGGGGGCTTTTGGGGGTCGCCAGGGTTATATTTCCAAACTCGCGGCTCCGCGTCTCTCAGCGTGTGTGGCCGGCCCCGCCTCCGGCCCGCAGTCGGTGACCCGCACTGGCCCCTTCATTCGTTTCAAGTCCGAATAGGCTTGTTCTGACCCAAAGCTGCCTGGAGCTCTGCTTGGTGTGCACTTGGATATCAGCCAAATGCTGAGTGCTGATTCTTCCTCCTCTCCAGGGCTTTGCTGGAAAAACGTGCTGCTTTGTGCAGATGCATCTATCAGCAGGGTTTCCCCGCCCCTTTCCCTTTTGAAGGATGCTCAGGCCTGGGATGGGGATGACAGACCCCCAGGCAGGAGCAAAAGTGAAAAGAACCCCAGCAAAATCGGAAAAAGGGAGCCAGTGCCTGATTCGCCTCCCCCTCCTTCCTTCCTATTCCTAGGGACGATTTCAGGAACTTCCTGGAACAGCCTTGGGCCTCGAGTCCCCTACACAAAGGAAGGTGGATTTGTGTTTCCTGTCATCTGGGCTTTGCGACCTGCCCTGTGGGCACCTGCAGCCTGGCTGCTGAAGTGGCATCATTGCAAGGCAGGTGCGGCCTGCCTCTGAAGCCCAAGCCTGGCACCGCCCAAATGAGGAGCCTCAGTGGTTTTGCGTGAAACTTGCAAAGAACTCCGACAGCAAGGTTGAAACTAAAACCTTTTATGAGCCGTGAACCCAGGGACAGCTGTACAAATAGTTGCTGTTTTTAATTAAACCTAACGTGGCTGCTTCCTTAACATAGGAAAAGGGACTGGCAATTTTATGCTTTGATAGGTTGGAAATCATCAGTGTGATTGCATTTAAGAAAAGAAAACATTTAGGGGCTACGGTACCAATCATAGAATTGTGCCGCCATCGTTTCTGCTTTCTTCCCACAAGGAAAACCGTTTAGATAACCCCACAACCCAGGAAAGTAGAGGCAAGGGTTCAGGGAGCCGACCTGTGACAAAGGAGTGGGCCCTGGCAGACAGAGGGTGGAGTTCATTCTCCCTTTAGAAGCCAGAGCCCTGTGGAGTTAGATCTGGAAATAACTTTAAATGGAGAAGCCACTCCAGTGTGTCTCTCAGTGCAGAAGGATAACCATAAGAGATACAAGAAGGGACGTGGGGTCCTTTAAGGTTTCTTTTACTCTGAAATAGTATGACTGCATATAATTCTACCCGCCCTCCAGTAAAGGTTCCTTCTCCTCGGTGTTTTCTTCTCCTATGAAAACAAATCTGGATGCCAAGGTAAAGAAAACCTTTCATGAGCAAAAATGAGTATGTTCACACTAATTATAACTAAGTAAAAATGCATGTCTGTGCATTGACAGAGAGGAAATTACTTTGGAGGGAAGTAAATGGTTTAGTGTTGATTAGATTCTTTTGCTATGAAGTTACTTAAATTCATAAAAAATACAGAAATTCTTCCTTATTTATTTATTTTTTTAATCTTCAAATGTTAGAGTACATTAGGCTCAGCAGAGACTAACTGGGAATGGCAAAAACTAATCCCTAATTTTCATAGAACATGTCAGCTCTCCAGGGCTGCTCCTCTTTCCAGACACACAGGAAATCCAGTTTCATAGGCTCACCCTTCCACTATCAAATGGCTGACTGCAAAACTTTCTTGACAGATGGAATTCCAGCCAACGGCAGAACTGAAATCACTAGACACAGCCTGCCCCAAGGCCTCACTCTTCTGCATACCAGGCTGATTCTGAGAGCCATGAGACCAACCAAGCTTCATGGGTTATGAGAGATGAGAGGCAGAAAACCACGGAGCTTAAAGGATGGTACATGCTGCCTAAATAGTGGCCTTGTTGTTCTAGCATCCTTAGGAAACACTGGATTGCCTAGCAATTCCGTGCTTTGTCCGCCTTGGCTATGAGTCACATTTTGCTTTGCTGTGATCTCAGAATGGCTTATGGCCCAAAGCTGGAGAGATGAGACCCTAACTGAGGAAAAGTTTGCATGGGCCACTGAGATGAGATGACAGAATAGCAGCTCTGCCTTGATTCTAAACACCTTCAAAGTTACATATGCAGAGCTACCAGACCGAGGAACAGATCACACACTCCTTACCCACTCACAATTTGAGGCTACTGTACCATACGAGGCTCATTCAAAAGAACAAAGTATGGACACTTGGTTTTGTTTTTTGGTTTTGTTTTTGGTTTCTTTTCTTCCGTGCAGCATCTATTTCACTATTTTGTGGGGACCAGACCCCCATTTTGCAGAGGATATTCCTGCTCCTCCACTCTCAGTCCATGAGCTCACACGGGATGAGTCCATCCCACTGCAGAAGGGATGGGTTCTCTAGGCTGAGGCCTGTCACACACCACATTCCCATAGCTTTCAGCTGAATGTGCTGTCAAAGGAAAAATAATGGGACTAAAGAGTACGAACAAAGAGATCAAACAGGAAAAAAGACTTAATTTCCATTGACAAGAAAACTCAACATAGTATGGTTTACTCAATAAGAATAATTTATTGTCCTATATCACAAAGAATCTGAAGAC
Organism: Hystrix cristata; assembly: GCA_004026905.1. Taxonomy (NCBI): domain Eukaryota; kingdom Metazoa; phylum Chordata; class Mammalia; order Rodentia; family Hystricidae; genus Hystrix; species Hystrix cristata. Next base: position 148,214 of record PVJO010000141.1, read on the forward strand.
AGGGTGGCTCCAGGATTGTTTAAAACTATATTTCAAAGGTGTCATCGAAACTCTTGATTCCTTCTATCTTTCTGCTCTTCCATCCCCAACACATCAATGTGGTCCTGGGTGCTTGGGCTAGTTCTTTATGCCCCTGGATAGCTGCAGTAACTGTTGGTGTCGTATCTAAACAGTATCCCTTCTTCAGTGTCCCTTCTTAAGAGCAAGGAGATAGTTCCCAAAGCCTTCAGCCCACTTCCTTTCACCTTTCCTTGGCCAAAATTGTGTCACTTGTTTTTTATTTTGTTGTTGTTGTTGTAGTCCATTGTGATTAAGAGAAAATGGACCACCCTAAGAGTCTTAGGTGAGCCAGAATTTAGACAAGGAACTAGGCCTGGGTCTAACCTCCCCTGAAGCATGTGATTGCAGGAAAGAAGGAAAATACTTGATGCAATGGAGATTTTATTTCCAAGCAACCTCAATGGCAGTACAGCACACTGAGGCTTTGCAAGGACTCCTGGGTAAAAAAGCGCATCACATTTCAGGGCTGCTTTTCCTTCTAGATAGAAAGTCTGGTGAATGGCTGGCTGCCATCACCTTTGTACAAGTGAAACTGAGAAAATACAGATTCTTTAGTCCTATTATCTGTGACAGTATATTCTACTGAAAATACTCTAAATGATGTGTATGAATGAGCAACGTTGAAGAAAAAAAGCCAATACATCTGCAGAAAGAACCCACCATTTGAGCCACATAAGTGGACGACTCCTCCTCTGAGGTTTTCAGTGATAACAAGCACTTGAGCTACTTTGAGTTCCATTTACTGCCTTTTTCAACAGAAAGAATCACAACTGAAACAAACAGCATAATGTGTTACAGGAAAAGGGAGTATGTTAACAAAGTGGTCCTGTGGCCCAAACCCACTTTGGCAAAGCACTGCTAATAGCTACCTCCAACTGAGTACTTTTAGCAATACTTTTGCTATTCACCTGATTTCTGCTGTTTCAGTAAATGCAAGAAAAGCTCTTTGAGCAAGTCTGGTTATTCCTTGTGGCTGACAGGAGCATTTAAAAATGAGTACTGCGGTGCTGGGGATTTAGCTCAGTCATTAGAGTGTTTGCCTTGCAAGCACAAGGCCCTGAGTTCGATCCCCAGCACAAAAAAAAAAAAAAAAAAAAAGCACTGGACACATTCAGAGTCCTGTGTGACTGTGTGATGGAGAAGGAGGATAGAAAACTCGGTGAACTGAGAAACCATTTCACCTGTTAATGAGCAAGTGTTGTTAGAGTGTTGTTAGATAAACAAGTATTCTGGCACTTCCCTTGGTCCAGAGGTTCCTTGCCTGAATAAGCAAAAGACGCGTGTTCCTGTGTGGAATCATCAAGACGCGGGGCATGGCGAGACCAGAAGGGAGCTGGCAGAAGGCACAGCTCCGTGGAGACTTCCTCAAAGGACTTGGCACAGCCCAGATGCATTTGAGCCCTGCTTATATTCTTTGGCACTTTTCTCCAAAAGAGATCCAAGAGAATTCCAGAAGTGGAGCTGCTAACCTTCAGTGCACCCTGGTGAAGTTCATAGGTGGGAGCAAAACAAAAATGTCCAAAGAGACCAAAGAGTTATTATTCTTGAATAAAAATTACCATTGAGGAGAAACAGATGCTGAAGAGATACACCATGATACGAAAAGGTACTGTAAAAGAAAGAAAATAATCAAACTAGGGAAAGGTGTAGGCCCAAAGAAGAAAGACCAAAAAAGATCAAATTCCCTTTTTCAAACATGTGAATGTAATGTTTGAATATGCCAAGTCATAAAAATGCACGTGGAGTTCTTACTTCAGCCTAAACATTTGATTTTCAGAGGGGAAAAAATGCGATCCTGCCATGAAACCTCTGAATTGCCAAAAACAATTGTTTACATAGGACAATATGTTTTGAGAACATCATGTATGCAGTGCCTTCCTAAGCCCTAGTTAGCTGCTGAAGCTGAATGAAGCTTGGTGAAGTTAGTGAAGAACAACAGAGGAAAGCAGATCAAAATGGAAACAAGAAATTAAAATGCAACAGCCCACCTGCCTGTCCTTGACATAATCTGATGTGTATTTGCCTTTCTGCTGTCCATTCCACAACACAAAGTACATTTCTTTCTGAATATAGAAATAATTTTCTTTGGTCCACTTTAGTAACTTATTTCCAGAAAGAATGCTTGATGTTGGCAGAAAGTAATCAAAAGTAAATTTTAAAAGAATATATAATCCAGGTATGGTGGTGCACACTTGCAGTCTCAACTCTTGGGAAGCTGAGGGAGGAGGATTACTGTGAGTTCAAGGCCATCCTGAACTACATAGTGAGATCCTGTCAAAAAGAAAGAAAGAGAGAGAGAGAGAGAGAGAGAAAGAAAGAAAGAAAGAAAGAAAGAAAGAAAGAAAGAAAGAAAGAAAGAAAGAAATATAATTTGTTCTAATTATTGTATCTTAGGTAGATAATTCATTTTTAATAGTAGGAAAATGGCCTTGAATTTTCATGCTGCCCACCCATCATTTCAACAAGACAGCCTCACTGTACCTGCCCCTCCATTTCTAATTTCAAAATGTAACCCCTGAAGAATTTCTCTTAGAGGGAAAAATTACAAAGCTGCTTGATTTCCTAAATTATTTTGATTAACTGTGTACATATGGCTTATTATAATGAAATCAGCAAAAAGAGTAATGATAAAATTGGGAGAAGGGAAGAATGTAGGAGTGTTTTAATAATTTTGACACCTAGATTCCAGGACCTTTAACCTTAGTGAAAAAAAAAAAAAGTGATTGCCCATCTCACTTTCCAGGATCACCTTTCATTCTCATGTTCTAGTAGGTACCATTTTCCTGTGATAAAAAGAAATGCTTGACTTGAGCAGACATATTTAAAATTTTTCTACATCTTTCCGATATGCATTCCTCATGCCTTTACACACTTTATTTCTCTAAGGAATTCTCTATTCTTGTTCCCGATGTCCTTTCTGCCAGGCTTTATGAACAGACATTGGGGTTTTATCCATCTGTCCGGGTTATTTTTCTCATTGGTGAGACAAAATACCTGACACCCAAAGTTATTTTGGCTCACAGTTTGTAGAGGTCTCGGTCTGTCGTTGGCTAGCTCCAAGGCAGGGCAGCATGGCACAGGGACACAGTAGAGGAGAAACAATTCGTGACAGGCAGAAAGCAGCAAGGCAGTGAGCAATGACAGCAGCCCTCTTTCTGTCTCCCTCTTTCTGTCTTTCTGAATATTCTATCCAGTCTGCACACCCTTAGGGCAGGTTGCACTCCCACCGAGGGTTGGTATTCCCGTTATCCACAAGAGGTATGCCAAACCAATCAGTGGACCAATGTAGTAATCACACACCCTTGTTCCCAGCATCACATACTTAATCCCAGCATCATACACTCTAGATCCAGCAACCTCTGAAAAAGACCCACCTATGACCACATGAGGCTTTGGGGGGACATTTAGACACAAACCATAACACCATCCTCTCAATTACTCCTCTCTCCTTTCTATTTTTCCAGAACTCGCTTTTCTATGATATTTTTAGTGAAAAGAGGAGAGAAAGGTTGGGGGCACGCAGTCCTTTTGTTCAGCTTTTGGTATGATTGCTATGGGTATGTTTCCATGAAGGTCAAAACTTCATGGTGGAAGATTCAATAGACTTCCCCAAATCTTAGACCTGAGAGCAGTGAAGAAGCACTAAATTGGTTTTAAAAACTAAATTAATGTCTTCCCATCTTGGATCTCTATGCTGAGAAAACAAGAGAAGCCAACAGATCTGTTTATTTTATTTGTTTAGTCCTTTTAATCACTTTTGTTTCAAAATACTATTGAGAATGGTCTGAAGAGTTGAAATAAGGTAAAAGATGCTTTAAAAATAAAGATTTTTTTAAATGTGACTGAAGTAACACTTTTGCCTGAAGGAAAAAATATACTCAAACTTTTGTTCATATAAAAATTCAGTATTACATATTTTAGCAAAAAAACTGTCTTTTTGAAATTTCAACATCTTTTTGTCTATTCTTCACTGTTTGTTAATTAGTCAGTAGAGTCTTAATTATGCTGATTTAACCATAAAATACAAATGGTCTATGGAATTGATTACATTTCAAGCTTTCATTCAAAAAGTCATATGTAAATTTTATTTGATCTGTACTTCTCATTTGAAAATTGAATCCACACCCAAAAGGATCTTCGATGCCTCTGTTCAAATATCTAAGCTTTCTTAGAAGCTTAAATTGTAGACTTTGATGGATCATTTTTAGATAATGGTAGTTCATTTGCTAAATAAGCATGAAGGGGTTATTACTTTCCTACCCATTTTAGATAAATCCAGTTCTTTCTAAGTGTCAATTTTGATTCAGAATTCTATTTCAGTGAGTTATTTTCTGAAGAAACTGAGTAAATATTTCGATGCCAGGTAAAACACATTGCATATGATAGATAAAAAGTCTCCCTTGAATTCCTTATTCATTTAACACAATTCACACTATCTTTCAAATTACAATTTTCCTTTAGCTCCCCTAAGTTTCTACGCTGTTTTCAATTTCCAAATTTAATCCTCATAGGCAAAGCGATGTAGTACGGAAGTTAACAGATGGGGCGCTTGTGGATGTTGGAAACATCTGCCTGGAGAGTACAAACGAATCAACTGAAAACAATATGAACATGTGAATGTTTACCTCAGATACACACAGTCAACATTCAGAATGATTAACTTTTCTATATACCACAATAATCAGTGAGAAATGTCAGAAAGAACACTGTCCAATTAATTCATAATAACAAAAATACCCGTAAAAATAATTAAGTAAATTAACAAGACATTTTCAAGACCTATAATAAACTGTATATGATAAAAAACTGTAAAAATTCTTGAAATCTATAAAAAGCCATAAATATATACACAAAATATTTACTTTCTGATTGAATAGTCCAAATATTAAAAAGTTACCAATTTTCTCCAAATTAAAATGACCATCTCAAAAAACATTTGCAACACAAAAAAATAGGTAAAAATGAATATAAGAATATACAAAGAGCAACCATAAGTTTTTAAAGTGACATGGATTTTGACTATAGGCAAAAAATATAGAGAGTATCAAAGGTTCAACAAACATATAAAAATATACTTAACCTTACTAGTAATCAGAAAATGCAAATGAAATCAACATGCAATATAACCTTGCTCACTGGCAGAAATTGTTGGTTAATATATGGTTTGCCAACAGTGTAGGGTAATGGCAAGTTTCATATGCTGTGCGTGGATGTTTACAGACTGAGTCTTTTTTGGAGGATAATTTTCGTTCTACTGAAATATTGACACATAAGCACATTGTATGCATAGCATGTATAACTTTAAAAAATATAAATAACTGAAATCTCAGTCTACAGAGGAATGGAATAGATAAATAAACCAAGAAGCACATAACCCTCTTACAATGAATGCTTTTACAAAGACTAGGAAAGACTATAATGATTAACATGGAAAGTGGTAAGTCATGAAACAATTCACTCACCTGACAAATATCAATACTGGCATCTTCCCTGACCAATCACTGCTTTGAAGGCAGGACACAAAATTGAGTAAAACAGACCAAATTCCTCTTTCATGAAGCTTACATTCTAGTGTAAGTTTGATGAAAACAAAAATAATATAACTGCTATTGTCCAATAATAGTAAGTCCTGTGAAGAAAAGTAACGCTTAGCATGTGCCTCTGTCCCACTCTGTATTCAGTTACAGGAGAAAACTCAATTAGTAGAGGCTTAAATTAATAAGGACTTACTTATTGTGTGTAATAGTACTACAGCATAAATCATCAAGGAATAAAGAAGCTCCTTCTAGCTTCCTGTTCTACTACCTTCAGCATATGGCATTAGACCTCTTGGTTACATGATGGTTATTGCACCACCAAGAAATAGATTAGCATTCCAGAAATGAAGGCAGAGGGAGAAAAAAAGGAAATCATAAATTTCTTTTCACATGTCATTAGACAGAATGCTAGCACATGACCACCCTTATTTAAAAAGAAGTCTAGAAAGTTGTTGCAGGATGTGACCGTGGCTGTGAACGGATGAAAAAGATGACTCGGAGACGAGACTTAGGTCAACCTGAGAAGTCCAAGTGGCTGCTCAGCTCATCAGAGCCTCGGGAAAACAGCAGCAGCCCGAGACCTCTGTAGTTTCTTTGCAGCTCAAGGACACGAGAACAAAGAAGTAGAAGAAAACATTTCTGAGGGAGTTTTGCCAAGGAACAGGGAAGGAGCAGGATGGCTGGTTACATGACATATGCCCATCTAATCTACGCAAGCTTATCAGTGGCTGAGGGAACACATGGGCCAAAGCTAACACTTTCTGAAAAATAACCTGCTTTTAATTCTGCTGACTGTTGTCCTGAAGATCTACTCTCAATTTAATGCATTTTTTCCAGAAGTCCTGAGCTGCTGTCCAGAGAGTTCCTTCCTCTTTCACATTCACTGCAAACATTCAGTTGGACAGGGTCTCCCCACAAGAGGTTAAGTGTTTGGTTTTTGTAGCTTTAAGAGTAAAGATAGACAAAAAAAAGAGGAGTCAGAAATGGAGGATGGTTCAGCCAACCTACAGTGTCTGCCATTCAGAGTAGGAGGATGGAAGGTGATGCAGACTTCCTTTTAGGTAGTGTGGGCAAGGTGGTGATTCTTGAACGGTGTCCTGTAGGAAATCAGGGAGTGAGCCAGGTAGATTTGGGGGCCTGGTGGGTGGGCTGGCAGTGAGGACGATGCAGACCGGAATGTGTTCCCAGAGGTGAGGGAACCACAACAGTGTAGTAAGGGCAGAAGGAGTGAAGAAGACAGTGATGAAACAAGAGAAAGTGTCAGAGCCAGATCACCCACCTACAGGGCATTCGATAATTGGACATTGGACTTTTTCCATAACTTTTAGCTTTGACAGAAAAAAAAGGAACAGTTGAAAGAAGATTACAAAGGACATTCATACATATATTCTTTTTGTAGAATCTTGATCGAAGATTAGCACTTTGCTCTATTTGCTTCCTCACTCTGTTTCACCAAATGCTTTTTAAATCTATTTGAGAGTAAGTTGCAGACATCATGACACTGAACCTCTAAACACTGTTTGAGTCTTTTAGATATAACAATATTGCTATGGTTTGGAAGTGTCCTCTTGTGTTACAGTCTTAGTCACTAGCTAATGGCACTGTGGGGAGAGAGTAGAACTTGTAGGAGGTGCAGCCTAATGGAAGGGAGTTAGGTCATAGGGAAATGCCCTTGAAGAGAGTGTCAGGACTCTAGCTCCTTCTCTGCTTCGTCACTGTTGTGAGGTAAGCTGCTTGGTTCCATAATGAGCTCCTTGCCATGCTATTCTGCCTCATCACAGGCCTGAAACGACAAAGCCAACCAATCATGAACTGAAACTTCTGAAACTATGAGCCAAAATAAAATATTTTTTAAAGCTTAGGTGTTTTGTCACAGTGACAGAAAGCTAACACAGAAATGATGTTCAATAACAATAATATTATCAATTCAGGAAATAGAACATTGATAGAACACTACTGGTTAGCTTTTTATTGCTGTGACAAAATACTTGAGAGAATCAATTTAAAGGAGAAAAGGTTTATTTTGGCTCATGGTTTTAATCCATGGTTAGCTGTCTTTATTGCTTTTTGTGTCTGTGGCGAGGTACAAACATCATGGCAGAAGAGCATGGTGGGGAAAGCTAATCACTTCGTGGCAACCAGGAAGCAAAGAGGGAGGTAAAGAGCCAGACGGGAAGGGGCTGGAGACAAAGTACAGCCCTCTAGGTCAAACTCCCATGACCACTCCTTTCAGCTAGGCCCTAACTCCTAAATTTCTATTATTTCCCAATAATGAGGATTATGATCTCCTCAGTGAGTGAATCCACTGATGAAGTTAGAGCCTCCTCATCCAATCACCTTTCAAAAGCCCCACTACTGAAAACATGAGCTTTCAGGGGGACATTTTAGGTCTAAACCAGAACACTACTATCCAATGTATTGGCATTTCATCAGCTGCCCCAATAGTGGCCTTCGGAGAGTGCCTTACTGCCTATTTCTTTCTGCTCCAGGATCTAATTCTGAATGATGTACTGCATTTAATTGTCATGTTTGTTTAGTCTGCTGTAAACTGGAACTATTCCTCAGCTTTCTTTGCTTTTCATGACATTAATTTTTTTAAGCATATGGTCAAGTTTTTTTGGTAGGCATTCCCTCAACTTGTGTTTATTTAACAATTACCTCATGATTAAAATTGTCTTTGTTTTGGGCAGTGATACTACCTAAGTAATATGTCCTCAGTGTGTAACACTGGGAGGCACAAGATGTCAAGTGCTTCATTGTTGGTGGTATAATTTTGGATCACTTATTCAAACTTGACTACTATACAAGGACACTTTTCTTCTTTTATAATTAATAAATCATTTTAGGCACATAGTTTGAAAATGTATAAATATCCAATTCCCCCAATAAATTTGACCCAGTGGTTCTAAGGATTTGGGGTTTTAAGTAATGGGAGGCTGCTAGGATGTAATAATGTGATTCTAATATTTTAAAATATTCCCCGTGTACCTGGGAGGATCAAATCCAAATGGCTAACAGTGGACTTCTACACTGTTCAGGTATTTTACAAGAAAAGCCCGTCCTTGAATTTCCTGTATAATTTTTTGAAGTTATTTTTAAAACACACAAGGAAGGTTTGAATCAGACAGACATGAATTAAGTCCCAACAACCCTAATTACTAGCTGTGTAAATTGGGTGATTTACTTAAATTCTCTGAGATTCAAGTTTCTCATCTGTAAGCCACAGATACATCTTAATATTAAATGAATTAAATAAGAAAATATATACAAAGCACTTACCACACATAGCAATCACTGAATTTCTTTTTATTTTATTTTTTTTTATTTTTTATTTTTTAACCAAGAACATGTATTGGTACATTGTCCATATATTGATCACATTTAACATGCTTGTTTTGTACCTGTACGTGGTGTCTCTTGGTTCCCCCCCTTCCCCTCCCCTCCCTTCTGTTCCCTCCATCCCTATTTACAGCAGGTTTATTTACAATTCTCCATGATTTCCCTTTCCCCTTTCTTTCCACTTTTTTCCTTCCTGCTTTTCCCCCTTCCCTCTTTGTAGTACTCCTCTCCTTTGTTCTTTTTATTTTAATTTCTTTTCTTCTTGATCGTTTCCAACTGTACTTTTTGTACTTTCTTCTTTCCATCGAATATGCTTTGTTATTTTCACAGATTAAAAATTCCATCTTCTTTCAATCCAATTTATTCCCATCCTCCGCTACAGAAAACTTCTTAAAAGACCTATGTATTCTCCCCATGTTCACTTTCTCACTTCTCATTTTATTCCCACCTTCTGTCCTTCTGCTATGTCAGCTATGGGGCCCTAGCTAAGATCTAGTCCACATGCTTGTTGTAAATTCAGTGACCCCTTTATCAATCTCTTAACCATTCCATTCTTTAAAAGCTCTGTTTCTCATGACTTCTGCCACCTTTGTCAGTAGTTTTCCTCCCTCTTTTTGTCTTCGGTCCTTAAATGTCCATCTTCTGACTTCAGGTATAACATTAAGCTAAAACTGTATTTAGAATATTTCTATGGTGTTTTAGAAAAACTGCTTTTAAGGATATCATACGTTATGGATCTAAACATTCTTCATAGAGAGGTTCTTACAGCAAATTTCTGAGAGATCAGAGCTTTGGAAATTTTGCCTTACCTGATGAACTGGTATAAAATCATGTCACCCATCATTTTCCCTCCTTGCTTTGACTGTCAGAAACTCATACTAATGTTCATTGCTCAAATCAGTGGCTTTTCTCATGCTAGAAGTTCTAGGATAGTAATTTCCCTACTTTTTCCCTATATTTCACATTCTTACTCTCTATATTTTTTCTTTCTTTTCTATCTTGTGTTTACTCTTTCTGAGTATAATATTTGCATATTGTATTATATATGCATATGTATTACTGTATGAGCATTGTTGGAAATGGTTTGGAAGTAGGAAAAGTAAATATGTGTAATCTGAATACTGCAAAATAGGTTTTCCCCTGGATAAATTTGCATATAAGTTTTGATACTCAAAAATATATTGAAAGACACTTAGAAGACACACTGTACAAATACTATATGTAGTATATCTTTAGATCTTCATTCTAAAAATCCAATTACAAACAAAACTGTTTTTGAGATAATATGGGAAAGTTGAATGTAAACTAGATATTAGGTGATATTAAGGTCTTATCAATGCTTTGGTTAGGTGCGATAATGGCATTGTGGTTGTACAAGAAAATGTCCTCATATTAGATATACATGCTGAATTATGTAAGAGTGAAATGATTTTATACCTGTGATTTGCTTTTAACATCTTGAGTAGGGAGAGAGACCCAAAGAATGGAAGAAGAGTAAGTAAAAGAAAAGAAGGAAAAGAAAATACAGTGTAAGAGGGGCAAAATCTTGATAACTTCAGAATCTGGAAATGGGCATATTGGGATGTACTTATATTATTCTCTCTTATTTTGTAAACATTGTAAAATAGTGAAAAATTAATTAAGAATGAAATGTTAGGTAATGATATTTCTGGAAAGAAAAATATGACATACTACCTACAGATTCAAAGTTCAAAGTATATGCTCAAGCTTGGTTCAACTAGTCTTAAACCTTAGGCTGACTTTGATGACCTCTGATATATATGCCTTGCTGAATTAGATAGCCTCTCATATATGTGCCTTGATTGGGTCCTACTTTCATAAGGAGTCCAAGTGCAAGAGGGACTGTTGGAGGTCCAAAGGAATCAGGATCTAGCTCCCTCAAAGGCCTATTGTGATCACCAAATGTGTTAAAATAGAAGGGAGGCTGAAAACAATGCCTGCCACACAGCAATAACCCATAAATGTGGACTATTATGAGTTCTAAAACACGACTGCATCTACCAGTTCTATTTTTAGCTTTGTGTGTTTACCTTAAATCCAAGATCAGCTGCTCTAGCCCTGGTGTGTGCATATCTAGCTTCTCCTGCTCCTCATACAAAACATTTTTCCTATCAACATAAATTCCCAGGAACATTCCATAAGATACCCTACAAAGGCAAAGAACTTCCTTAATAAGAGTGCTAAGCTCAGTACCCAGTTTCTTTTTGTAGTTATGAGTGGCTCTGTGTTTATGTTGTACATATATTTTAAATTGAGAACACCAAGAAAAAGACAGTTTCTGTATTCTAACAATGAACAATCAAAAGAGGAAATTAGGAAAATAATTTAAATTATATAAGCATTAAAAAATAAAATACTTGGGAATAAACTTAAGAAGATAAAAAGCTTGCACAATGAGAACTACAAAACATGCTAAATGAAATTAAGAAGACACAAATAAATGGAAAGATAGCCTGTGTTCATGGATGGAAATACTTAATATTGTTAAAATGTTCGTATTACCCAAAGTAATGTACAGATTTAGTGAATTTCCTATCAAAATCCCAATGGCCTTCTTTCTTGCAGAAATAGGAAAATCCATCTTTAAATTCATTTGGAATCTCAAGAGACCTCAAGTGACAAAAACAATTTTGAAAAAAAAAAAAAACCAGAGTTAGATGATTCACATTTCCTGATTTCAAAATGTATTATAAAACTACAGTAATCCAAATTTCATAGTACCTCCACAAAGAATAAAGACCCACAGAACAGAATAAAGAGTCTAGAAACAGACCCTTATACATAATGGTTAAATTAGCTTAAAGAAAATCACCAATACAACTCAACAGGGAAAACTCAGTCTTTTAAACATATTGTGTTAGGAAGAACAAAGTTGGAACCTTATATCTTTACAAAAATTAACTCAAAATGACTTAAAGACCAAAATACTAAGGCCTAAAACTATGAAATTTCTAGAAGAAAACATATGACTGTAGCTCCATAACACTGCACTTGGCTATGACAATAAAATCAGAGGCAACAAGAGCAGAAATAGATAAGACTATATCAAACTCAAAAATTCTTGTGTACCAAAGTTCCCGGTCAACAAAGTGAAAAGGCAGTTATGAAATGGAAGAAATATTTGCAAATCATTAATATCAAGAATATATTAAAATAGCAGTTCAACCACACACTTACACACACACACACACGCACACACACACAATCAGACAACCCAATTACAAAGGAAGTAGAATATTTGTATGGTCATTTCTCCAAAGATGACATTAAAATTGCCAACATGAAAAGATGCTCAATAGCACTAAAATCAGAGAAATGGAACTCAAAGCTTTAATGAGATATCACCTCACACTGCTTAGGATGGCTACTATTTAGATGGAAAATAAATTTTGGAAAGGATATAGAAAAACTGAAACCATTATGCACTGTGGATGAGGTTATAAAATGGTACAATGGCTATGAAAAGCAGCATAGAGGTTCCTCAAAATACTAAAAATAGAATTGCCACATGATCTAGCAATTCTACTTCTGCATATATATCCAAAAAATTTGAAATTAGTTCGTCAAAAAATATTTTTTTATCCCAATGTTCATAGCAGTAAAATTCTCTGTAGCCAAAAAGTAGAATCAATCTAAATTTCCATTCACAGATGAAATAGATTAACAAGTGTGATATATCCATGCAATGGAATATTATTTTTCAGCCTTAAAATGAGGACTATCCTGGCATATGTATATGGATGATCATTGAAAACATTATGCCAAGTAAAATAAGCCAGCAACAGAAACAGAAGTACTATACAATTCCATCTACATGAGGTATTTAAAATAGATTCATTGAGACAGAAAGTAGATTGGCAATTAGTAAAGGGTGGTGGCAGGGAAAATGGAGAGTTCTTGTTCAATGGGCATACAGTTTTAGTTTTGTGAGATAAAAATTTTCTGGAACTCTGTTTCATAGCAATGTGAAAATATTTAAAGCTATTGAACCATATGCCTAAAATGGTTAAGATGATAAATTTTATGTATTTGCTTTTTTTAACAATAAAAAGTATCCTCCTCCCCAAAGAAAATAAAAGTAGAAGGAAGAGAAGCCATTTATTTTAATCAAATTATAAATCATACATGACATTCAAAAGACAATGTGCTGAATACAAATGGACTTACTGTCGTTTATTAAAAGCTAGTGTTGGCAAATGGACTTAGACACAGTTCCTTTGTGGGAAAGTTTGGTTTTGGATTCGTTTTGAGTTAGTAGGTAATGATTTACAAATATTATATCAGCACCTACTATGCACTGCAAGTGCCAGTGAAAATAACAGGTGCCTTTTAGTGTCCCTGGAATCTTCAAAAGTGTCATGAAAGTATGGCACAAACTTAACTCTCTAGGATGTTGATGTGGCCTGTTGCTTCTCTACACAGACATGAGGTGCTTTCAGCTACAAAATTTTAGCTCCAAGTTAAAATTTTAGTGGGTCCTTTCTTTGTGGTTTTGAAGATATATCCAGGCATTTGCTTAAAATAGAATGCTGGACATTGTATATAACTTAAGAGGTATCAGTCAGATAAAAAAGTAACAGTCATTGCTAAGGAAAAATGGATGTATGCAGCTAGGAGTATGGGGGAACAGAGCAAACTGCACTTGAAGCCACTGTCATCTCTGAGTTGTAGTAAGGAAAACAGCCAATAGGTGTAGAGACATTCCCCACACCCTGCTTTGCTTAAGGGCACCTCTGAGAAGCAGAGAGACAGAGAAGCTATGGAAAACCTCAATCCATTTTGGTACAAAGAACTCACCATTTGATGGCAAGCCTACTGTTCACATACAAACACAGGCATGGGTACATATATGCACACTGCAGATATTTTGTCAATATATTGTACAGATGCTAAATTATTCATTAAGGCTTGCTTTGTAAAGCTTATTTTCTTTAGCAGCATCTGTATAATGAGAAAGATGAATAAGTAAATTATAGTATATTGTACTAAAAATACACTGAAATCATTAAAAAGTGATGTAAGTACTGGCATAGAAAAATAATAGGCACACTGTATTTTGTTTAAAAGCCATAGAACTAATATACAAAGATTCCAATTATAGTTTTTAAATTACACAAGAAGATATGCACCAATTGCTACTTCTGTTAATGGCAGAGAAGTGAATTGGTCACATGAAACTTCCATTGAAATAATGTTTATAAAAACTGGATAAAATACAATCCAGTAAAACTGGACAATAACAATCCTTTAAGACAGTGGATCTGTGTTAGAAAGGATGAGAATTACGAGTTTGTGTCTTTTGGGCCCACGGGCACTGCCCAATCCCTGTGGTTATGACAGTGGAAAATTGTGGGAGAAACCACATCTTTATTAGTAAAAGATGAAAGAGATAAGAGTTGAGGGATGGAAAAGCAGCTGGAAATTTAAAGGAAAACTCCTGGGAGGGAGGGAACAAAAGAAAAAATAAAACACAAATTCTGAATGTAAATTCTGCCCAAATCCTTGACTAATAGCTAAACTCCAATAACAGAAAAGACCCTAGGGATCTAATCAGTGAGCATGCAGAAGAAAAATCTACTCTTGAAAGACACAGTTACATGGGGCCACATCTATGAGTTAGCTGCCATTTTCCCCTTGCTTTCTAGTTTTTGAGTTTTTTTTTAATTAGTGCATATTAGTTACACAGACTAGTGAGCTTCATTTTGACATGTTGGTTTATGCATATAAAACACTTAATCATCCCTCCCAATTACCCTGGCTCCTTCCCAGTCTTTCCTCCAACCCATTCCATTCATTTTCCTGCAAATGACATGATCTAATTTTTCTCTATGTCTGAATAATATTCTGTTGTGTATATATACCACATTTTCTTTATCCATTCATCTCTTGATGGGCACCTTTCCATAGCTTAGCTGTTGTGAATTGTGTTGCAATAAACATGAGTGTGCTGGTTTATTACTTTTACCCTCACTGAAACACAATACCTGGCACTCATACCTTAAAAGAGAAGAAGTTAAAGGTTTCAGGGTCTCAGTCCATTATCGGCTGGTTCTTAGGTAGAAATGTCATGGGTACAGGGCGTGGCAGAGCAAAGATGCTTAGTTCATGGTTGTCAGGAAGCAGAGCAGGGAAGGAGGGGTCCAAGGACTGTACTTAGTGCCCAAAGTCATGCTTCCATGACCCATGTATAACTAGAAGTGTGCCTAAGCAATCCTGAGTAAGGAGAGTGATGCTAGAAGTATCACAATTCCCAATCTCAAAACGTACTACAAAGCCTTAGTGATGAGAATAGTATTGCCACACAATAGACAAATAGCGCAATGGAAGAGAACAGAAACAGAAACAACCCCACACAAATACAGCTATCTGATTCTTTTTTTAAAAAAGTTAAATATATTCCAGAGCTATGCAACAACTCAGACTGCAAAGAGGTGAACCTTGATAGGTTTGAAGTATAGAGGATGGGGCCTAAAGTTAGCAGAGCACCTGAAAATTAGGGGGAATCCCTGGAAACCAAGAACCCAGCAAAGGGTATGAGCCCCACCCATGCCCAGATACTTGACTTGCTAGGAAATAAGTGTACATGCAAAAGATGCCAAGCTAGAAAACAGTGGTGTGAAGGTGTAAGAATCGAGTGGTAGCTCAGCTGCTGCATTCAAAAGGAGAAAGTTTTTGAATTGAATTCATACAAATTAACTGCCTTTTAGAATAAAAACATACCATTCTCAGAGAAACTTTATAGACTCTAGAATCGCTATAATGTATTAAATAAAATGGTCCAAAAGTACTAAACGTGTGTAGAAACAGAAAAGTATGACCATGCTAAGGAAGAAACAGAAACAGAAAAGCATGACCATACTAAGGAAGAAACAGAAACAGAAAAGCATGACCATACTAAGGAAGTAAAGTCCATAGAATTCGACTCCATGGGTATCTAGATGTTGGATTTAGCAAACACTATAAACATTAATTATAAATAGATTCAAAATGTTAAAGGAAAATGTGTTATCAATGAATAAAAAATAGGATATATCTACATAAAATGAAAGCTTAAAGATAAAATTTCTAGAAGCAATAAATATGAAAACTGAAATTAAAGTTCACTGTATGAACTCAGTGACAGGTTAAAAATTGCAGAAAAGAAGTTTACAAACATAAATCATTCAAGCCAAAGAAGGCAGAAAAAAATACTGAAGAAAGATGGAACAAAATTTCAGAGACCTGGAACTGAATCGAGCAATGTAACATTTGTGTGAATTGAATCTCAGGAGAAAAGTAGAAACAGGCAGCAAAAATTAAGTGAGGAAATAGTGCCAGAAAAGTTTCTAAATTTTGTGGAAAACATGAATTCATAGGTCTAAGAAGCTCAACTAATCCTAAATAAGAGAAACTCAAGAAAACGACTTCTAGGTAAAAACATCTAAAAGAAAAGAAAAAGAGAAAATCTTGAAACCACGTAAAGTGGGACAATGAAATTATTGCGTGATTTCACCAAAGAGATTTTGGAGTGCTGAAGGGGAAAAAGTCAGCTAAGAACTCTGAACCTTGTGAAATCATCCTTCAAAAAATAAGAGGCAAGACAAAGTTATTTTCATATTAGTAAAAACAGAATTAGTTGTAAACAAACCTTCACTACAGTGAATGCAAGAAGAAAGTGAGGCAGGAAGGAAGCGAGGGAGGGAAGGAGGGAGGGACAAAATCTTAAGGCTGAAAGAAAATAACACCAGAAAGCCAGTGAAGTGTACAGGAAAATGTAAAGCCAGAAGTAAAACTCTGTGAGTAAATAAAAATTTACTATACATCTTTCAATTTCGTTAAAAGATGTGAATCTATTTAGAACAAAAATAATGATGTGAGGTAGATGCCTTAAAATACACAAAAACATCATCTATAAGACTGAAATAGTCCACAGATTGGAATAATGGTAAATGGAACTACACTGTTGTAAAATTCCTATTTTTACCTTGAGTTTAAACCTTAACTCCAAGTGAAGAGAGTTATGTTAAAATTGTAACACATACATAAAAATAAAAAGCAAAAATGGTATAGCTATAAAGCCAACAAGAATAAAAAGAAATACTAAAAATATCTATCTTAAAAATGAAAAAGAAGAAAGGAGGAATAGGGAAGCAAAAACTCAGACAAGACCAAAATTTAAAAAAAGATGTTAGCCCTAAATACTACCACTACACACTTGCAGATTCTACAAATATTAAATAGATAGCAAGAAATTATTATAGACAACTTCATCCCAGTAATTTCATTTTACATAAAAATGGATAAATTCCTTGAAAGATATGAACAACCAGAACTCACTGAAGTTAGATAACCTAATTGGAGAAAATATTAAAGAAATTAATCTATCTACTAAAGAAAATTAATCTGTAGCTAGAAATTCTCCTATAAAGAAAAGTCCTTATCCAGATAGAGTCAT
The DNA here is from genome assembly GCA_004026905.1 of Hystrix cristata. Taxonomy (NCBI): domain Eukaryota; kingdom Metazoa; phylum Chordata; class Mammalia; order Rodentia; family Hystricidae; genus Hystrix; species Hystrix cristata. Next base: position 165,605 of record PVJO010000141.1, read on the forward strand.
TGGTATATTCCACCAAACAAGTGAGGAAGGTACAATTCACAAAATTTCCCCCAGAAATTCAAAGATAACAGCACACTTTCCAACACATTCTATGAAGCAAGCACTGTTTAGACACCAAAACCCACCAGAGCAGCCAGAAGAAAAGTATACATCCAAGTCTCGTCCATACATAGCCCCAAAATTTATGATTAAAAACTTCAGCCAATTAGATCCAACAATATGTAAAAAGCATACTACATTATTTTCAATTGAAAATGAAATACACTAAATTAACAGTCTAAAGGAAAAAAACTATACCATCATATCAATATAGGAAAGGCATTTGACAAAATTCAACACCTAATTCTGATTTTTTAAAAAACTGTAGCAAAATAGGAATATAAGGGAGCTTCCTTAGTTTGAAAAGATGCCTCAAAGAAAAATGTATAGTGACACCATAAAATTGCAAAGATTATCTGTCCCCTAAAATGGATAACAAGATAAGGATGTCCATTATCACCACTTCCATGTAACATTGTTCCAGGAGATTCTAACCAGTGTAATAAGTCAAGAAAAATAAACAAAAGGTATCCAGATAGGAAAAGAAGTAAAACTATCTTTATTTCTGATTGATTGATTGCAGCACTGGGGACTGAGCGCAGGGCCTTTGCACGGAGCTACACTCCCAGCTCTATTTTTTTATTTTTATTTTGGGACAGGATCTCACTAAGTCACTAAATTACCCAAATTGGACCCAAACTTGAGATTCTCTTGCCTCAAACTCCCAGAGTACTGGGATTACAGGTGTACTCCGTGATGCCCAGTTGTAAAACTATCTTTATTTGCATATAATTGTTCACTCATATATAAAATTCCTTGGAAATTTACAAAACAAAATTTACTAGACTAATAAATAAGTAGATGTTTGTAGAAGAGAGATCGATACAGAAAAATCAATTATAATTCTACATATGAACATCAAGCAATTGGGAATGGAAATTTTAAAAGAAGTGTTTTACATAATACATGGAAAATATGAAATAATTAGGGATAGATTTGGTGAAAAATGTGCAATATCTGCCCAAGGGAAATATTGCCAGGAGAAATTAAAGAGGATTCAGATAAATGAAGAAATATACTATGTTCACTGATCAAAAGAATCAAATATTGTTAAGATGTCAGTTTTTCCTAAACGGATATATGGATTCAACACAATCTCATTCAAAATGTCAGCAGGCTTTTTTGTATAAACTGACAAGATGACAATAAAATTAATATGAAAATGCAAGAGACCTAGAATATCCAACACAGCTTTATAGAAGAACAACACTGATTTTAAAATTTTTTATAAGCCATAGTATCAAGACAGTATAGTATAGGAATAAGCTAGAAAAACATATCTATGAAATAGAATAAAATCCAGAAATAGTCCCACACATACATGGTCAACTGATTTTTGACAAACTGCTAAAGCAATTAAACACACAAGGGAAAAGAAAATCTTTTCAAGAATGGTGCTGGAATGATAGTAAAAGATTTAGAATATCAAGTACAATTATAAAAAAGAATGAAGCTAGAGAACACACACCATATATATATATATATATATATATATATATATATATATATGCACCATATACATTTTGACAAATGTTCCAGGCCATTTCAAAGGAGGAAAGGGGAAGCTTTTTAATAATTGGTGCTGCAGCCAAAGAAACTACCAACAGAGTGAAGAGACATCGCACAGAGTGGGAAAAAGTTTTTGCCAGCTATTCCTCTGACAAAGGATTAACAACTCGAATATATAAAGAACTCAAAAAATCAGACGCCCCAAATTTAAAGACCCGATCCAAAAGTGGGCAGCAGAGATGAATAGACACTTCTCAGATGAAGAAGTAGAAATAGGAGATAGACATATGAAAAAATGTTCAACATCACTGGTCATTCAAGAAATGCAAATTAAAACAACCCTGAGATTCCACCTCACTCCAGGAAGAATGCTATTATCAACAAATCAGCCAATAACAAATGCCAGAGGGGCTGTGGAGAAAAAGGAACCCTTCTCAACTGTTGGTGGGAATGTAGACTGGTCCAACCACTATGGAAATCAGTGTGGAGATTCCTCAGGGATCTAGGACTAGAGATTCCATGTGACCCAGCTATTCCACTTCTTGGTTTCTTCCCAAAAGAATTAAAAGCATCATACCGCAGCGATATATGCACACCCATGTTTATAGCAGCACAGTTTGTAATAGCTAAATCTTGGAAACAGCCCAAATGCCATCAACAGCAGAATGGATAAAGAAAATGTGGGGTTTTTTATACAATGGAGTACTACTCTGCCATAAAGAATGATAAGCTTGAGATATTCCTAGGTAAATGGATGCATCTTGAGACCATACTCTTAAGTGAAATAAATCAGACACACATGTTTAAATACTGCATAGTTTCTCTAGTGTGAGAAACTGAAGTGTAAATAAAGACTAAAAGGTATTATATTGGGAAAGGGAAGAAAATGTCCAAATGGGAAAGGGAACAAGGGAGGGGGAACAGAACAGAGGACAAGAGAAATAAGAAATGGAAGGAAAAAATGGAAACAAAGCCTTTGTAGATAGGGAGGGAGGAGGGGGTGAGGGGAGGGGAATGGGAAAAAAAGAAGCAACAAGATATGTCATGTACAGGTACAAATCCCCTATGATGAATGTTATCACTATGTACATCTAAAATGTACCATTAAAATAAAATTTTAAAAAATTGGTGCTGGAAGTGTTACAGATTTTTCACAATTTGCCTAACAGTCCATAAAAATAACTGTGCTGGGAAAAAAAAACCCGGATATGAATAAAATAAACATCAACTTATATGTCACTCTGCAGAGAAAAATTAATACAGCTTCTACACAGATAGATACAACATCATTGTAGCTGTAGTCTCAGCTACTTGGGAGGCCAAGGAAGGAGGATTATTTGAGGTTGGGAGTTTGAGACCAGCCTGGGCAACACAGAATGTTGTGAGACCCCGTCTCAAAAAAAAAAAAAAAAAGTCACAGACAGAACTCGACAAATGCTCACCACAATAGCAAAAACACTGACAAATTCGACTTCATCAGAATTAAATGTTTCTGCTCTGCAATAGCTATCCCTGAGAAAATGAGCAGGCGGTCACAGATTGGAGGAAATATTCACATTACATATCTGATAAGGAACTTTTATCCTGATATATACAAATTAATAATTTAAAAATCTCAATTTTTAAAGTGGGCAAAAATCTTGGACGATTCACCAGAAACATATTGAACAGCCAACAACCACATCAAAAGTAGCTCAACATCGTTACTCATCTGGAAAATGAAGATTAAAACCACAACAAGCTGTAACTTCACACCCACTAGAATGATATTTTTTTAAAAGAGACTGACAGCAATATGGGGAAGATAAGGATCAGTTGAAACTCATGCTTTGCTGGTGGGAGTATAAAAAGTGGTACAAGCAATTTGGAGAAATGTTTGGCAGTTTCTTATAAAATTAAACACATATATCCCCTATGACTCAGAGATTACATCCTAGGTACTCACCCAGAGAAATGCAAACCTATGTTAACAAAATATTTGTAAAAGAATATTCTTAGTAGTCTTACTCACAATAGCCAAAAATTGGGAGAACACATGTCAGTCCTCTAGAACAGTGGGTAAACAAACTATGACATAGTCACAGAATAGAATACTTCTCAAGGAAAAGAAAGTTTAAAACTACTAATAATTGCAGAACTGTGCTTACATTTACAGATATTGCTCTGATTTCAGTAAATGAAAAAAAAAACAAAAAACTACTCATTGCAGGTGTCAAAACTTTGAACCCTAGACCCTTCATCATGGTATAATGCCTGTGAATATATCACCATAAAACTTGGCAAAAGGGACTTTGCAGATGTAACCGATGTTACCCATCAGTTGACTTTAAGATAGATTATTCAGGATTTTTTTTTTTTGCAGACCCAATTAACTGGGTGAGTGCTTACAAGCAGAGGCTGAGGAGTCAGAGGGATTCAAAACTTAGGAACTCAAACTAGCTTGAAGATGGAGGTGTCCTGGTGGAAAGTGTGAGGAGAAAAGGGATTCTATCACCATTAGTGCTTGTGGCAATTGGTTGTGCAAAAACAGACACGCTATATAATTCCATTTGTTTGAATTAGTAGAGCAGGCAAAATTCCATGATGATCTAAATCAAAAAGTATTGCCTCTCAAAGGAGAGAACCAACTAAAAGAAGCACAAGGGGAATTTCTGAAGTAATAGAAAAGTTCTATATTTTATTTTACATGGTGATTATCTGGTTTTATAAAATTGTCAAAACTCATTAAATGTTATATCCCCATTAAAGAACAGAGGGAGGGAGGGGTTAGGGGAGGGAAACAGGGGAGAAGAGAGGGAATTGTGGGGTGAAGAGAAAGAAACACATAGAAGAGACAGAGCAACACTACTGGTATATTGACTGGAATAGCTAAAATTAAAAAGACCAAGCAATGCTGGTGTGGAAGACTGGTGTGGTCAATTTGAGCAGGAACACCCAGCTGGACTGAGCTGGTGTGGTTCTGGGCATAGAAGATCCACCTGAGGATTGTTGCTGACACAGCGTAAAAGAGAACAGGAGCAGAAGATAGGGGCCGGCTGTTTCCCAGGAGAAGCTCTGTTGTGGCTGGCTTTCCTGAAGGGAACTAGGCTGTTCTCATCACAGAAGGAGCTTAGGGCCTTGCTGTTGTCCAGGATGGCTGGCTACTGTTCACTTCAGGGGAGCTCTTGTCTTCATCGCTGTTGTAAGTGTCATAGCCTGTTTCCAGTATAGATTTCTTCAGACACAGATGTACACAGGAGGAGATCAGATATCAAGAGTTAAGATTCTTACTAAACTGACTTAGCAGAGTTCTTTGCTAAAATTCGATTTTACAAGGAAGAACACATGAGCCAAGGAGAAGTTTTAGGAGTGCGGCTAATGTTTGGCCAAGCAAAGAATCTTCATCACCTTTCCCAATCTTTGCTGTAAAACTAGACTGTTAAATTTTGTAGACGAATGTACTAATATGCTTTATAGCACATTTTAAAAATCTGGAACTATTTAGACTAAATCATTAAAGCGTCTAATCTATTCCCCTGTATAGATGTGACCACCCAAACTGTCTAATGTATTTGCATATGGATAAAGGTACACATCCATTTTTAAATGACTTCATTGAAATATACCCTACATATAATATTTTGCATTCACTTAAAGTGTATAACAAAATGAGTTTGGCAGATGTGCATCCATATTTAACCTCCAGTCTACCTGAAGAACATTTTCATCATGCCCCCAAAATGGTTTATTCTTCTCGTAGATCCAGTGCTCTCTATAATACAATGTATAGGCTTTTGTATCTTCCTTATTTTACTTGATTGTTTTGAAATTTGTTCATGTAGATTTGTACATTAATAGTTCCTTCCATTTTATAGTTGGATAGTATTTAATCATAAGGATACACCACATTCTGCTTATCCATTTTACGTGTAGAAACACATGAGTTATTTCTAGTTATTTGCTATTATAAACAAATCTGCTATAATCATTTGTTTACAAGTATTTGTGCCAAAATATGTTTTCATTTTTCTTAAACAACTGAGAGTATGTAATAGTCTAGATTCTCAAGAGAAACAGAATCAATGAGATGTATACACACACACACACACACACACACACACACACATTCTCTTACTTTAAGGAATTAGGTTATATGATTATGGAAGCCGAGAAGTCCAAGATTTACTGTTAGGAGTCTGGAGTCCTGGGAAAACCAATGGTGTAAATTCTAGTCTGAGTTTAACACAAGAGAAAGCCAATATCCCACTTGAAGTCAGAAAAAGAATTATTTCTTACTCAGCTTTTAATTTATATTCTACTTGGGCATTTGATGGAATGGATGGCTGTCTGCTTCACTTAGTTTACTAACGCAAATGTTAATCTCAACAAGAAACATCCTCATAGTCACATTCGAAATATGTTTTATCAAATATAAAAGCAACTCATAATCCAGGTAAATGGACACATGAAAGTAACCATCTGAGAGCGGAGCAATTAGGTCATGAGATAGGTGTATGCTTACCTTGTTAAAGTGGGTAGATCATTTTACATTCCCACCAGCAGTATACTGGAAGTATATTTCCTCTTTATTTTCCCCAACAGCTGAGATAGTCTTTTAAATTAGCCTTTTTTTTAAACAAGTGTGGCGTATTATCTCATGGTAGTTTTAATTTGCATGTTCTTGATGACTGAAACGCATATGTTCTTGTGCTTATTTACTATCTGTATATGTTCTTTGATAAGGTGTCTGTTCAAATTTTTTGCCCAATTTTTAATTAGGTTGATTTTTCTTTTTATTATTGGGCTTTGAAAGTTTTTTATATTTTTATTCTGGATACTAGTCATTTACTGGATATTTGCTTTTTGAATATTTTTTTCTAATATATGGCTATTTTTCTGATTTTCTAATAGCATCTGTCCAGGTACAGGCTTTTTTTATTTTTATATTATTCAATTTTTTTCCCTTTTATGGATTATGCTTTTGTTGTTACATCTGAGAAGATTACAAAGATTTTCTCTGATGTTTTGTGTAAAAGTTGTATATTACATTTTATACTTATGTATGAGATCAATTTTTAGTTAATTTTTGTTTGTTTGCTTGTTTTGAGACAGGGCCTCGCTATGTAGTTCAGCCTGGCCTTCAACTCTCTGTGTAGCCCATGCTGGCCTTGAACTCATGGCCATCCTCCTACCTCCATCTCCCAAGTGCTGGGATTACAGGCATGTGCCACCACGCCCAGCTAGTTAATTTTTATATACTGTAGAATGAAAACTGTGGCTTACAGCTCTTTTTTTTGTTTTGCATATTGATATCCAAATGGTCCAGCTTGGTTGCTGTAATGCTCCCCTTTGTTCACTGAATTGCCTTTGTACTATCGAAAGTCAGTTGTCCACGTACATGAGAGTCAATTACTAGAATTGATGTCATTTGGACCTAAGGTCTGTGTCAATATCTCTATCTTCATACCAGATCGAGCTGTCTTGATTACTGAAGCTTTGTACTCATCGTTGAAATCAGGTAGTCTTAGTGCTCCAATTCTTTTTTAAACTGAATTTGTCTGTGTTAGATTCATTACATTCTTTTGCACTTTATAATCAGCTTGCCATTTTCTACCATAAAAAAAAGTCCATTAGGATTTTGATAAGGATTATGATGAACCTATGGATCAATTTGGATACAATTAACATCTTAATGTTGAATCTTTCATCCATGAACCTAGTTTTAGTATCTATCTTAATCATTAAGATACCATTGTTCTTGCCACTTTCTGAAGCAATTCTAGAGGTTCTCTTTCTTGTATTTTCAAGAGATATGATCCAAAATACAGTGAATGCTGCTGGCGAGTACCATCCAACAGAAAAGCTGTCTTGCAAAAGCACTACAGTGTCTTCAACCACTTTCTTCACCAGAACTGCACTGTGTGACTTCTGGCTCTTCCCCACCATCAAAATAACCATTAAAGGTAAATGCTTTTAGTTGATTCAGGACATCAAGGCAGCTACAACAATATAACTAAAGATATTCATAGAAGAGGACTTCCAGAATGGCTTCAGAAGGTAATAGGAACTATGGAATAAGTGAATTGAAAGCAGGGGTGAGTATTATCTTCTACTGTAATAATTTTTAAATTTTTTTAATATTAAAATTTCATTCATTTATTTATTTAGGCACTGAGGATCAAACTTGGGGCCTTGTGCTTGTGAGGCAAGCACTCTAACCACTGAGCTAAATCCCCAGCCCTGATTTTTAAAAATTTAAACATTCACCGTATTTTTCAATTATACCTCATATTGTCAAAACTACTAAATATAGCAGAGATATGTATAAAAGTATGTGTTGATTCCTTTTCTTTCCACACTGTACATATGTTATTCTGTTGTTTTCCGTCATCTATTTTTTTCTAAAGAGAAATAGTTATCAATCTTACTGTTATTATTAATGTAATATGTATTTTTCTTGGGATGCTTTTAGAATTTTCTTTTTAGCTTTGGCTAGGGAATTTTGACTAAGATGTCACTAGATGTGGTCCACTTTATATTCTTTATAGTTACTGAACTTGTTAAATATGTGCCTAGGTATCTTTCAACAATTTAAAAAATTCTTGGCCATTCTTTTTCTCAAATATTCCTTCTGCTTCATTTTCTCTTTCTCTTTCTGGACCACTAATTACATGTATATAAGACATTTGGTGTTGTCCTAAGGCGTTTTAAAACAAGCTTTTTTAAAAAAATAGTTTTAAATTATGAAGAAGTTGCAACAGTAGTATAGTTCTTATGTACCCTTACTACCGGTGTCCTTTTTTGTTAAAATCTTACATTGTTGTATATTTATTACAACCAATAATGAATACTGATCTAAAGTCCATACTTTATTCAAATTTCCTTAATTTTTATTAGTGCTTTTTTTTTTGTGGTGCTGGGAATCGAACTCAGGGCCTTGTGCTTGCAAGGCAAGGACTCTAATCACTGAGCTAAATCCCCAACCCCCAAGTTTCCTTAATTTTCATGTTTCTCTATGTCATGGTCTCACCCAGAAAGTACCTTAGATTATTTTAAGTCATCATGTCTACCTGCATCCTTCAGCCTGTGACAACTCCTCAGACTTCCCTTGTATATGACTTCCTTGACAGTTTTGACAAGTACTTCTGCCACACCATCCACTGTCCTTGCTAAATTCTTTGACAAATAGATCACAATTTAAAATATTCCTACCTACTGATTCCAATATCTGTTTTGTGTATATGCTTCTAATGACATTCTAATGAAGACTGCCTTCATTAGAATCAATAAATCCATAAGCCTCGGAGAATCCCCCTCTCCCCTCCTATTTTATTTCGAGTTTTAAACAGGTCACTTTCTTATCCTTTGGGGAGATGCAATGTACATCCGGAGGGTGATACTCAGTCCTCCAACCCTGGCACCAACTTGCAGTGTACGTCTCCCACACCCTCAGTGGAGGCTGGGTGGGCATAGATCAGCTTCACCACTGGGGTGCCTTAGGAGTCTAATCTATTATGCCATCGTTTAAAATTTGTTTAAAGTTAGATTGGTTTCTTCCTTTCTTTTCTGTGTTTCTTCAAGCATGTCCCTGGGGATAACGGCCACTATGAGACTCTTTTCTTCTAGGAGGGGCTTGATCTTTTTGGAAATTTAGTTAATTTAAAAGTACTTCTTTTTTCCTGCATTGTCTGATGGCTATAAAACAGGCAAATAAAAATGACAAATACTATTGTGTTTGCGTAGTGTTTCTGGCCTGTTCTTATTGTTACACAGTGGCCCACTCTTGCAACTTTTTCCCTCTTATACGGAGTGAAGTCTTATCCTTTCAGGCTATAGGTCCTCATCCTATGGTTGTAGACTTGTCATGAAGTTACATTAATCTCATTAAACTCTCTTCTCGCTCTTTCTCAAAATAGCTGGGTAAGACTTCAAAATCTTCAAGCTCAACATTCATTTTACATGTGAAAGATCTTAAACTTTCTTTTGTTTTCAAAATTCCCCTTAACATCCTCCAAATCTGTGTTGGAATTTACACTGTAAGTTTACATAGTAAATTTATTTGACAAACATTTATTGCATACCTACTGTATGCTAAGGAATATTTCAGGACAAAGTGAGTCCCATTGAGCCTTCATTCTAGTGGAATTTTGGGAAAACTAAAGAATCATGGTTAGCTATGCGCATTCACACAACGTGCAAGTTCACCACAGTCCAACGTTTGAAACAGCCATTTCAGGAGCCAAATTACTAAGGGTAATTTATTCCAGAACTTGGCTGAAATAAACAATGCTTCTGAATTCTATACAGATGTGTACCAGCAGGGCATTGACCAACTCCATCCGTTTCCGAACTTCTTCCCACAAAATCAGGGGAACCGAAGCATTTGGGATCCTCTGTGCATGTGTAAGCATGCCCTGGGGCTTCCAGCTAACGAGAGGATTTCACTCTTCTCTGTGCATAATTTTTTATTTGTGACAGATTTAATGTGGATAACAATGTTCACTTAATAAGTAATCCAGTATAATTTAACAGTAGTCACCAATGTAATTAATGAGTCTTCTTACCTAATTTTTTTTTTTTTTTTGAGACAAGGTCTCGCTATGTAGTTCAGGCTGGACTTGAACTCATTATGTAGCCCAGGTTGGCCTTAAATTCATGGTGATCCTCCTACCTCAGCCTCTCGGCATCCCTTACAGGCATGCGCCACCATGCCCAGCTTTTTTTTTTCTTTGGTGGGGTGAGCTCCTGGGGATTGAATTCAGGGCCTTGTGCTTGCCAGGCAAGTACTGTACCACTGGAGCAAAATCCCCAACCCCCGTATCTAATTTTAAGAGGGCCATGTGTGGGACAGACAAACAGGGTGAAGGGCTAACCTCAAAGTAGCAAATCCCAAATGACCTTATAAGGTTCATTTCCCTTACTTAGCCAACAGAGACTATGAAAAATGGAAAAATACATTTCATGGTAGAAATAATTCAGGTATAACATTAAGAGGTTAAACCAAAGACTGTACTACTCACTTAAAACAGGAAATCATCATTGGCTACATGTAGCATTAGTTTATCAACGAAGCAGGGGGCAGCAACCTTTCTAATGGTCCAGACCACAAATACCTATTTCAGGTTTTGCAGACTATCCAGTCTCTCTCTGTCTGTGACAACTATTCCACTATGTTATTGTAGAATGAAACTAGCCATGGACAATAGGTAAACAAATGAGCACATCTGTCTTTCAACAAAATTTTGTTCAAGAAAACAGGCAGCAGACTGCATTTAACCTGTAAACTGTAGCCTGCCAAAGCTTTAAAAAAAGGAATTGGGAGCACTGGAATTGTAATTAAACTCCTTAGGAAAAAAGTGTGCAAATTGAGTTGATCCATGGCTAGCTGTAACAATCGGTGGCAATCCAGGTGTTCTGTGCAAAATATGACTCTACCTAAATGACGAATTTGTGAGTGAATGTCATATCATTACATCATAATCCTGTACCTACATGCATTTAGAGAGATTCTCAGCATCCTTTGTCGTAGTAGGTAGGTCTCCTCTGGTTAAAGAAAAAAAAATGACTAGATTAAGATCATTTTAGAGCTAGGAATGCTGTCAACACCATCAATTCAGCAAGCGCTGATGTTATTCATCCCCTACTAGAACTGGGCACACTAAGGTAAATGGAAAGTAGTATCTGTCCCCAGGGGCTCACATTTTGGTGACAGCAAGTGATGAAAAATAATCAGAGAAATTTTAAAATTTCATAGTAAAAGCATGAACAAGTCACTCTGGCTTAGGGAAAGGTAAGCTCTCAATTTTGACAGAAGATATTTCAAAGAAGACATTGTAAAGGTGTCACTGAATTAGTCTTTGAAAACTGCCAGGGCATGAGCAAAGAGGGGATAATTTGAAGGAATTGCATTTTATTTTCTTCAGTTTCTTCTCACTTCTTATCATCTAGTTTCTGTCTCCACAACTTTACTCTTTTCTTCTGAAAGATACTAAATCCATTAACTGTTTCTCAGGCTGACAATACAGGTATTGATAATACTGTGGAGGGGAAAGAACTCCTAAAAATATCCACTTAGAGATCAAATTTCTATAACCACTTTAGAAAACAACTAGTATTAAATGAAGTTGCCAGCACACATAATCTGCAATTGAGGTTTTACTATTTCTACCTACAGAATCTAGAGAATCTCAACACTGTGTGTAAAATGGATGTATACAGACATTCACTGCACATTTAGCCATAAACTCAGCTGTAGACTAATCCACTGATGAGTACCAATGCCCAGGACCCAATCACCTCCTAGAAACTCCACCTATGAGTGTATGAGGCTTTGGGGGGACATCTAGATATAAACCATAACATCAAAGATATAGCCACAAAAACTTAGTTTAAAAATTCTCTCATACATTTGAGGGAAAATACAAAGACTTGACAAAACTTTTAAGTTACAAAGTTAGTTATGAGGCAAATTGATTGCAGAACCTCAGGATTCGAGTCTTAGCATCTGTGAACTTGAACACTTGGCTCAGCTTTAGTAAAAAAGAGATTTTGTTTCAAACAAAGAGGAAGTGAAAGCTGATATAATCTTGTCATGGAGCGAATGAATCTTCTCATGGAGCGAACGGCGGCATAAGGAGGAAGGTGACCAGGGTGATCTGTCGAGGAGATCAGAAAAAGAGTGGAATGATCCATACCCTGTTCTATTAATTTTTTTAAAAATTTTTTTATTTTTACCAAGAACATGTATTGGTACATTATATACATAATGATCATAATCAACATGGTTATTTTGTACCTGTACATGATGTATCTTGGCTTCCCCCCCTTCCCTTCCCCTCCCTTCCATTCACCCACCCCTCTCTATTTGTAACAAGTTTATTTACACTTTTCCATTTTTTCCCTTTCATTTTACTTTTCTTTTAACCTTCTTCTTTATCCCCCTTTTCCCTATCTAGTTCTCCTCTCTTTTGAATACTATCTCTTTTTCTTTAACATAATATCTATTATACCCCTTTGTCCTTATTTATACTTATGGTTTCTCATATCAGAGAAACAATTCGATGTGAACTGATAAGTGTCTCATTTGTTTCACTTAATAGTATGTTCTCAAGGAACATCCATTTACATACAAATGACTCTAGTTTATCCTCTTTTATGGTGGTGTAGTACTCCATTGTGTAGAAAAACCACATCTTCTTTAGCCATGCATCAGCTGTTGGGCATTTAGGTTGTTTTCAAGACTTAGCTATTACAAATTGTGCTGCTATAAACATAGTTGTGCATACATCACTGTGATATGATTATTTTAATTCTGGGAAGATACCCAGCAGAGGAATAGCTGGGTCAAATGGAACCTCTAGTTGTAGTTTTCTGAGGAATCTCCACACTGATTTCCACAGTGATTGGACCAGTCTACATTCCCACCAACAGTGGAGGAGGGTTCCTTTTTCCCCACACCCCTGCCAGCACTTATTATTGGTTGATTTCTTGATAATAGCTATTCTTTCTGGAATGATTAATTTTTTGAATCATTTTTTTCTCAATGTCTATCACTCATTACATAAAACATTTATAAAATTAGAAATATTTTTGTAAACTAAGGGGTAGGACTAATCTAAATCTTTTGTTCCACTTATAAGAATATTTTAGAAATCTTTGCCTACAATTTCTTTGCACCTTTGTTGCTGGGCTCAGCCCCACCCACCTTCCACTGAGAAGCAGGGACTATTCCCTGGACCTCATCTGAGGACTGTGGGCTGGAGGACGTGGTGCTCAGATAGCCCCATGATCTTGCCTTTGGTGGTTGGTTCCTTACCTGGAGCCCACAGGAAACTTGAAATACTTTAAGAGGCATCATTAATTCATTAAAAGAAATGAGAGTGAAGGAGGGGAAAGGAAATCAAGGAGGCAGAATGAAAAAGAGAAGCAAGAAGAGGAGAGATGATAGAAGGTCTGTGGTTTGGAAACACAAAGCCTGGGAGACAAAATGAAAACAGAATAAAGAAAAAATGTAAAGCTATGAAACAAAATCTGAAGGAAATATGTAATGCATAGCAAATAGAAGAGTGATTCAAAGAGTCTCCTGAAATTTCCTTGATTGTACTGAAGGGAGGCTTGCCCTATAGTTCTCATGGCCATTGACATCTGTGAAATATGGCTGGTAGATAAACACTTTGAAATGATGACAAATAACCTTGTAGGAGGAATAAAAGGGCAAAACGGATCTCATATGGGCAGGTGTGAGTTAAATACACTCATTTAAGTATTGTGCAAGAGCCTGTTGGCTTTTCATTCTGTGAGGCCGTAGGATTCCAGCTCTGCCTTGGATCCTCTCCCTCGATAGTGTTGGTACCAAAAAAAGTCTTGCAAGTGCTGTTTGTGTAGAGAAATCAGGAATGTTTAAAAAAGTAATCATTTGTAAGAAAAGTTCCAAAGAGTACAGTAACATAAAATGATGAACATGCCAAAGATATGAAAAGTAAAGACAATTATTACAAGATGCAATGACTCTGAATGTTTGCTTTTATGTGACAGATGTTTCAAAGCAAAGTTCAACACTGGCAGTTAGGGTACAATTCTGATTTTAATTTGTATTCTATCCTTTTCATATTGATGACTCCTCGCAACATCTGTGAAGGCTCTGTAACCTAAATTTGACAAGGGTAAGTGAACAGCCTGCTTTTGGAGGACTTCCACTAAGTCCAAATAATAGATTGTTAGCAAAAACCTTAAATAGCTATCCTAATCATCAACAGCGATCTGACACAAATTAAATTAGACCCAAAGGGCCTGATTAACTTTAAAATACCTTTCAAGCATGTAATATAAATTAAACTTTTTCTCCTCTTTGGAGTAGATATAGAGTTGCTCATTATGAGTTAGATACACAATTTTTAAAAAATGTATCCTGCATATTAGGCTCATAATGACTCAGAGACAGGGTTTCATTTTCTTTATCAGGAAACCACACTTACGCACATAGAAATTCAGTTAGGCTATGGTCAGGCTTGCTGTTACGTGCAAAGTGGATGCTTTGAGAGGTTTTCCTCCCTGTTTACACGTAAAGTGGATGCTTTACCAGGTTTTCATAGACAGTAAAATCCTTAGTAGGGTCAAGGAGTTTGTATTATCAAATAAAGGAGCCATATATAAACTGGCATTAACGTTAAAATAACATTATGGCATAGGGAAAAGCTGAACTAGAAAATCTGCAATTCAAACCCACTTATCAAGGTTACATTCATGATTTAAAGTATAATGAAACCACAAATCAAGGAAAAATATTTTTATATGTTGACTGTTCATGATTTTAACCAAATTTCCAGAAGTCTGTCCAAATATATTTCTTGAATTTCTTTCATCACAGATGCTAGCGAGCAGGTTCATCTTCTGTTCATTTGTTATAGTCTCTAATTCTTACAGGTGTTTTCTAACTGTCTTAGTTACTTTTCTCATTGCTGAAACAAAATATTTGACACCCCAAGTTAAAAGAGGAAAGGTTTATTTCAGTTCATAGTTTGTAGATGTTTCTGTCCGTAGTCGACTGGTTGTAAAGCTGGTGGCACAGAGGAGAAACAGTCCATGGTGTAGCAGATAGGAGGCAGCAAGCAGCAGCAGCAGCAAACCTGCCTTCTTTCTGTCCCTTTATATTTCATTCAAACTACAAGCCTGTTGATTGGTGCCACCCATGCCCAGGGTGAGGTTTCCATTATCCACACTCTTAATTCCAGTATCGCATCCTTAATCCACATTCACACATTCTAATCCAGTCACCTTCAAAACTCCCCACCAATGACTATATAAGGTTTTTGGGGACATTTGGATACAAGCCATAACACTAGCTTTTCTTAGGCAACTTCCTCCCAGTGCTTGGCACATGTAGTGTTAGCCCAAATCAACAACAGTAAAATAAGAAACCTGATTCATGCTAAAGCATAGAAAACCATTAGAATTACCAAACTAAATTTTGATGGTTTTATTAGTTTGAGAAACATATGTCCTTTCCAGTCTTACGAAAGTATTACAGACACTGTACTTGTTAATGACCTGGTGCTCTGGTGCCCTCGTATAAGTTTTTTCATCAACTAGAGTGTTTCTCTCTTCTTCCACCAGCTCAGATACAAAGTCAGAGTCATAGAAGATCTTCATTGCCTAAAAAGTACTCATTGTTACCATACAGAACCAAAATACTTCTGAGAAATTTTGTATTCCCTATATTTCAGGGAGATTAGATCCCATCAGATCACCATGGATACAGCCTGATTAGTTCAAGCCAGAGGCGATTTTGATTCATTGAGTTAGAGTGGGTAGATGATCTGAGATGATAAGGGCATAACAAAAAGGATGTAAAGATGGGAGGGGTGTAGCTGAATAGTAGAGTACTGGCTTAGAATGCCTAAAGCCCTGAGTTCATTCCCAAGCATAGAAAAAGAAAAGCAAATCACTTATATTTTATGCTTCCTTGTAAACCAGAAAGTATTTATTTCCCCATTGCCACTGGTGGCCACACTGTGATCATGAGGACTACCAGTTTTAGAATGAAATCAATGTTCCTCTACCTTGGGAATTCAGTTGTATATTTGATTCCTCACAGTTGAAGCTACTCAAATAATTTTAGAGGTCTGATGAGAAATTTGTATTTTAATGTCTCTGAATTTCTTCCTAGAATTCAACCATTAGTCTACAAGGACTGAGCCAGAAGAGGCTCTAAATCATGGTGTCCAACCTTTTGGCTTTGCCTGGGCCACACTGAGTAAAGAGGAATTGCCTTGGGATGCATACAAAATATACAGTCCAGCTAGTGTATGTAATTAACAAAACTTCATTTTTTATACTTTTTATTATAAAATTAAAGCCAAATAACACAAGAGCCAAGTTTAATAATTAGATAAGAAAACATACATGTTTGCTCGACAACAGTAAATGCCTGCCTTCACAGGCACACACATGTGGAGGTAAAGTGAAATACTATTATTGGTAATCACTGTAATTTACTTCCCAAGTTGGACAAACACATGTAATGTCTCATATATAAGGGTTTCTATTAGACTGTGTGGCATGTGGAGAAAGGTGAGGTTAGCACTGCACTGTGCTCTCCTCTACACACAGCATTCCTTTGTCACTTATACAGTCTGCACCCAAGCGCTGCTTGATCAAATCAAGAAAGCTATTGATAAAAACCACATAATATAGTTAAAAATTTATGACAGGCGTGTTTAACTCGTGGCCCAAAGGCTGCATGTGACCCTGGGCAGCTAGTAACATGGCTCTACATGATAGTAAACTTTTAACTTAATTATGTGGTTTCTGATGATATTTTTCATGAGTCAATTGTGTTGGCTCTATTACAGGATACTACATATGCAACAACTGTAGACTGTGTGGGGGAGGGCACAGTGCTGTGCCTACTCTACCTCCCTGGCCTAACACACAGTCGGTGGGATTGAAGCCTGTGTATATTGCACATTACACGTGCTTTTGCAACTTGGTGAGTAAAATGCAGCAATAACAGCATTTCAACAGACCTACATATGTGTGCCTATGAAGACAGG
The DNA here is from genome assembly GCA_004026905.1 of Hystrix cristata. Classification (NCBI taxonomy): domain Eukaryota; kingdom Metazoa; phylum Chordata; class Mammalia; order Rodentia; family Hystricidae; genus Hystrix; species Hystrix cristata. Next base: position 182,743 of record PVJO010000141.1, read on the forward strand.
CATTATTGTTATTGAAAAGACAAAGGTTTTTATTTATTTAATTATTAAACTTGGTCTTGTGTTATTTCATAAAATAATGTAATAAATTGTATTAGTCACTTTCCTGTTGCTGGAACAAAATATTCAATGCCTACAACTTAAAGGGTAGAAATTTATTTTGGTTCACAGTTTTGGTGGATTCAGTCCATAGTTGATTGGTTCCAAGGAAAAAACTGCGTGATAGAAGGGTATGGTAAAGGACAGCATGCTCATTCCATGGCAGCCAGGAAGCAGAGAGAGAAGGAAGGAGCCAAGCACAAAAAATACCCTTCCAGGTCACACTCTGTGACCCACCTCCAACCAAGCCTCACTTAACAGCACATTCAGCTACTGAACTCATCCATGGATGAATCCACTGATATGTACAGCAATACCATGGTCCAATCATCTTCCAAATACATGAGACTTTGGGGGAATATTTGAGATCTAACCCATAAGTTAAAATTGTTTTTTAGCCACTGTGATACAGAAAGTACAAAAATGTATCAAATAGTTTTTTGCTCATGATATTGTTATAATTACATATATGATGTTGCTAATATCAGAAATGTTATAGTAAAAATATAAAAAACAAAGGAAATTTTACTTATATATTTTATAATGTGACCCTCTTCATTCAACAGGGTCCAAGGAAGTCACAAGTTTGGACACCTGGCAGGGTGGTTATGGTCTTGTGGGCCACACTGACAGCTATGCAGCTATGGGCCTATAGGTTGGATGTAGCTGGATTGTGGAGTGATCATTTTCACCATTTATTTTCAGTCTTTGCTTTATATGCTTCAAAATTGTGTTGCAATGTTCATAAAAATTTATGACTAGTAGTTTATACCTTTAATCAACATGGAACACCCTTCTTTGTCTTTTTTAATGCTTTTACCTTAGATTTTTATTTTGTCTAATGATAATATTGCTACATATGCTTTCTTTCTGTAAGCATTTGCTTAATAGATAATTTTCCATTAAAAATAATAACAGTAGGGGCTGGGGATTTAGCTCAGTGATTAGAGTGCTTGCCTTGCAAGCACAAGGGCCTGAGTTCGATCCCCGGCACCACAAAAAAAAAATAATAATAATAATAACAGCCAACTACTCAGTATCATCCTCTGTTGCCAATGCTAGACACCTGTGATTGACTCAGGAATTTGTACTCAAATCTCTTAAAATGAGTTATTTTCCCAGAATTCTATCTTCATGCAGCTTGATGTTTTCTACCCACCTGCCACATAGGCCCTGTTATGCTTGAGAATATGAGGCTAGACTCACGCTGGAACCACTGATGTATAAATAAATGTATTTTGTATGAAATGTAAAATGACTTTAAATTTATCCAGCTTAATTCTTCTCCACTTTAGGTGAAATTTAGAGTAGGGAAGTGACTTGAGTAATGACTAAGGAAACACAGACTAGAGATAGGAGTAGGACAGAACCTAGGATCCTGGGCTTAGCCTGCTGCCCTGTTACAGAGGATATGGGCTGGACCCTAATTCCCTTTTCCAGTGGTACATGAACATTGTATATTCATTAAATTGAGGATTTGAAACAGAATGGTTAAGGTTCTGTAGTTAAGACATCTGAATTATTTGTACTGTTAGATATGACAGTTATTGATGTTTTGTTCACAGGTGTGGTGAAACTCCAAAGAAAGACAAACCACTGGGAATGGGTTTAAGCATAAAGTTAAAGCTCAACATAATTTTTCAAATGATGAGATTTTCCAATTATACCCAGGCTATTTTTTGATGAGTTCTAAAATAATTGGGTAGTCATTTAACAACCCTAGAATAACCCCTATATTTTGATATAAAAAAAGAAGTAGAGAAAGCAGGCTGATCTTTTAATAATACACCAAATCCATATGAAATACTTGTACTTAACTATGAAAACTGCTGCCAAACAAATCTTTGAAATATAATTTTCAATATATCTTGCCCTACTCCAGAACACACACTAGTTTCTTTCTCCCTCCATCATCAAGTCCAGAAATCTCTGGCTGATTTTCAAAGCATTCTGTGACCACACACCTCCAAAACTCAACTATTTCACTTTATCGCCTCCTGTGCATTCTAAAACATCTGCGCTAACGCCAGAGCCCTCCATTTAATGACATGCTCTAATATTCCTGAATATCCCTCCTTCAGGATTTCGCCACACTTGGCCTACATCTAAAATGCTCTCTCACCCCTTCAGTAACTGTTCAAGTTCACTCCATCCAACAGGGCTTATTCTAAATCCCTTCTCATTCACAGCATGCCCAGCTCTTCCTGTTAGTACCTTCGCTAGAGGTATTCCTACTGTGTTTTCAATTGTTTTGTTATGTCTTTCTAATTATTTCATGTATGAGCCTTTTCGAATTTGATTGTAAGTGTTTTAAGAATAAGCACTGATAGTTTCTTTCTCGTATTCATTCTACAGAGCACCTTGCTTAGTATGGAATTTTAAAGTTGTCCTACAAATGCTTATCAACAGATGGATAGAAATAATTGGAGTACTGGTGAAATAAAAAAGGAGCCTTCTTCTGCATACCTGCCCTCCTCAAGCCTTTGTTGCCACTGGTCCTGCTGGGGTACCACATGTTCCTCACATTAGTAGAGGCTATTGAGGATTGAACACCAGGCTTCCTTGCTCTTTTCCAACAGTGTCCTTATTGCCTTGCTGTAGATTTTGAGCAGAAGGTTAAGATCTTCATACCTACATAGTAGGCAGACAGAAGCTCAAATACAAAGGACATCCGTGAGGTTGATAATTGCTTCTAGTTCTTCTAGTGAACATAACCTTTTCCACTAAAGTTGTTGTTCTCAAAATCTCCAGGCAGTCTCAGGGCCTGGGGATTTAGCTCAAGTAGTAGAGTGTTTATCTGGGAAGCACAAGGCCCTGAGTTCGATCCCCACCAACCCCTGCTGAAAATCTGGAGGCAGTCTTGAGCATTTTGCAGTGATACAAAGTTATTTCTTGTGTCTAATCTAAACATGTCTGGCCACACCTCAAGTCTGTTCCCCTTATTATAATCTTAAGTGAAAACAAGAACTAGGGATTTCTTTGCTGAAAATCATGTCACATAATGGTTTTTAAAAATGTATTTACCATATTTTAAGTGTATTTAAAAATGTATTCTTCTTTACAGGTTAAGGATATGGTATTGTGTTAATGGTCTCGGTTTTAAAGTAAATGACCATCTGCAGTACTGATTCTAGAAGCAAACACTTTAAACCTTCAAACATACAGAAAGTACAGAGAAATTTAGTGACATAGCTTTTAAGCATTTTAATTTGAAAGGTAAGACATTATAGATACAGGTGAAGCTGCCACTCTCTGTGCCCATCCTGAAGGACAGTTACTAGTCTGAAGCCAGGCACACACTTTTTCTACTCAGTGTTATGGAATATGCACATATATACCATATTTACAATATCCCACTTTTGAGTGTTTATATTCTTATTTAAATGATATCAGTTGTCTTAGTTCCTTTTCTCTTGTTACTGAGACAAAATACCCAACACCCAAAGGTAAGGGAAGAAAAGTTTATTTGGCTTACAGTTCGTAGAGGTTTCCATCCACAATCAGTGGGATCCAAGGCAGGGCGGCATGGCAGACAGGCAGAAGGCAGCAAGGCAGGCAAGGGACGCAAGCAAGGGGGAGGCCAGCCTTTTTCTATCCCTTATATCTTATCCAGGCTGCCAGGATTAGGGCGGTGCCAAAACAATCAGTGGATTCATGTAGTAATCAAACGCCCTAATCCTGGCATTACACACTCTAGATTCAACCACCTCCTATGACCTTGTGAGGCTTTGGGGGGACAGCTAGACATAAACCGTAACAACTGTATACACATCTCTCCGGAATTTACTTAAATGTAATGGACCTTCCAGCTGCCTGTGAGTCACAGCCCAACAAGACATCACTGTTAGCCCCAAATCACTGTTTTGTTTCCTCTCTCTTTACAGTCCATAATGATGCTTGCCTTGCTTTATAAGATACAAGGCTTTTCAATTTTTATGTCCTACCTATAAATATTTTTGTATGAATAAGCATGTATGGGGATGTTATGGTTTATTTCTAGATGTCCCCCAATGCCTCATGCAGTCATAGGAGGTGGCTGAATCTAGAGTGTGTGATGCCGGGATTAGGGTGTGTGATTACTAAATCAGTCCACTGATTGGTTTGTCACCACCCTAGTCCTAGCAGCTTGGATAAAATATAAGGGGCAGAAAAAAGCTGCTTAGTTCCCTTGCTTACCTTGCTGCCTTCTGCCTGTCTGCTGTGTCACCCTGCCTTGGATCTAGCCAATTGTGGACTAAAACCTCTACAAACTGTGAGCTAAATAAAGCTTTCCTCCCTTAACCTTGGGTGTCCAGTATTTTGTCTCAGCAACAAGAGAAGAGTAACTAAAACAGGGGACTTTGTGCATGAATTCACAGTGCAAACTTGAACTAGCATGCCCTTCATTTGAGTTGCCAAGAGGATATCAGGAGCACAACTAGAAGGAATGGCCTAATCAGGTTTCGCTTAGTAACTAGTAGAAACTTGGGCATTGAAGATGAGAGTCAAGGAATAATTGCTCCATTAAGATAATCTGAGAATTTGTGGAATATCAACAATCATTGATTGTTGGGAAGTTATTACTTGTACCTTACAGGTTGTACTTTAAAACTTTTTAATACAGTGATCTTTCTAATTCAAAGTAAGTGATAATTTAGTAATATTTTTTCTTTTGTAATAATTCTGCATCAATTATTCTTTTTAGATTTCAAAAAATGCATATGTACTCTCATTGACTTTATTGAGTTTATTTTGGATTATGTGCTAGGCACCTAGGCACACAGGGAGAATAAGGACAAAATGGTGTCCTGCTCTAGTGGAGTTTAAAGGCATTAAATAAATAGGTAACCACAGGGGAGCGTTAGGCAAGGCCAAGATACATGTTCCTCAGTGCTCTTCCTCCTATTCTTCCCACTTACAGACTGTGAATATCTACTTTCAGTCTGTGGTTGTCTTTTAAGTTTCATATTTCAGGTTTTCAAAAAATGTTTAATGTAGTCCAATTCATCAATCTTCTACACTTTTTGCTCTTTGAGTATTGTTTTAAATTTATAAAAAGCCACATAGTTATCTCCTTTTTTCCTTGCAAGATCTCATTGAAAACACCACATCCTCACAAAATCTTCTCCCTAGCTGCCGTCATTCTGAGCGCTGGCTCAGTGCACCATTACTTCTAATTTCTTAGTTTTTGATTATGTATTTTAAAAGCCTCTCATCCCAAACAGACTACAAGCTCCACAAGGACAAGAAGCTTTTTTCGTCCTGTCTCTTGTCTTTGCTATCATCCTGCAATACCCAGCTCAGTGCATGGCTAACAGGAACTCAACAAATGTCTGCCGAATGAACATCCATGAATAAGTAAACTAACACGAGAGGGAATCGGCACTGGTCAAGAGAAAGGAGGACATTCAAAGAGAGTTGAATGAGAATGGAAAGAACATCTTTCCCAGCCTAGGGAACAATCTGTGCCATCTTCAGAAGGGACATGGTCTGGCAGAAGAACGGAAAGAAGATTCAAGAGGCCAGAATATGACTAAGTGGCGCCAGGACCAACTTGAGATGGCTGAGAATGTCAATTGAGGATTTTAAATTTTCTCTAGAAGGTTGTTGGAAGCTATCTGAAGAGTTAAAGTATACAAGTGACTTCCTTGCTTTTGTTTTTAAAATGCTATTCAATATAGTAGCACCTAGTCCACATGGCTATTTAAGTTTAAATTAATTGAAAAAAAAATTCCCAAAATTTTAGTTTCTCATTCTCATTAGTTGAGCATATCAAGTGTTCAAAAGCCACATGTGGCTAGCAGCAACCCTAAGAGACAGGCAAGATACAGAGCATTTCCATCCCTGATGAGAGAGTCAAGATAATACTCTGAAGAACAATGGGCATTGTTGTGTGATGCGTGGGTTATGGGGGTTGATTCTAGTATAACACTTGAAATACAGTGGTAAAACTAAGAACTTTTTGCAAAAGCAAAAAAAAATAAAAAGAAAGAGGGATATATAAAAGTGAAATTTAGTTGACAGTGAGTGTTGAATTTTGAAAGGGAAATTTAAAAATTCAGAAAAGCACCAGTGCTTATATATTCATAAAATCATGCTGCTCTTAACTATTTAAAAAATTCTCAAAACATTTTGAGGTGCAGTTCTAAAATTTGTATCATTTTCTAAAAACTAATATATCTAAAGGTTGGCCTGGAGCTAATGAAGAAAAATCTATTAACAAATTTACTAATTAGGGTCATATCCATGCTTTTATGAAAACATTAACATTTGTTTATTTGAGGTAAAATCTCTTTAGCCAACTACCACAAACATTGGCTGCCTGTCAGAAATGATGTCCCCGAATTTCATATGTTTTACATTTCCTAGTGGTGACCCAACCCATACAATATTTTTATATGATGACAGCTGTCATGAAAGTGGAGTATCTTGTATATACATCGGATTTTGATTAATGAACTAATGGTACTTCCCTGTTTAAAGTCATTAGCCCTGATACAGGTTTTAGCCAAAGCATGCTCAGAGTTGACAATGATGTTGATTATGTTATGTTAGGGTGTAGCCGAAATGATCACATTGTCTATAGCAATGCTTTTTCAACTGCAGATCACAACCCATTACAGTACTAGATTGTGAAATTAATTTAGTTGATTTTCTTAGTGTTGAATCAATAAAAGAAACGTAATTGATTAAAATAGTACCAAAAGTACTGGAGTATAAAACATGAAATGTACACGTATTGGTCTGTGTGATCTTTGTTTTAATCACGTGCATGTGTGTTTTATGTGACTGCTGAGCCATTCTGTAGAAGTATTTCTGATTATGGATGACATTGAAAATATTTCGAGAAACAATGGGCTTCTTTTTTAGGCACAGTTACACTTTATCACAGTTTGATCAGCCTTTTTGCTGCGAATCAGCCGAAGGTTCTTTTGCTCAATTTGGATAGATATCAAGAATCACAGCTAGAAACCATAGAATCACAGAAATCAACATGCAGGTCTCAGTGTTAGCAACTCTGGGCTTTGAGTACAAGTGTTTCTTGGCCCTTAGTGTTATAACTCTGAGCTGTGAGTACTTGGGCCTCTCAGCTCTTAGTACTACAGTTTCTGGCAGCTGCCAGTTGCTCCATCCACTCTTCGGCATCTAGGCTTATATTTCCTTGGCAGCTAGAGCTCTTCTAACAGCTTCTATGGCTTCTCTAGGGCTCTTCCACTGGTCACCAGGTCTATGGCCCTCTCTCTGGAGCGCTTCAGGGCTAACAGCCAGTTACTACCTCTTTTTAGTATAATCTGTTCAGCTCAAACTCTGTGCCCAAGATAAGAATCACAAGTAGGCAATAGGACCAGCAGTAGGATCACCTGATTGAGGCTTCTCCTGGGACCTGTGCTGCAGCACAGGTTAGTACACAGGAAGGAGCCCTCCTGACTGGCATAAGGAGTGTGAGAGAATGCTGCTTATGTAGGGGAGGAGCATCCCATACATGCCCAGTTTCCTGCATTATGCAGATCTGTTCAGGGACTTCAAAAGTAGTGGCAGAGGGTGGGGTCATCTGGAATGGCTGCATGGCAGAGTCATCTGGAATATATCCATTTCTGAAGCCTGCTATGGCCAAGGCAAATACCTCCCGAAGTGGCCACAGGGCATCTCAGACAACCCCAGCTGTCATGGCCAGAGCTCCCTGAACTCTGGGAGAAGTGGTTGCTTGATTGACAGTTCCTCAATTTCTGTGAAAATGTTGGGCTGAAATGTCGACTATCCCCACTTTGGAGGAGTGTCCAGGAGAAGTAGCCATGCTGATTATGGCTCATTGGGGCATGAGGACTTTGGGGATAGCAATGATGAGTTCCAATCCCTCTCTGATCTTTGCCCTGTTGTGTACAAATTTCTGGTCACTACTCAGAGAGGAAGTAGCAGCATGTGGAGTGGTTGGAACAGGAGGAGTAGTGGCAGTAGCTCCTGTCAGGACTGGAGAAGCCAGCAAGGCCTAAAGACAGCTGCCAAAGCAACAGCAGAGGTGGCTGGCAGGAAGACGCCAGAGCACTCTTAGGGTAGTGAAGGGGAGATGCATGACGGAGATCAGTTAGATCACATACCCCCCGGCAGTCAAAAAAGGGAAGGGTTGGGCCTCCTTTTCCTTCCTTACTTTAGTGGATCCAATTTTGGTCCCAGCAGTAGAGTGTGAGGTCTTTGGTTCTGCAATCTCAGGTGCTGCTACTCTTCCTTCCCTTGCTCATTCCACAGCAACCTTAGCTGACCGGGAAGATGCAATGAAAGCTGTATCTGCAGACTCTAGCCCTGGCTGTTCCCTCTGCCTGGAACACCCTTCCCTTGAATCTTCACATACCTAAATACCTTTCTTCCTCCAAGTGCTTGTCAAGTGTTACCTTCTTTATGAGACCCACCCTGACTGCTTTACCGTATTTAAAATTGCAACCCTCCCCTTACTCACAAAGCCTCTTTCCAGGCTGTATTCTTTTCCTTCATAGCGCTAGTCACTTCTGTCACACTATAGATTTTTTTTGTATGGATTGTGGATTGCTCATCTGCTTTCCTCTTTTAGAGGTAATTCTAGGACGGCATGTATTTTTGTATGTTTTATTTACTGATGAAATCCAAGCAAACATAACAGTGTATAGCACAAAACAGGTGTCAGTAAATATTGCTGAATTTATTCAGATTTGCCCAGATTGAGAGGGGAGAAGAGGGACGGGAGAAGACAGAGAGGAGAGAGAGAGAGAGAGAGAGAGAGAGGGAGAGAGAGAGAGAGAGAGAGACAAGAGACCAAGTGTCAAGTATAAATTTATAAGAGGTTCATATTGCATTTTTAGATTTTTCCCATATTTACCCAAAACTACCTATTTCTTAAAAGCAATTATTCTATATTGCACTTGATTCTCCTAGGGCCTCCTAGAATCTTCTCATCTCATTCTGTAACACTACAGTAAGAAGTTGCGTAAACTCCTAGGAATCCATCCTCAAAGAGTGTATTGAAAGTTAAAGAATGAGCTTTTGATTATAATTTATACTCAATACGGCTTAATATAGCTATACCTTAACACAACAAACCCAGGGAAAAAAATCAGCAAAACGTGCCTCTGTTGAACTTATTTATCCAACATGGAAAGGAAATAGTAAAACAGGTCAGAAGAAAAATCTTGGGGCTGGGCATGGTGGTGCATGACTGTAATCCCAGCACTTGAGAGGCTGAGACAGGAGAATTTCCACAAGTTCCAGGCCAGCTGGGCTATATAGTGAGTTCAAGTCCAACCTGACACTGTCTCAAAAAAAAGATAAGTATTAGGATTGTTTTACAACATAAAACTAAGGTAGGAAAGTAAGAAAATCCACCTAATAACGGGCCCTGATTTTTTTCGTTCTTTCTTTTCTTGCGCTACCCAGTTTAGTGAATAAACTGCAGAGCTGGCTCTGCTGAGGCAGGAGGGCTATGTACTTGGAGCACAACCAATATTTATTCCCCATCTGAAATGTTCCAACATGTAAGAAAAAGAGGCTGCTCCTGCACCTAACAACATCCATGATGCCTTTGTGTATTTCCTCCACAAAAGACAGCTTAGATAGTGTTATGAGGCATACATACGAAATCGTTTCTGTATTTGAAGAAATAAAACATTTTTGAAAAAAACTTTCGAATTTTATATGGCAACAGCTATGCACGGCAGGGCAACATTTTTCTTACATGTTAGTAACCTCTATGATCAGCACCTGGGGGTTGGATCACACACCACAGCCTTCATCGTAGCGCAGTGTTGGGGAAAGGGGAAGCTCAGCGCAGTACTAATCTGCTGACTGCCTCAGAACAGGCACTGGGGTGCTCCTCCTGGGCCAGAAAGGCCTCCCTGCTGCTTGTGTCCTGAGGTCAACTTAAAGCCGCATTTTCCACACACTATGAGAAACACAGCTGAAGTTTAAAATGTTTTCAAAAGGCTGAGACAGATCTAGAGCTGCAGAATTTAACTATCCTCAAGTTCAAAAAAGAAAGGGTAAATACATAATAGTTGTGTATACTATTCTCCCATTTGTGCAAAACACAAAGCACATGAACTTGTATTTGTGTGTGAAAATTCTAGAAAAACATATGTAAGAAGTGCTGGGGATCTGAGGTAGGGGAGAGACATTTTTTCTTTAAAGTACAAAATAAGTTTTTCTTCAACTTTTAAAAACCCATGTATCAAGCATTAATTTTTCAGTTAAACATTTATTCTTAAAAGTTTAACCCCTCTCCCCACATTTCATAACCTTTTTTTTTATAATTTTAAAATTATAAACATTTTAAACTCATTACAGAGTTGTCCACAATAACGAATTCGTATTTGGAATTCATATTTGGAGCCCCAAATTGTACACCTCTTCTAGTGATAAGGACCAAGTTCTATTCGAGGCCTGTTGGCAGGCATTATGACCCACAACGCATGCAATACATTGACATTAACTCCAATGCTTCATGCAACCAACCGGTGACCAAGTAACATTCAGAGAGATGATTTATTTTTAGGTTAAGTGTCGGACGCGACAGCCATGTCATTTACCAGGCGTCGCTCCAGGGCAGTCCCCGGTCCGGTCCCTGGCGGATGGTGGGCGTCCTCCACCGCTTCGCTGAAGAGCCTGGAGATTGAGGCCAGCGCCCGGCCGCCGCGCGGATTCCTGCGCCGAGTCCCAAGGCCACCGCCCCTGCGCCGCTTCACGGAGCCCGGGGCCACGCGGGGGGCACCTACCTACCGCCGGCGGGAAGCGCAGGGAGAGGCCGAGGCCCTGCCCCCGACCGCGCCTCCGCCCGGCGCTAAATTTAAAAGCGTTCACCCGAGCGCCGGCCGGGCCCGGAAACGAAACCAAATTCGCCCGGAGGGCGCCTCCCCGGCGCCGCCAGTCCCCCGGCGCGCTGCGCCACCCGGAACAGCCCCTCCGCGCCATCTCCGCCCTGCGCGGCGGCGGAGCCCGCGGATGCCAGGAGCGCGGCGACGCGCCCGCGCGAGCCTGAGGAGGAGGGCGGCATGGCCCCGGGCGCGGACTGCGCGGAGGGGGACTGCGCCCGGCAGCACGTGTTCCTGCTTCCAGGTAAACACTGCCGCGGGAGCCGGGCGGCGGCGCGCGGGCCCGGCCCGAGAGGGCGCCGAGCGGCGGACGGCACGGCGCCGGGGCGGGCTCCCCCCGCGGCCCTGCACCGACCAGCCCCTCTCCCCGCCAGGGCTACGGGCCCGATCTCTCCCCGGCCGCCGAACCCGCGTTTTGGTCACGTGGCCTAGCCCGCGGCGGTTTCCAAACCCGGAAGCACAGAAAGGGACCCGCTCAGACCCGCAAGGGGATCGGGTAGGCCGAAGGAGCCGTCCCAGCCTGCAGAGGGCTGCTCGAACTGGGGGGGGGGCGCCTAAGGTGCCCCCGAGGTTTGTGCTCTTGCTGCGAATTTGGGGGTCCCCTGTTCGGTAGCGGTTCCAGTGTCTGGGAGCCTGTGGGATCGACACCAGGGATCCTGTAGGCCGTAGGTGGTCTCGGAAACATGGCCCCTGCTCAGGAACCAGCCCAGAGGGACGTTAGTTAGTCGTGGCGGGTAGGCCAAGGCTAGTTGAAAGCCTGGGAAGATAATGCCCACTGGGGTCCCAGAGCCAGGGCTTTGGCCTCCCTGTGGATGGTAAACCAGCCATCCAGGGCGTGCGGGGGAGACAGCATGGGACAGTGGACAGTTGCAGCCACAAGAGGAGGGGCCCATCAAATGGCAGAGTAAAATAAGTTTGAGCTAGAGTGTGCAAACCGAAATGGCTTGGCCGTTTTATAGATGATACATTTGAGAGGCTAACATTGAAAAGGAGGAAAAGTATCCTGTTCGTTGTATTTAGTTTTGAGATTGAGACCAGCAAATGCAGAGTATTTTTGAAATAAATATACTCTAATACAGTAGTTACCCAGTAATCCAGATTTTTATAGTGTTTATTGAAAATTGTTACATGGCAGTCTCAAGAATGTTTTTTGCATGTATGCTTAACACCCTTTCCCTTTTAGTAAGGAGTTACACATGCATGAAAATACAAATTTTATCAGCACACTTAGCTTTTTATATATCATGCCGGCATCAAGAAGTAGACCTTCCCTGCCGCTATCTCTCTGCTGACCTCTGTCACCAGAAATTAATTTTGCCTATTTGGAGACCAGTGTACCCTTTGCGTCTGACTTCTTTCACGCAGCATCGCATCTGTTGGATTGGTCAGTGTTGTGTGTAGTAATGGTTTGGTTTATTGGTTGGTTGCATTTTCATTGCTGTTTCCAGTTGTGTGAATATCCATACTGTTTGATTTCTTCACACTGAGGATGACATTTGGATGTTTCCTGTTGATGGATACGAACACTCATTGCTCAAGGGTTTATGGTAGGAAATGAAATTGCTGGTCCTATTTGTATACTAAGCTTTAGTAGGTACTGTGACATGGTTTTCCAAAGTGGTTGTACCAGTTACTGTACGGATCCCACCCCATGGGTGCGTGAGAGTCCTAGTTGTTCCACATCCTCATGCAAGATGTTTGAATGGTAAAGCAGCTAATAAATTCAGGGTTTTGGAAGAGTCTAGCAAAGGGCTAGCTGTATGACATGCTTTTTGTTAAAAAAAAATCATTTTTGTCACATCAATACAATTAAATTTTCAGAATAGGAACTAATCATTCTTTGAGAATCAAGTGCATTGTTATTATTCCGATATCCACATTAAATGAGTTTCTTATTTTGTTCTCTAGTCAATATTGACATCTTTATTCTTAAAGTGTGTTTGTACAGTAATTGTATGAAACGCAAAAACCCTCAAAGGAATATTGAAAGTATCCCTGAAAATTGTAGGTTTAATATGTGTATTGAATGGTGAGAAGAATTTTAGTCCAGTTCCTAAACAAAGCTGACATGTTCTCCCCTTTTAAACACTGGGGAGGTTGAGCAGCTGCTAGGGCACTAGCATTGTGTGGTTAGGCAGGGGTTCTGCAGCAGTGAAAGGCTTCCTTCCGTCGCTGCTTCCAGCTGGCCTTTAGTGCCACCTGCAGGCTCTTAGGGTACAAACATGACTTGATGGCTACTACAGTGGTTTTTATACTTAGGACATCAGTCATCTGAAGCGGGCCCCTACCCCAGAGGTTCAGAGTTTGTGTGTCCTGGGCTGGAGCCTGGGAATATGCATTTCTAACAAGTTCCCAAGGGCTGCTACAGCTAGACCCAAGATCTCTCCTGGGAACCAAGGCAGGGAGGACCAAACCTTTGAGAGTGAGATTGCAGATACAGGATTCTCAGCCTCCTGGTTAGCTTTTTTTGTGGAGGGCTAGAGTTTATATGGTCAGGAAACGTATGGAAGTCAGAATGGGACCTGCCTTCCCAGTGTGTGCTGTTTTCCTCACAGATGGGAAATTAAGGCCAGTTAGGTGTCTATTCAAAAGCAGGAGACTGTATACTATCAGCTGAGTGAGCACTACAACTATAGTGAAGACAAGCCTTTAATAAGAACAGATTATGTAAAAATGTTCAAGTGTTTGGTGGAAGCAAACACTGTACTCAGTTTAGGAAACTTCTGGGATCTGGAGAATTCACTCTGTACTGAACAGTGAGCCCATTATCTAACAGCCAACAGAATTTTAAAATTTGTCCATGAGACAATGCAAGCCCACCTAACCTTGTAATGATATCTTTTCCCAACATTTAATTCATAGTATTTTCAAGTCGTACATCACAGCACTGTGTTATCTCATGAAAGATATATTTAAAAGTTAGATTTAGATCACTTTGTCTCTAGTTTGCAATTTTGTTTGGAGAAGCTGAATATCCCAGATAAACAGAAGCTGGAACTTGGAGAGGGACTGCCTCTGAGGCATTCATTTTCATGGGCAGGTGGAGACAGAATGGCTTCCCATTTCAGCAAGGTAAGCGCCTCTTTTAGTTTGGAATGGTTTGAAATGTTTCTCTAAAATGGCCTGGGAATACTGGGGTATTTGCTGTGTTGGTTACTCCAAGAGGCCATTAACATCTCTACTTTTTGGAATACGCTAGAAGTTTCCATTCCTCTTTGCTGCCCTAAAAGTAAACATTTTAGTCATTTTAAAGTATTTTTCTCTAATCCAAGGTTAGTACACCTGTCAGTTTTACAAACTGGAATGGACCCGAGTGTGGGGGTCAGCTGGGAACACACTGAATATAGGATAGACTTGTGTATGTTGCTGTTGGAGTTGAACCATTAATGGGAGTCACCTCCCTTGAAATGTTGGGAAACCTCGATGTTATGTGAGGGAAAGAAAGAAGGAGAGAAATTATTGAAGGACCATTACATTTATCCACATTTAGACTGATTAAAATGTCCCTCAGTTAGCCCCCTTATTAAAAATTGGACTTCCGATCAAACTTTGTAGACACAATGGACTTCAGATCAAACTTTATAGACACATTTTGCAATGAAGTTATCCCCCTTTATTTTATTAAACTACATGTATTTTATGAAAGGTTGTATCTGATATCTTTTTCCCAACAGGCAGATAGGCTTTTGAGAGATGAGAATCCCAGGCCTACCGACATTAGACATTTCAAGTACAGTAACAGCTTTTTAGGTGGGATGACCTGAATGATGATCATGATGATGATATTAACATTACCTCTCCAAATGAAAAGCAAAGATAGAAGTAAAAGCATTATATAGATTCATGCTTTAGAGCTGCTATCTCATTAAAAGATTTAAAAAATATAATTTAGAAGGAAAAAGTAATCTTTAATGTTGGAAGGAATTAATATTGTTACTTCTGACCATAGTATCCTAGCTTTTTGTAAGTGAAGAAGAAACATGTCTTGTTTGGAGGGAGGAATAAAGTGAAAGTGTAAAGTGTGTGCCAAAAGAAGAACTTCTATAGACTTCATTGACTTTTTAGTGACCCTAAAAATAAAAAAACAACCTTTTCCTCTTTTACTGAAGGGTGGGCATGTGGTTAATCTCAAGAAAAGCTGAAGCAGAGTTTTTGCCCTTTGTCATATGTATACATGCTGTGTGGTGTTTGTGATTAGCAACATGTCTTGTGGGTTAAAAGCTCTCTTCTTTTCAGAAGAGCCTATTCAGACAGAAGCTGGCCTTCACTTGGCGGCTGGTGGAGGACCTGGCCAATCCAAGTGCGGTCTTGAGGTAGCCTCAGAGTAATTCAGCTGAGCTGTTCAGAAGAGATGCCATTGACTCCATGATCTCCTGCAGGTAGCAGGGATGCAGGCAGTTTCTCAGTGGGCCAGCATGGAGTGTTTTTAACATTTTCCACATGAATTTTGAGTCTTGCTGTCTTTAGAAAATATTTTTTGATGGGGCCTGGCTGACTTTCTCAGGTGGCTTCTGGAGCTGCTCCCTTGGCTATCTGAACACATTCTGAAAGGATGGACCTAGTCAGTTGCCTGTTGGTATAATCAGGCTGTTTCCTAAGCCTCGTTTTGAAAGACCTGGAATAAGTAAGAACTCATGACTCTCACATATTTATTCTCAGAGGTGGAAAAAAAACTCAGGAGAAAATAAGCAGTGTTCATAATTTTTAATTTGGGTAGCAGAATAGGAACTGCATGGGTTCTGTTACATCCTCTGAGCTTTAACTCTGATGTTAAAAAACAAACAACTCAGTCAATGCTTTCTAAACCCTGGCTATAATATGACAGCTAAAGTCTAGAGTCATGCTATTTATTTGCTCTACGTCCTTGGAGAAATTGCTTTCTTATTGCAAACCCTCTATTCCTCATCTCTACAGTGGGGAGACCAGTATGGTCTCATGGGGTTATTGTTTGAGGTTATAGCTAAGCTCTCTCGAACTTCGAGGCTCTTAGCCGGGCCTGGGTATTCCTTAGATGCTTCCTGAAAGAGCATCTCCCCTTCCATTCCTTTCTACAGTGTCTTTGCTCACACAGTCCTTTTTCCTCCCCTTCCGTCTCTTTTCAAATTCTACCCTTCAAGACGCCTTTCAACTTTATTTTCCATAAACCCAAGCCGTGTGCTCAGGATCAACTTTTCTTTCTTTACACGCCTGTGACTTTGTGTCAGCCTGGACTCTGTCTGCTCATCTCTCTTTCTACCTGGCAAATTTCTACTTATCAGGGCTGCGGAAGTTGCTCAGTGGGAGCGCGCTTGCCAAGCACGTGTGAGGCCTTGGGTTCCATCCCCAGTACTGGAAAAAAAAAAGTGGGGGAGAGAAAAGAGTCAGGGAAAAAAAAAATCCCTTTAAAAAATAATTCCTACTTATCCTTGAAACCCAGCACAAGGTCACCTTCTCTGGGAACCCTTTTCCTCTGGATGTTTCTTCCTGTTCATGTCCGATTAGTGGTACCTTTTTGACCACTTGCTCATGTCATCATAGTTATTCATTTCATTATCATTTTATACAAATGTGTATTGTACACACAATGTGTGCCCGGAGCAGGGGTAAATCCAGGCATATTTTCCCTAAGTATCCAGTTTCTCAGTGGTGGACATGTTGGCCTTCAGCTTCAGAGCACCGCCTTTCCTAGGCTCTGAAAAGTGGCTTCTGGACTTCTGTTTAGAGCTTCCTAAAAAACAGTCACCTTTTCTAGGGATGCTGTTTGCTGAAGTGGAACAGGATCTGTGGGTGCCTTTTTCTTTATCTGCACTGAAAACAGCTAGACTGGTGGCTACCCGAGGTCCCTCCCACTAGTGATCAACCCACTTTATTGTTTTTAAACTGCTGTTTGTTGTTGTCCTTTTCATTTTCAGTTTTTGACCAGTTAAGTTTTCACTGACACATTTTCCTCCCAGTGTTTTAAAAATAACTTTAAAAAAATTAGAATGGTAGTACATGCCCAGTAAAGAAAGTTTAGTAATGCAAAGAATAAAGAACAAAATAATTTGTCTGCCGCCTTGCTACCGGAACTAACAGCTTTGGAGAAATTTATTTCCAATCCTTTTGTGTTGTGTATATCACAAAGTGGATTTCCGTGTTCTTAAATTTTGCCTTATTTTTCTATTTCTGCCTTTATTTCATTCTTTACTTTTACTGCTTATTTAGAATAGCACTAAAACACTCAAGGGTTTTGGTGTTACAGAAAAGTACTATATGGTACTGTTTTCTTCTGCATGGAATTAGAGAAAGACAGTTAAATTGATTTAATGAAGAGCTAGGAGGCTGGATTTTTTTTTCCTTAGTTTGATAAGTACACACTGATGTGAACAAAGTTGACAAAGAGAATTTTTTTTGACAGAGAATTTTTAAACTTTGAAGAGGCATGATTTTTTATATGTTTTAACAAATTAAGTATTGCTTCATATGATAGATACTACGGTTTTGGAATAGGTTATCTTTACAAGCGGATAAAGATTGAAAATACAAATGGTTGCAAGGGAAGTGAAGACACATTCACAGAGCTGCAAGGGACATGGCAACAAGGTAAGGTGTTTTGAGAGCCACCAGAACAGGCTGAATTTTGGAGGACAGCCTCCTGCACACCTCCCGTGGTACAATTGGAATAAACAAGATGCCAGTTTGAATGGTTTCCCAAGACTGCCTTAGTATGGAAACTACTGTTTTTTTTACTGTGGCGTCACTGCGTCTAGGCTCTGTGTTGCAAAGCCTGTCTTGAACTTGTAGGAATTCTAAACATTTCATATGTTACTGGGAAGCAGCTGTGTGTTGGAGCAGGGTGGTAGGGTGTGGAGAGCAGAGCTCATGAGGACATCTGGAACTTGCAGGAGGCCCAGGGGTTTCAGCCGGTCTGAGCATTAACTTCCTCCTCTCCAACCAACTTCCTTCTCTGAGTGGAAAACAGGCTGCATACTGTACACACAAGCCTCAGATCTCCTGATGTCTGTTGGGAGGCACTACCCATTCTCTTAGTTCCAATGTGACACTTCCCAAGACAATTTCTGACAGGATCTGCTATGGTCAGACATAACCCACCCTCCCCACCCGTAAGCCTGCCCAGAAGGGCAGGCTCCACTATAGGCATGGGGCAGGAGAAGAGGAAGGACAAAGGGGGCCTTGAGAGTGGGGAGTGCTTTTCTGGAAGAAGGAAAGGGTACAGAATAGACAGCACAGAGCCAGCTGCTGCCATCATTTGCCTTTGGGGCTCTGAGCTCTGGCCAGAAGCCTTGGCCCCACATGACCTGGCCAAGTCCTCTGGCTTATGTGTAAATGGCAGAAGTTTATTTGTATGGAGAATTGACTTCTGGCTGTCACTTACAGGGTTGTCTCATGGTATCTGTGGGGGATTGGTTCTAGCAGCCATGTGGATACCAAAAGCCAGGAGTGCTCAAATCCTTTTATATAAAACAGTGTAATGCTGTATTTGCATGTGATACAGGCAGTCCTCCCTTATGCTATAACTCATCTCTAGATTGCTTGTAATCTTAATACAATATAAATACTATATAAATAGTTGTATTATTTAGTAAATAACAACAAGGAAAAATCTGTTCATGTTCAGTACAAACACAGTTTTTTTTTCCTGAATATTTTTATTCAATGTCGCTTGGATCCATGGATACAGAATGTGCAGACAGTGGAGAGCTGATTTTATTTATAATTTTTAGAAAACCTATCTCCCATATTTGGATCTTCTAGCTCTTATAACATTACGGTACCCTTTCCTGTAAGTTATTGTATTTGACCCTCAGACTGACCTTGGGCAGTGGTTAATGCAAGCTTCATTACTGTTTTACACATTAGGAAACCAGTGGTCAAAAGCCAAACCGCCTGTCTGAAAGGCAGCAGGATTTCAGGGACACAGACTGTCAGCTCTCCTGCGTCCTTCAGGACTCGAGCTGTATGCTGAAGGCCATCGTGTTGCTTGAGTGGTGGCATTGCAGCATGATGGGAGAAACCAGGGAGCCAGGAAACGACAGGGGGGTCCCTTCACTCTCAGTTTGATGACTGGGGACCAGGCACCCCTTTTCTGAATTCAGCCTTGTTGCTATTGCACACCTCAGTCGGGCTGTGCTTTCTACCTCTCCAGAATTTTCTTGCTTCCCAGATGTTTCAGACTCCATTTCTATATGTTGCTGGTCTTCGTAGCTCTGAGCTGGCTTGAGATTTCTTGCCAACTTCTTCAGTGCACAGGCCATTCCTAGAAACATGGCTGTTGTAGAGACAGCCCTCAAAGATTGGAAACATGGTCTTGGCGAAGACCAGTTTTTTAATTTTTTCTCCAAACTTCAAAAGAAAGTTATACTTAGAGGAACCCGTCACTTGGAAACCATTTTCCTAGTATATGCCTCTTGCTTCCTTGATTTGCCTCCTGTAGTGTTTGAAGAAAGAGAGCTTCAAAGCCAGGAATGTAACCCAGACCTCTTTGCTGGTGGTGCCATCATCTTGGGAGAGAAAGCATATAATTATTACTGAAATTAGCTTCCTGGAAGCTGCAAGGAACTTAAAAATTATGTGGATTTGTCTTGCATGCATCATATTTGTGTCCTAGCAAAGTATTTCTAAGGTCTCTCTGGCGACCAGGCAGGAGGGAACCAGGGGGTCCGAACATACTCCAATGTGGAAAATCTAAAGAAAATGAACTGAAGTGTATTTAGGGCACAGTATTAGATGAGCATGGGAGTGATGTCATACTTATTTTTCCTATGGGATCTTCCTAAGAATCCTTGATTATGGTATCTAAAAATATAGTGATTGGTACTTTGATGTCTGCCTTTTTTTCTTTTTACGTGTGGTGTGGGTGTGTGTTTTGCAGAGTTCATCTTTTATGTTCCAAAAATTAGACAGGGTCTTGAACAAATGTCATTGCTTCCAGCTCATAAAGACACTTGACAAAAAGGTGGCCCTCTTTCTCCTGTCTCATATTTTTGAATTTAAATGATAAGAAAAACTTATTTTAACCAAGAAAGGGATAAGAAAGAGCTGCAGCGTTTAAAACAAGATTGATAAATAACTTTTATCAGCCGTACAACAACCCATGCAATACGTATATAGTCTGTAGATGAAAAATAATGTACCACGTGTTTAACTCTTCTGCACTGATACATGCTGCGTGCCCTAAGATTTAAGCATTAAATGTCCCAGATAACTGGGGCGTATATACAGCTATTTATATAATATTATAATCCCTAATGGAAAGATAAGTTTCTTTCCTTACTATTGGTCACCCTTGAATTTATCTGTTTTTAGCTATTTCTTACATTCCACAGCATATTTCTGTCATCCCTCTTTTGTGTGTTTCTTGATCCTGCCCCTTTCTCCTTTTAGCTTTCCTGATTTCTACTCCTTCCTCTCCTTCTGATGCTCCTCGGCACTGTGGTCCACTGGCTGGGGTGGAGTGGAAGCAGCTGATTAGATTTAGGTATCTTTTGGGGGACCACTGGGGAGGATAGAGCAAGAGGGGGACACACAGTTTGAAGTGGGACAGGAGTGAGGGACAGATTGTATCACAGGAGAAAGTCATGTAGAAATAATTGTACTTCAGAGCTACAAGTTGTGTTTTCTGAGTTAAGGGAAGGGACTTAATAAGAAATTCAGTATCATAGTATAAAATGTTGCCTCTGTGGTAATGCTTGACTGAATTTAAATCCAACGTTTGACCAGCAGTGCGACCTTTGGGCAAGTTTTTTTTCTAACAACCTGAAATTTAATGTAGTACCCACCACATAATGATGGGAATTATGCTACATGATTTCTAGAAAGGACTTAATGCCTGGTAGGTACTAAGTGACCAATACATATTAACTGTTATTTTTTACTTTGCATAAATTGGACACAATTGTCCCTTTGTCACTGGTATGTGTTTTTGAAAATGAAGTTCAAATGCCAGGAAAGTAGCAGTTTCCTTTTTTGTCATGGCATCTAGGTTGGATGGTAAACAGGTGGAGGATTTGCTGCCGGTTAATTGTGACCCACGGAATAAACAAATCTTGACAGAGACCAAGAGCAAACTGCTGTGGAATCAGTAAGCTAAAAGGAACCAGAGTGACAGGCTTGAAGGAATTGGAACCTTTAACATATTAATCTAAAATGACCAGCAAAACTGATAACCTTTTTCTAATTCGCCAGAATTTTTCTGTTTTTGCAAAAATACTCCTTTAACCAGTATGACTTACATAAGAGAACAGTTGAAAGGAAAAAGTGTAGAGCTTACTCTTTGAAAATTAGAGCGTGAAGTCTTGCTTTTCTGTACAGTTTTGGAAGAAGGCATTTCACATAAGTAAATTTTCTGTATAAGTGAAGTTAGACTTCAGCTATCAAAACTTGGTTTACCATTTCTTACTGAACTTTTTCAAAAATTGAAGGACACATTCGTCTTTACTAAGCATATTCCATTTGTAAGACACACTGCCAGATAACTTTTCATTATGCATTTTTTTTTTCAAAAATAACATTGTGTCCTGGCTTTTTAAATAAAGTAACGCTACTTATAATTTAATCTTTTTTGGGGGGGTTGGTGCTGGGGATCGAACTCAGCCTTGTACTTGCTGGGGAAGCACTCTACCACTGAGCTAAATCCCTAACCTCTAATTTAATCTTTTCTAGGAAGGCTAATTATTGTTCATCCTGGATAGCTTTACTTGGAAATGTGACATATATCTATGTTTGTTTGTTTTGTTTTATTTTGTTTTGTTGTTAAGACAAGGTCTTGCTGTGTAGTTCAGGCTGGCCTTGAACTGACTATGTAGCCCAGGCTGGGCTCAAACTTGTGACAATTCTGCCTCAGTCTCCTGAGTACTGGGATTGCAAGTATGTACCACCATGCCCTGCTGTGATTTTTATGTTTTCGTCTTTTATTTTCTATGTATTCTTGACTTTTCCATGTAGCTGAAGGAAAAAAAAAACTGATTCTTAATTGAGCACTTATTACATGTTATAGGCAGTTTCACATACATTTCATTTCAAAACAAAACCTGTAAACTAGTTATTAGTATGCCCACTTTATAGTTGAAGCAATTAAGGCTTAGAGAAGTTGAGTATTTTGTCCAGGGTCATACTGCTGAGTAAGGAGAGGGGTTAGGGTTGGAAATAGACCTGCTTGATGCCATTGTTCATTCTATGCAGACATCATTGAAGAAACAGGCATCAGAAACAGTCCCTTTCTCTTGCTTTTCTGGTTCTTTCCCAGTACTCTACACTCTAAAAGCTTGCTGTTTTGTTTTGTTCTGTTTTATCTTTCCTCATTCATTTAGCAACTCTTCACCTGTGCTGGATGCAGGAGAATAGAGGTTAAAAAAAAAAATGGAGCATCTAAGCCTCATGGGTGAGGAGAGAATCCATGGGATGATCCTGGGTTTTCCAAATTTAAATAATTCTTTAATGGTAAAACAGCTTTTAATAGTCACAAGTAATTTTGGGTGTCTAATTTTGGGTGTCATGTACAGATTGAGGAATTTATCAGAGATTTTTACAATGCGGTTCTTTTTTTCTTTTTTTTTCATAATAGGCCTTCAAAATGCAATGAAAGAAAATCTACCTTTCCATAAAAGCAATAAAAACACTGGCCGAGATAGTCAAAATCAACTTTTTCAGAACTCTCAAGATCAACCACTAGCTTCCAGTAATCTGAAGAGTGTTTATTTCAAGAAAAGCTGCTGTATCTCATTAAGAACAGCAGGGTTTGTGGCATTGTAACTTGAACTGTTTATCTCCCTCCACTCAGTTCTGTAGTAGCCTTAATAAAAACTAGCAGTCTTGAAAACTTGGTCCTTGTAAAAAACAGCAGTCTTTGTCACTGCTAGATAGAACAGACCTGATTTGAAAAGGCTGAGAAAGTCTCATTCTCAGACCATTGTCCCTGTTTGACCTGCCTCACACTATCCGGAAAAATCCCATTTACAGGGCACTGTTATATGACCTGACTTGGAGCTCAGGGCTTGCTCTTCAGGAAGAGACCTGTCCCCAGGGTTTTTGTCAAAAACAATCAGTGGTGATTGTTTAACATCCAACCTTCAAAGGGAGCAGTACAAGTTGGGCAAATAACAGCTTGGCCAAAAACTCAAAAAGGAAGATTTGGGGAACAAGACATCAGAGGGGGCTTTGGAAAGTTCTGACTTACCCCTAGAAACTAGAGGGATGTGTACATATGTAGGGCTGTGTATATGCCCAGGAAGAGCCCGAGAAGGCCTTAATCTTTTACTGTTCGCTGACTTTGAGGCCCTTGAAAAATAGTAAATAAAAAAGCTGAGGCAGAAGTTTAAAGTGCCTGAAGGTTGAGGGCATGCCCTAGCACACATGCAGAACCTGGTAGCAAAAGTCAGGGGACCTGTTAGTCAAAGCAGCATTTAATCACTAGCGGCACTGAACAAAGGCATCTAAGGCTACACAATACAGGGAATGCAAACTTTACTGAGTTAGTGCAGTTAGTCCAGGCACTAAGCAAGCAATCAGTAGCACCTTGTGTCAGTTACTTTTCTTGTTGCTGAGACAAAATACCCGACACTCTATTGAAAGGCAGAGATTGGCAGAATAGAAGGGGAAAATCATCCCAGAAAGAAAGAAAGAAAGAGAGAAAGAGAAAGAGAGAAAGAAAGAAGAGAAAGAATCCTCCAGTTTAAAAGGCAAAGACACTAACCAGTCACTTGAATTTACATGAAGAATGAAGAAATACAGAGGTGTACACAGATACATTTAAAAGATAGTGCAAAACATATTTTGGGGCCTATAATTTGTAAAGATGTAATTTGTATCAAAATACCACACAAGAGGGAACATGAAAAGGAATATACTGCAAGAATGTTTCAAAATACTGTTGAACTAAGTATTAATGTGGAGTGCATTGTAAATTAAGATGCTAATTATAATTCCCAGATCAACCACTAGGAAAAGAATTTCCACAAAAGTAAAGTAAATCAAACAAGAGAACTAAAACAGTTCCCTAGAAAATATCTATTTAGCACAAAAGAAGGCAGAAAGAGAGGAACAAAGACATATAACATATGAAAAAGAACTGAATGGCAGGCATAAATCTTATTTACCAGTAAAAGGGTGGGAAGAGAGATCTATACAAATGGTAACCAAAAGAGATTGGAGTGGCTGTACTAATATCAAATGAAATAGAATTTAAGACACCATTTATTGAGGAGAGTGTCCTTTCCCCAACACACGTTCTTGACACCTTAGATGAAAATCATTTACTACATACTGTCATTCATGTGAAAGCTAAAAAAAGTTGATCTCGAAGAGGCAGAATAGAGCCCAGTGTGGTGGCACATGCCTGTAATCTCAACAGTCTGGGAGACTGAGACAGGAGGATTGCCACATTTGACCCCAGTCTGGTCAATTTAGTGAGACCCTGTCTCAAAAAAGGTGGTATTGTCCAATATGAAGGCCCTGGATTCAATCCCCAGTACTGGGGGAGAAAAACCGGAATAGAATTGTTACCAGAGACTGGTGGTTAATGGAGTAAAAAATTATAATTACATGAGCGAAATAAGTTCTAGTGTTCTGTAGCATAATAGGGTGATGGCAGTTAACCATAATTTACTGTGTATTTCAAAATGTATATTTCAAAATACAGTAGCTAGAAGAGATATGTTTGGGATGATAGTATGCTAATTGCCCTGATTTGATAATCATGCATTGTATGAATATGTCAAAATATCATATTTCACCCCTATAAATATGTGCAGTTATCATGTTTCAGTTAAAAAAAACAAAAACACCTTTTTGTGGACCAGGTTGAGCACAGGAACTAAAGACTTACTTGGTGAGGCAAATGCCTAATTTCCTTGACTCTTAGCCATCAAAGCAGAGAACTTATGCAATTTAGGGAGTGAAGTCTGGGCAGACCTCCTCGTCTGTTATATCTTGTACAATAAGGTTTCATATTCCATGTATTTCTTATTCTTGGTAGTTGTTACATTTGTGGTCTACATTTGTGTCATTGTTTTGTCACATCCTGGGGGTTAGCCCTGCTGCCCATGTCCACTGCGGGCAGGCAGCTCCAGGATTCGTAAACTCGATATCAATAAAAAATTGAAGATATAAAGTTTAAGGAAAGGAAGACATTTTATTGGAAAGGAGGAAAAAGGATGAGAGATAGCTAACTGTACAATCAGAGTAGAGGGCTCCTGAAAGATGGAGGACCTGAGAGCAATTTGTTCTTGGCTGCTTTTATTTGGGTGCTAGGGCCCTCTCCCTACCTAGAATTTGTCATAATTAATTGGTTTCTTGGACTGCCGTAGATGGATTCCAGGCCCAAGACCCCTAACCCCTGTAACATCATCTGTGTGCACATTTTAAAGTGAGCTTTATTTGGCTTTCCTTTGTCCTGTCAAGATCTTATCTCTAAAATTTATGAAGGCCTTACATACAAGACCGAATAAAGGAGCTAGTGCACTAATGTAGTGGCCCTAGAGTGGGAATGAAGATAGACAGATAGACGTATAGATGTATAGGGGTGGGTGTCTGTGTGTGTGTGTGTGTGTGTGTGTGTGTGTGTGCACGTGTGTGTATGTGTGTTTTATATACTGTACTAAATAATAGCTTTCTTTTGAGTGACCGCCCTTTGTCTCCTTATATTTTATTGGAGGTGGATGAGGGGTGGCTACCTTTGTTTCTGGCACCTGGCTCCCCTGTGCTCTGCCTGTCCCCCTCCCCTCCCCTTATTAATTGCTCTTGCTGGTGCAGCTTTAACTCCTTCTAGTCAGGATTAGCCAGAAAGCTCGGGGAGGCCTCTCGCTATTTACAGACCTCTTTTCTCTATAATTCCACTTAAAATCTGTCTCTTCCATGGAGCCTCCCTAAGCTCTATAGGGGCAGGGCCTGGGTCTGTTTTTACTAGTCAGCAGTTAATAAATGCATAAATGAAGTAGACAGGTGACTCTCATTCTGAAATGTGTTCTTCAGTGAAGGGAGGCAAACAGTTTGAGCACAGAATCTTATTTGAATATGTGCGTGTTGAAAGATTTAGTCCAGCAGGAAGTTGTCTGCATAATGTGAAGAATCCTGTTTTTCCCCCACCAAATGGACATTTTAGTGTTATCTGCATTTGTATATCCTGAAAGCATATTTCAGAGAGCATTGGCATTTGCAGTATTACCCATTAATGTCAGTATTTATTTGCAGTTAGTAATTCTAAAAGTTCTTACAGCTTGACATTTTAGGCTATAGCTAATCCTCTGGATTTACTCCTCTTCGTGGGAAAAATAAAAACAGCACTTCCCTTGGATAGTAGAAATATATATTTTGACTTTTGGCATTTAAAATTTTAATTATTTTAGACTGCGGAGGAATGGGAGAGCAGAAGTAGAATGTATAAGGATTATTAGATCCAAAGTTTTCCCTAAAAAAAAAGAACAACCCAGATGTGGTGCATGTCTGTACTATAATCTCAACACTTGGGAGGCTGAGGCAGGAGAATCACCAAGAGTTTGAGGCCAGCCTGGGATACTTAGTGAGCCTCAGCCTCAACTACTTAGTGAGACCCTGTCTCAGAAAACAAACAACAAAACAAAAGTCAGCAATAATTCATCAAGTTAAAGGTTGAAAGGTCTTCTATTGTACTATGATAAAGTGGTAGTATTGGTATAATTAGCCAACTCATTGAAAAAATGAAAGTTAGGTTTCTTTAATATTTCTTATGCCCAGATAGTGTCCAGATAGGTTAAAGATATGATTTTAAAATATTAGAAGAAAATATGGGTAATTCACATGTTTTAGAAGAAGAGAGAGTCTAAGTGTGACACAAAGGGCTCAAACATAATGAAAAAAATTATGTAATTACATAAAGATTTTCTATCTTCTGTATAGAAAAAAAGATTATTGTCAACTGTTAAAATCCTTGCTTTATACAGACCTCTTGTAAAGTAGCAAAACAACAAGAACAAAAAGATGAATACCCCACTAGGAAATGGGCAAAGGACGTGATTAAGTAATCAGAGTTAGAAGTAAAATACATAAATATCCAATAAATTCTTATTATTTTTTAAATGTTCTACTTCATGATAATGGTATTAATAGCTACTATTTATTTGACATTTCTATTTGAGTATGATAAGTACTTTGAACAGATTAGCTAGTTTAATTCTTTAGAAGGTAAGTATACTAATATCTTCACCTTATAAATGGCCATTGAGACTCTTGCCCTAAATGACAAAGATTGTAACCTGGGTCATCCAACTCTAGAATCCTGTTCCTCATCTCCTCTCAAGGAAGTAAATTAAAACGACCTAAAATCTGACTGCAGCTTACAGAGAAATTGGTTATATCACACAGTTTATAAGGGATAAATTGAATTAAATTTTTTTAGGAAAAACCAGGATAAAATAAGCAAAGTGAGCAACAAAGCAAATGTCTCTTAATTTGACAAATTCACTATTTCTTTTCAGAATATTTAAAAGATGCTTCAAAGAAAATGAAAAGTGGCCTTACATTTATAAAATTGGTTAACCCATGCTCAGGTAAGTTCCCTTCCCCTTCCCTCCTCCTTTCTCTTTCTCTGATGATGATAATTTGAATGTTTTGTAAACAATGCAGTCACTGTATGTAGAGTTGAAATGGCATCATGAGGTGTGACAAAAGCAAGCTGATGACATTGCTAATCTTCCCAGATAATTCATTTGACCTAAACATTTTTAAAATTTTTTGTAATTTTTAGTCCACGAAACTTTTCAGTCATCAGAAATGTTAGCAAAACAAACAAACAAATAAAAAAATAGTAACATGTTTGAGTTCTCTCTGAAAACACATTAATTTTCTTTGGCTTTCTTAAACCAACTTTTCTTAGAGCAGTTATCCAACATTAGCCTCCATTTATATTCATTTTCTGTTACAAAGTAAAATAAACAACCAGAGTAAAAAACCAGAAGGCTTTTTACTTGACATGCCAAGATTTTGATTACTTTCATTTTTAGCTGTATTTTCCTTATTTTGTACTGACCAAAAAATAGTTCATGTTTTCCTGTCAGGGGATGACTTTTTTTATTTGTTAAAAGCATCATATATGAAGAGATTCATATTTTATTGGATCATTTCTTGGCCTTTTGGCTAAGATCAAGTACATATTTTATTGGAAAACAGTATTAACTTTATATTCAGGGCGTTTTCAGTTTTATCTTCTAACTTTTTAGGCAACAGTATTAAAATACTCGAAATACATAGTGACATTGGTGGCATTATTTATCTGTGTGCAGTTGTTTTCCCATTAATTTACAGTTTTGAGTAGACACCTGGTACCTAGTAGACTAGACCCTTCTCCTGGCCAGTATAATACTGCTTAGTGAAAGTGATGGAGAGCCATGTAAATAGAAGCAGTGAGGGGGGATGAGGAAATTCTGTCTTCTTCCAGTGTTCTTTTCCTCACTGTGAAATTAAATGTAATTGATCAGCTGTATTGTTTAGAACTCCTAGTTACATATGAGCCTAAGTTGAGGTAAAAAATATTCCTGAGAAGTTTTAGATAGCAATAAAGGTCCTAAAACATTTAACAAAAATATAGGTGTAAAAGAAAGCCAGCCTTTTAAAATTTGTTTTATCTAAATGTCTATAGACAACCAAGGAGCAATGTTTATATTTGCTATATTGGCAGTGAAAAATAAAGGCTAACATCTGGTGAGGACTACATTATGTGCCAAGTACTATTTTAGGAAATTTACATGTATTCTGTTTTCTCAGTCCTTACCAAAAAACCTATGAGGCAGCTCAATATTGCTCCATTTTACGTAGGGAAGCGGAGGTTCAAAAAGGGTTTATGTCATCTCCCCAAGGGTGTATGCCCAGCATGTATTGAAGACAGATTAAGACACAGGATCCTTGACTCCAGACATTGTACTATAGTTGTTAAAAAAAACTTTTTTGGGCCTGGGGATTTCGCTCAGTGGTTAGAGTGCTTGCCTAGTAAGCGCAAGGCCCTGAGTTCGATTCCCAGCACCTAAAAAAAAAAAACTTTCATGAATCGAGGGGATAAAACGTGCATATGCTCACAGGCTTCACCCTCTATTACCCCTCACCCTTATTAATTAAAAAAAAGAAGCAGAAAAATCCATCCAGTAAGTGGGGCTTTACTCCTTCCCTGTGTTTTGAAGTATGTCCTCAGCTTTCTCACTTAGCTTGTGCAGACAGAGGGCTTGGTCCCTACTTGGTCTCTGTGTAGGCAGCCACATGCTGCCTTGGAGATGGACCCCACATGCCAGCTCAGACCACCTGGCTGAACCGTTAGGTTGTGGTAGTTCAGGAATGGTCTTTCCCTCCCGATCTGATGAAGTAAGACTCTTTGTAGCAGTTAAGATAAATGACTTGCACTTTTTGCTTTTTTGGTTTAAGTTCAGTGAAGATTACAGAGCTGGAAAATAAGCATGTGTATGTAATAGCCATAAGCTTTCCTTGGAGTCGGTTTGTATAGAGTGTATTTGTGCATGTTTATGTTCATAATAGGAACATTCTTCAGAACTGTTGGTTAGTCTTTTGATGTGTATGTGAGTGTGTGTGTGAGAAAATGTACATATAAAAAACAGATTCGTCTTCCAGGGGAAGGAGCCATTTACTTGTTCAATATGTGTCTAAAGCAGCTGTTTGAAATCAAAGTTTTCAAGGAAAAACACCATTCCTGGTTTATAAATGAATCAGTTCAATCAGGTAAGTGACAAGTGTATATATTCCCGTTAACTAACCACATATATATACTTTGGCTTTTCTGTCCTTCACAGCTGGGTTATGGGACCATACACCTGGCATGGAGTGTGGTCAGTGGTGCAGCTCTCTCAGCACTTGGCAGCAGGGCACAGTTTAACCAAGGAGAAAGGAAAGATCGTTAGAACACTGTGTTGTTACCTAATTCAGATGGTAGGGTGTTGTAAAGTAACAACTCATTTGTCTTCTACAATAGCAACATGTGCTGAAGCAGAGGGTAGATTACCTTCTTACCATGGGGATACACTGGGTTACCTAGAAATTCTTTTGAGGATCTTCATGTTTTTTTTTCTCTTTTTTTGGATTTTTTTTTCAGTTTTTATTTTTCATTAGTACATGTTTGCATTACATAATAATTACATTTTTTGTGGGATCTTCACTTTTTTTCATTCCTTTTCCCTTCCCTTCCCACTCCTTCCCTCTATCTCTTGATCTTCTTCCCATTTGAAAAATATCTATCTCCATTTTTCCCATTATCTTTTATTTTACTCTCAATGTCTATCATCTTCATGTTTTTAACACACTTCCTTGTAACTGGATACTGAAATAGCTTCTAAATAGGTTAAAATATACCAATATTTAAAAGATACTTTGCCATATATATATAAGATATAATAAAAAATATAGTGTGTGTTTAAATTTTTAAAAAATTTATTACAGTAAAAGACACATTGAAATTAATCTTTCTCAAAATATTCCTCACACTTAGCCCATTATTCTTGGTACTTACTGAAGCAGTTCTAGAAGTCCCCTTTCATGGGTGTCTTTTTGTGCTTTTGTGGTTGCCTAGATGTCTTGAATAGATTTAAAACATTTGCCTTTCATGATCATTTTGACTTAGGTGAAGAGCCAGAAGTAGCATGATACCAGACACAGTGAAGAAGGTGGATGAGGATACTCTGTAATGTTTCTTGAGTCTGCCTTTCCTCTGGATGGCGCTCAGCAACAGCATCCACCATATATTGTTTTAATCATACCTCATAAAGACACTCACGAAAGAGGATTTCCAGAACTGCTTCACAAAGTGGCAGGAATGGTGGAATAAGTGTGTTTGAAAGAAGGGAGAAGTATTTTGAGAGAGATGAAAGGCAACGTGTCTTTTACTGTAATACATTTTCTTTTTTAATTGAAATAGTTATGTTTCAATCACCCTTGTATATCACCTCCACGCCTCCATACATACATGTAAACATACCCTACCACCTGTACATATCCACATGAGAAATTTGAAGCAGTTTTCAGGTGCCAAGATACAATGGTAATTTGCATATAGCCTGACTGATGGAAAGTATATATTACCTTTTATTGTTGTTGTTATGCTTATTCATTTGGCAGTATATAAGAGTTATTACATCTAGCATAGCATACTTGTGGATAGTGTAGCTAATAGACACAGAAATAGTGCAAGTCGGAAGGCAGTGATTGACACGTTCACACTGGGGCCATACATACGTGACTGTCCCATGTGTGCTTGTACCACTTGGTGGAACTGTCCCATGCCACCTGACGAAGTCACGTATGTACCACTGGTGGTTCAAGTTGCCCAGTGGCACAAACGTGTACACCAGTGGTTCAAGCTGGGAAGAACGTGTTAATCAAATCTGTTCTGGATGGTCTTCTTTGGTACCAGCCTGCTTTCTTTTTAAATGGACTACTTTTTTAAAGCAGTTTTTGGTTCATAGGAAAGATAAACTCCTTTCTTCTTTTTCCAACATTGTCTTCTTTCTAAATTTAATCCTAAAGGAAGAGCTAGTTTGACCACTAGCCACTGGGATATTATTGTTAGACCTAGAAACCTGTTCCTAATTTTTGCATATAATGGATGCTTCCTGTAAAATGAGCTTAGACCTGCAGATGGGTTGTTTTCACGAACTTCTGTTTCTTTGAAGTATTTGAGTGTTGTCATAATATGAGATTACTTCCTTAAATTTTTTTCTGCTTACTATGAAATTTAAGGTCACAACAGAAAATTACATTTTACTGTAGCTACTTAATGCAGGTTTCTTCATGTTTACCTATGCTTTCTCCACAGTGGAAGGGTGCAGGGGGGAGGCTCTATTAAAAACGATTTCTGAAAAGGAAAAGCAAATTTAAAATTTAATTTCAGTGTCTACTTTCCTCCTCACATGGGAATTTGAAATTCTTGGAGTAAAATCTCATGGAACACATTCTGGTTTTTGAGAGATACTGGTTGATTATGAGAGTGTGTAGATCAAGTTAGCAGTCTAAACATATTTAAACCAGGGAATCTGTGATATGAAGGAAAATAAGAACGTGTCAATGGAAGCATTTCTTGCTCCCTGTTAAGCTAAGGGAAAGTACAACGGACTCTTACGTATGCTATTGAACAGGTAGATTTTATAGGTGAGGAGAAGCTTCTCAGTCTGGGATGGGTGTTTTTCCACAAATGGTTTTCACATCGAGATTAATGACCAAGTTGTCTTTCTAAGACATACGGTTCTCTGTGTTCTTTAATCCACAGGAGGTCTCCTTCACTTCGCAACACCCATGGACCCCCTGTTTCTGCTCCTCCACTACCTCATAAAGGCTGGCAAAGAGGTGAGCTTCCCTGTTTGGGGTGTTCATACTGAGGGACCAGCATAGATTGTTTTGCTTTATTTCTCTTCTCTCTTTTTCATGGTCCAAATATGGATTTCCACACCTCAACTTGAATGTGGTTATTATAGAAAATGTGTATGGTGTGTGCTGGTCTGAGTCAGAGCACCCCTGCACGGGCCTGAGAAACTGTACCACAATCTTGATCCAGTTCAACACGAGCTTGCCCGTGAACCCTGGATTGCCCAGCTAACCATGCTGCGTACCTTGGTGGTTGACAGAGCCTAACAGTAAAAAAAACCTTTATCATTAAGTACTCAGATATGAGATGTCAAAAAATTGACCACAGGTTTTAGGAAAAGAAAAAAGACTTACTCTCTTTGTGAGAGACTGTGAATTAAGTAAACTGGGGTATGTCTAGTAAAAGCTCATTAAGAAGCTATAGTTGAGAGTTAAGGACTCTCAGATAAAATTTACCTTTGTAATATAAATAAAGACAGAGTTTATAAATGATTATAGTTTCAGCTACTGGTTCTGAGACATTGGTCTCAGGATACCTTCACACTTAAAATTATCAAAGGTTCTAAATGACTTATGTTCCTTTGGGTTCTGTCAGTATTTATTGTGTTAGAAATTAAAACTGAGAATTTAAAATTATAAGGCCATTCATTACTTGTTAATGCAAATAACACATTTTAAATGAAATAAACAACGAAATTTAATGATGTGTGTGGCATTGTTTTACGTATTTGCAATCTGTTAATATCAAGCTTAGAGGATGACAGCTGGATTCTCATACCTGGTTGTACATCCAGTCTGTCCCGTACATTGTTTAAGTGGAAGCATATGAGGAATACATGGCTTCTGCCTAGTCAGAAAAGGGAGAAATAGTATAATAGCCTTTTTGGATAATTACACATATTCTTCTTTGATACTACTTCAGAAATAAACAAGGAGTTGTTTCTTAAAGGTAATTCACAAAATAGAATCTGAAACTTGGTCAGTGAGCTTTCCATGATCTGTTATGTTAAAATCCATTGATCAGTCTTGTAGCTATAATGGATGTTTTTTACTCAATGTCTGATTTTGTTTCAGGCATTGGTCATTGGAAAAATATTGGCCACTGGGTTATGCAGATCTTCTAATGTTAACACATTTTGTTTCATACGCACACCCCTCTGTTAATGTTTTAGTTCATTTTCTGTTGCTGTAGTAGAGCACCTGGGATGTATTCATAAGGAAACTTGTGGCTGTGGAAGCTGGGAAGTCAAGTGCATGGCACTAGCAAGGTCCACACATTGTTTAAATTCATGGTGGAAAATATGAGGGTAAGCAGGCATGTGTAGAAGAGAGAGAACACAAGGGCCAGGCTTGTTCTGTAACAACCTGTTCTTGGAGTAACTAATCCAGTCCTGGGAACCAGAGAACTCACTCTCAGGAGAAAGGCATTACACTATTCATGAAGGAGGGCTCTCCACATACCTCCCTTCAGTCTCCATGGCAGTCAAGCATCACCAAATTGGCATCAAGAAGTCAAATTACCATTATTTCCAGATGACATGATCCTTTACATAGAAGACCCCAAACATTCTACCTACAGACTCCTAGAATTAGTAACCAAATTTAGCAATGTAGCAGTATATAAAATCACCAAATCACTAGCATTCCTTTACATGAATAATAAACTCACCAAGTAAGAAGTTAGGAGAACAATACTGTTCACAGTAGTATCAAGAAAAGGGGGGAGGCAGGAATTTAGCTCAATGGTAGAGCGCTTGCGAGGGCCCTGAGCTCGATCTCCAGCGCCACTCCCTCCCACCAAAAAAAAAAAAAAAAAAAACTTAGAAATTAACCTAACCAAGGAAGTGAAAGACCTCTAAAATGAAAACTACAGTACTCTGAAGAAGGAAATCAAAAAGGACATCAGAAATGGAAGGTTATCCCATGTTCTTGGATAGGAAGACCCAATATTGTCAAAATGGTCATACTTCCAAAACTGATATTTAGACTTAATGTAATCCCAATCAAAATACCAACAGCATTCCTCATAGAATTAGAGAAAACAATTCTAAAATTCATGTGGAATGAGGAGAGGCCCAGAATAGCAAAAGCAATCCTAGATAACAAGCAAAGCAGGTGATATCACAATTCCATATTTCAAGTTATATTGCAAAGTTACAGTGATAAAAACAGTGTGATGCTGGCACAGAACCACACATGTGGATCAGTGGAACAGAATGGAGGATGCAGAAACAACCTAGGCATATTCAGCCATCTAATTTTTGATAAAGGGGCCAAAAACATACCTCTTTAATAAATGGTGCTGGGAAAACTGTCTCTCCATATGCAGAAGATCAAATCTAGACCCTTATCTCTTGATCTGTACTAAACTAAAATGAAAATGGATCAAAGATCTAAATACTAAAATAGAAAAACTTAACCTGCTGAAAGATAAAATAGGTAAAACTCTTGAAGACAGGTATAGGCAAGGACTTTCTGGACAGAACCCCACTTACACAAGAAATAACATCAAGAATCAAGAAATGGGATTATATCAAAATAAAAGCCTTCTGCAAGCAAAGGAAACAACCAACAGTGAAGAGACCACCTACAGAACGGGAAAAAAATTTACAAGCTATTCCTCAGACAGAAGGCTAAAGTCTACAATATGTAAAGAACTCAAAAAAAAAAAAAAAGAACTAGACCTCCCCCAAAATAAAAGACACAATCAAAAAATGGACAACTGAGCCAGATGTGATGGTACATGTTGTAATCCCAGCACTCCAGAAGCTGAGGCAGGAGGATCACTCAGAGTTTGAGGCCTGCCTGGGCTACATAGTGAGTTCAAGGCCAAAAAAAAGACAACTAAAATGAATATACATTTTTCAGAAGAAGTACAAATGACCAATAAATACATTTTTAAAATGTTCAGCGTCTCTGGCCATTAGAGAAATGCAAATCAGAACAACTTTGAAAAGCTATACCATGCCAAAAAGAGTGGCTGTTATTTAAAAATCAAAGAATAACGAATTCTGGAGAGGCTGTGGGAAAAAAGGAAACCTACATTGTTGGTGGGAATATAAACTAGTATAAACACTGTAAAAATCAGATGGATTCCTCAAAAAAACTGAAACTAGAAATTTCATTCAACTCACCTATTTCCCTTGTTGGTATCTTCCCAGAAGAGTTAAAGACATCTTATCACAGTGATACGTGTATACTCATGTTTATAGTAGTACAACTCACAATAGCTGAATCTTGAAAGTGACCTATATGTTCATAAATAGATGAACGGAAAAAGAAAATGTGGTATTTATACACAATGGAATTCTACTCTGCCATGCCATAAGAAGGATAAACTTGAGTCATTTGTAGGAAAATGGATGTACCTTGAAAACAATGTTAAGTAAAATAAATCAGACACAGAAGGTTACATATCACATGGTTTCTCTACTATGAGAAGCCCAAAGTATAAATATAGTAAGTCCAGGATTTACGAACATTTGAGTTGCCAACTTTTATAGTTGGGAACGGACCCCGCATTATGAACATTTGTAGATGGGAACAAATCCCAGAAGTAGCTCACGTGTCTGCTGGACATTGTCACAGTTGTGCTGCTGTGTGCTTACTGCACAGCATGGTAGTGTACAGTGCTCAATCAGAGCCCAGAATCCCAGGAGTCTGAAAGCAAAGGAAGAGCAGTGGCGATGTGGAAGGGACTGCTAGGAAGTGCAAAGCTATGTTATATATTTGTGTCAAAGATGTATATGACCTACTTTGTTGGACTTACGAACAAATCTGACTTCCAAACATTCTCCTGGAATGGAACTCGTTCATAAGTTGGAGACTTACTGTAAATTAAAGAGGAAAATAAAAGATAGATAATAGGAAACAGGGAGATAGATCTTCTGCAAATGGGAAGAGAACCAAGAGATGAAGGGAGGGGGAGGAAGGAGAGGGGAAGGAGACATAAAACAGTTAAGATGTGTTATGTATACATACTAACTCCTCACAATGATTGTAATCATTATGTACTGATAAGAATAAAAATTTTTTAAATTCTAATATGAGTTGAGGAAACATACCATAGCAGTTAATATCACCACTGTTCTCATCAGAAAAATTCTTTATTGAAAAGCTATCATAGTGAGAGTTACAAATTTCTTACAGTTTTATTTTGCTTGACAGTTCAAATGTTATCATTGGCTACAAGTCCTGTCAGTGTGTCCCATGTAGTGACAGACTTACTTCATTCGTATCCTGCCCAATACCCAAGTCTGAAAGTGACCATTTGTTGCGATTTCTCCAAATAAAAGTCATGTCCACAAGCAAGCTCTGGTTCTGCTGGCCCCACAGTCTCAAGGGAGTTTCTCCTTGAAGCAATGTTCATGGCTTTGTGTGAAGCAGATTGGCTTTAGCTAACTTCACTTTTAACAAACAGAGTGTTTATGAGACTTTGATTCAGGGTCAAGATTTAAGTAAAATTAATAGCTTTTAATACTTGACCAAGAGTATTCTTAAATGAAACTGGCATTTTAAAACTGCAAGCACATAGCCATGAAGAGTACAATGACTGCTAGGACAGTTTGATGCTGCTTCCTGGACAGCAGCTAAGGAGCCAGAGGTACAGAAATGTATAAACATTTCTGCTTTATAATGACTTGTCTCTTACACAACTTCACACTTCAAGCATTCAGATAAGAAATGCTGAGATAATGTGGAGTTTCTATGATTTCTATGCTAATTCATTGCCTTTGAATTAGCAGTGTATGTATCAGCACGGTGAAAATGCAGGTAGCATCTTAGCATATTATGAGAGTAGTTTTGAGCCTGGGGACCCCATGAGAGGGAATTGGGGACTCTCAGGAATCCATCAACTACAGTTTAAAAACCTTTCAGTTAACAGCTTTAAGGAATAAATAAATATATTTTAAAGTGCTTACAAAAATCTGGCTTCTTGAGCTCTCGTGTTTGCATGTTTAAATGCTTATGAATTCATCTTACTTGATCCTTAAACCAAATTCTTAAATTTTATTTTTGTAGATAAATGAATTTTAAGTTGTTATGAGTACTCAGAGTAATGAAACTGACTTAAAACTTTAATTCATACTTTCTTAGCTTCCTTTATTCTCCTCCTTTTCTGCCCTTTACTGTGGATTAGTAAGGTTCTATTCCTTAATCATGTTTCCAGTTATCTGGAAGCTACCATGATAACCAGGCACACAAGTGGTGAAGCTAGTCAGTCGTGTCTCTGTAAGGAAGAGAGATGGTTCTTGTCGCCACTGGGCAGCCCTGGGAGAATTCAGAAAGGAAGTTGAAAACTTTGGTTGGCTCATAGCTGTTGTGTTTTCTAAGATAAATTCACAGGGAGAAGGACACCAGCCAGCCTCAGTACATGGATTTATGTATTTGAAGCTTCCACTCTTTTGGTAATGTTTCTTCCTCTCCCATTAAAATTGTACCCAAGTGAATTAAGCTTCACCCTGGCTCTTTGGGCCCTTTGTCAGCTTCAAGTTGACAAAGACAGAATGAAGCAGAAATGCTGCTCGGGGTCAGTGTTGGCTTTGTTTTAAGCCATCTTGCTTTCTCAAGTTCCAGAAATACCCTTTAAAATAACAAATGAGATGTATTTCTTCAGCCTTTTAGTGCAGACGTGGATGTACACTGGACATTGCCGTGGGCTCCCAGCCCTAGATTGGATCTTTCAGGTCTCCAGTGCATAGATAAATGTTCTGCACTCTTCCTGCATTTGGTTTGTGCGTGTGAATGTTGTAATTTGTAAATGACCTGTATTAAATCTGCTCTCTTACAAACCATTGACTCTAGAAAAGTAACTAATACAGACATGGTCATTTTTTATTTAGTTAAAAATGTATTTGTATATTCTTTTGAAATTTGACCTATTCTTTTTTAACACAATGTCTTACTTTAACATTCATAAATACTGTATAATTCTTCTCTGTAATTATCCCAACTGTTAACTTTATATTTGAAACAAATTTCTTATTGCATTACCCTTTCATGTGTATGTGGTCAAGAAAGTAAGAATGAGCCATGCCAGTTATCCTAGCTATTCAGGAGGCAGAGGGTAGGATCGCAGGTTCAAGCACAGCCTGGGCCACTTAGCGTACCCTGATCTCAAAAATACAATACGAAGGGGTTGAGGATTAGCTCAGTGGTAGAGCGCTTGCCTAGTAAGTGCAAGGGCCTGAGTTCAAGCCCCAGCAACCCCCCCACCCCGCACACAAATACAATATAAAAAGAACAAGGGATGTAACTCAGTGGTAGAACACTTACATGGCTTGTGTAAGGCCCTGTGTTCAATCTCCAGTACCACAAAAAAGGAAAATAATGTGGAACACGTAATTATGAAATTAGTTCATATCTGTGTGGCAGCTGGTAATGAGTAGAATATTGTTTTAGAGTAATGAAATATTTAAAGTGTTGGTCAATTGGGGAAGACTATGGATTTAGGGTAGAAATCTAAAGACAGACTCGGGGACTCTGGGATTTGAAGAAAATGAGAACAGTTAAATCAAAGCTTTTCTTACGAGTCGTTAACCTAACAGAATGCAAGACAAGCTGTCACAAGTCCTACTGAATGAATGAAAAGCTTTCTCTTAAAACCAAAGCAAGCTATATTTGCAGAAAGGAAACTGATACGACAATTTTTCTGTCTTCACTAGAACAGAAAAGCAGAAGTGGAACGTTGACAAATCCTACGTCTGTTAGGAAACCTGGCCTCCCTAAGTCAGAATGATATCTTCATTTAGACAAACTTTACCTCCTCCTGCAACACGTTAAGAACACTAAACCTAAGTGGTCGGCACGTCTCATCCTTTGACAGCCAGGCCTTATTTCTCTGGCTGCACCTGATTTCACTTGTCAGTGCTTTCTTTGAATTTACCCCTCTGTTTTCATTTATTCTTATCTAAATTTAGAAACATTGACAGCTTTGACACTTTGGGTATTTTTCTTTTTATTGTGACTTTTTCTTCTTCAGCCCTAGAGTGAAGACGGAGAGGCAGGTGAATGTTCTGGTCCTAGTCTAGGCTTGTTCACGGCTGTGTGATCATTAGGATGCCTGCTCTTGACCTCAGCTGCCTCTTCTTCAAGTTGAATGTTAGATTGGCCCTAGGCAGTCTCTACCATCTTGGCAAGTTTCTGTGGCTTCCTGTGCTTTTCTAGAACTTTGTTCTGGTGTTTCAGGCAGTGACTATATCCCTAAGGTAGATGGCATGCTGCTCAGAAGCCTAGTGCCCACAAAAGCTTCCTGGGGGGTGCTGAGGGGCAGTCCTAGATTCAACCCCACTTTGGAGGTTCCTAAAATGGAACAAGGGGCTCTGAGTTAACTTGAATGATATTTGAGGTAGTATATCTTTTAATTATTCTTTTTATGTGTGAGTTTTTTACTGAAATGCTTGCATTCTGACTGACTGAAGTAATTTTTTTTTTTCAGGGAAAGTTTCAGCCCTTGGATCAAGTTGTGATGGATGATGTATTTCCAAACTGCATCTTGTTGCTCAGACTTCCTGAACTTGAGAAGCTACTTCGCCATGTGACAGAGGAAAAAGGTTTGTAACATAGAACTTTGAAGTCAGGCTATAGTTGGTAGAAAGGCTGGGCCACTGATAATGTAGCCACTTAGAGACTCCCTGACCCTGAGGCTTATTTTATGTCAGTGGTAGGCAGAGGTGCCCCTCGGTTTGATTTCTGCTTGTCAGTACTATTTGTGTATCACTTTGTATTGGTTGGACTTTGGAACTACACCCAGTCTCTTTGAGCCTCAGTCCTTCAAACTAGTTTTGTGTTTTGACTGTTTTGCTTTAGATGAGAAATCCAAAGCATTGTCCCTTCCCTCACTTTTGCAGTGTCTAAACAGGATAGTATAGTACAAGTAAATCCTGTATTTCCCGGGAATTTTCGGGATAGGCCTGGGTTGAGAGGGGAGCAAGGTGGGTGGGGATCTTTCACTTTCTGAAGGCAGAAATTGCCTCTAAGGGGAGCCTTAAAAGAATGATTCAGAGTGAAATATGAAAAAGGCATAGACTTGTAGAAAAGATGGTCATACATAAGAATTCCAAGGGATTCAGTATAGCTAGAGTATAGAATGCTGGGGAGGAATTTAGACTGGTAAGGAAGGAGATAGAAATGCTGAGCAAGGGTCCTGATGGGAGGGTCTTATACACACCTAGGCTTGACTTAATGGTATTAGAATGGTGGTCAAGTTGTTATGAGGACAGTGCTAAATGTGGAGAATACATTGAAGAAACAAAGGCCATATTTAACAAATGGTGTTGGGAAAACTGGTTGTCAGTTTGTAGAAGAGTGAAATTGGACCCATATATTTCATCATATACTAAATTAAAATCAAAATGGATCAAAGAT
This sequence comes from Hystrix cristata, assembly GCA_004026905.1. Taxonomy (NCBI): domain Eukaryota; kingdom Metazoa; phylum Chordata; class Mammalia; order Rodentia; family Hystricidae; genus Hystrix; species Hystrix cristata. Next base: position 223,320 of record PVJO010000141.1, read on the forward strand.
CTAAACATCAAGACAAAAACATTAAGCCTTCTGGAAGACAGAATAGGTAAAATACTTGAAGACATAGGAGTAGGAAAGGACTTTCTAAACAGAACCCCAGTCGCGCAGGAAATAACAACAAGAATCAACAAATGAGACTACATTAGACTAAAGAGTTTCTGTACAGCGAAAGAGTCCATTAGGAGGGTGAAGAGAAAACCCACAGAATGGGAAAAAATCTTTGCTAGCTACTCCTCAGACAGAAGAGTAATATCTAGAATATACAAAGAACTCAAAAAAATTAAACTACCTAAAACCAATGACCCACTCAAGAAATGGGCCAGAGAAATGAACAGATATTTCACAGTGGAAGAAATACAAATGGCCAACAAACATATGAAAAAATGTTTAACATCTGTGGCTATTAGAGAAATGCAAATTAAAACAACTCTTAAGATTCCACCTTACCCCAGAAAGTATAGCAATCATTAGGAAGTCAAACAATAACAAATGCTGGCGGGGCTGTGGTGAAAAGGGAACCCTCCTACGTTGTTGGTGGGAATGCAAACTAGTACAGCCATTATGGAAACCAGTATGGAGATTTCTCAAGAGTCTGAATGTAGAAATCATGTATGACCCAGCCATGAAATCATGTATGACCCAGCCATTCCCCTACTAGGTATCTTTCCTGAAGAGCTGGAGACATCATACTACAGAGATATTTGCACAACAGTGTTTATGGCAGCACAATTTGTAATAGCTAAATTCTGGAAGCAACCCGTATACCCATCAATGGATACCTGGATAAACCAAATGTGGTATCTATACATAATGGAATACTATTCAGCTATAAAGAATGACAAACTAGAGTCATTTGTAGGAAAATGGATGGACTTGGAAAATATAATGTTGAGTGAAATAAACCAGTCTCACAAGTTGGAATACTGCATGGTATCCCTCATCTAGTAAGGTAAAATACAAACAAAAGAAAAGAGTAAACAATGGATACAGAAAGACAAAGTGTTAGATGTGAGCTAATAGACAAAGAGTTCAAGGGAACAAGAAGAGGGCAAAGGGTGAGGGGAATGGGAATCCAGAGGAATAGTGATATCTTAAAAATAAGAACCTAATAACCCCAATTTAAATCAGTGACACGTACACTGGGTACTGTAGTAATTTTATATAGTTGTGACTTACTGCTGTATGTAGGTGGTTGTTTACATTGCTCACTGTCATAAGCAAAAGGTATAACTAATTGTGGTCTGTAAGCTTGTGTAATTGCCTGTAAATTTGTATAATTTTGGATAAATTTTAATAAAAATAATTAAAAAAAAAAAAAAAAGAAACCAAACCCAGGTCCATGAGGCATTGCAGTGATCTAGATGGAAGATCATGGGACCCTGTACTTAAGAGACACTGGAAGGAAGCAGTAGTTTAATAGTGGAACCAGCCACATCTAAGTGACTGTAGAGGAGTCCAGAATGGCTTCTGGGTTTGTACCTTGACCCAGAGAATGTGTAGTGGTGGCACCCTGGAGACAGGGAGCATGGTCTGGAGTAGCAGGCTGGGTGGGGAATAAGGTAGATTTTAGATATTATTCATTTGAATTTTAAGAAAAAGAAGTGAAGTACTGAAGGTGAATGTGATTTGATAAGCCAGAAACACTGGACAAACTTATCACCACTGTCTCTAGAAGTCATCTAAGTAGTTTCAGGATTAATCTGGAAATATAGTTTGGGGTCGAGAATAATAGGCCAATAAGTTATGGCTGTCGGGGGTTGCAGAAGGCTAACTATGACAGTTCTTCTGGGACCAAGAAAGTGGTGATTCCAAGAAGTATAAGCTTATGAGAGCCTTGCTGGTTGCATTTCACGTGTGAGGGGACTACTAATTTTTGGCCACACTTGGGAGTCCAGTTTGGATCTGACGGGTATGTAGCATCAAGATTTTATCAAAGCAGACCCACTGAAGACATTTACTGATGCTGAGTTTGCCAGCAGACAGTAAACTTTTTGTGAGTGACAAATGAAATAACCCATTTTCATGGGTTATTGAAAGCTACAATAATGAAAAATAATTAACAGGCATTTTTAATTTTTGTCAACTTAATGCAAAAATAGTTAATTTACTATCGCAAATTCCATCGTTAGCTGTATGAAAACAGTCACCTCAAAGCAAAACCAAGAAACCCAGATTATTAAATAGTATTAGTACTTCTGCATTTTTTCACTTCAAGTCCAGTTCTTAGAGTAAGGGCTTTTCCCCAGTCCTTCCTGCTTGTACACCAGAAAATAGGCCAGTCACTGTGTGAACTGCTGTCCTAGCCTCTACTTCACAACATTGCCTGTTGGAGGAACTGCACTTGCCTTTTCAATTTAGCCAAATAATCTATAGCCAATAATCTATAGCCATATAATCTAACTTTATTTGTATATATAAAGTTTCTAAAATCCCAGGCCTCAAGTTTTCTTTCTGTTTAAATGATAGGAAGCCCAAGCAAAGTGCTGCAGATTAAATATCACACAGTAAAAGATATATGCAGTACCCTAGAAGTTTGACATTTTTTTCATAATCCTTCTCTTAATGAACTGCAGCCTATAAATTTGACATAATGGAAGATTTAAAAACAAAACCATACAATTTTTAAAACATTGAGAAAGAAATAAATATTAAATCTGTTATGCCCATCTTCAAAAAGGCCTCTTCATCAAAATTTACGTAAGAATTTTATTTTACCTCACCCCTTCACCCAAAACATAAATACATGAAATGTTTTACTTTATGTAAGCTTTATGTTCAAGGACAGTATACTAAGATGGACATCATTTTCCACGACAATTCACAGGGAATTCCCAACATTCTAAGCTTTACAGTGGTTAGTAGAGCCTGTCAAACATGAATCAGTAAATGTAGGACATAAACTTCGATACAGAAGAATGACCATACTTATTATTTTACATATGTGATTACCTCATCCTTACAGTAATTTCCTGTCATTTTTACTATACCCTGCAACTTTAGAAATGAGGAAACAGAGGCTCAAAGAGTTGTAGTACCTTGACTGATGTCACAGAATGCGAAGTAGAACCAGAATTTGTACTTGTGTTTGTCAGACACCTTCGTACAGATGTATGATACTTCCAAGATATTCTGCTAGTTTTTAGATAGTATCTCATGTAAAAATAGAAATGTCAGGTTTTTATTTAAATCCTATACTGTATGTCCTCTTACTAATTTCCCTTTAGGTGGCACAAGAGGGAGGCAGGAAAGGAGAGAGAAATGGAGTAGCTTAAGGAACAGACGGTTCTCATCCTTGCAAGCGCTTTCTTGAGTTTTCAGGCACTGTATATATTTCCCTACAGGTCATCTTTTGCTGATTGTGTTGAGGACTAGTTGCTTATTTGAATTGGATTATTGCTCATTTGTAAATTAATGTTTGTTTCCCTTCTCTGTCATTTATTTCTAGATTTTTAAGTAAGAAAAATAAGGCAGGTAATATTTATGACCAGGAGAATAATCAAAGAAGAAAGCTGAATTTTTAGACTTCCATCCTTTTCACAGGCGTTTGCAGGGATAGAGTAAAACATGAAATACTCAAATCTCTTTCCAGCTGTTTTGATACCGAACTCCAGATGCAGGCTGGAGTGTCTCTGGCATTAGAGATCAGGTCAAGTCCGTCGGGTTTGTGAGAACTGTCCCCTCCAGCCTTCTACTGATGAATAAACACAGTCAGTCTCTGGCGCCCCAGACAGTGGCAGCCGTGACCTTAGCCCTGCCTGTTTCATTAGAGATGGAATGCTGTGTCTTTATTTGCTGGCTCTGGGGTTCAGAGCACATTTCTTGTCAAAGAACCTCACATTCAGAGGAGAGATGAACAAAAGGTCATGAACTTTGCCTTGACTGTAACACTCTGCTTCTTGATAGTCCAAGCCAAAACTGTGCTGCCCTGTCTGATGCAATTATCAGGAAGGGCCAGGAAAACGTACCTGATTAAAATACTTCAAGTGCAGTTGCCAAGTTTCTTTCCCAGGAGGCAGGGAAAAGGGACCATGTGAGTTTCTTGGTTATGGGAAACATTGAGAAAGTAGACTTGAAAATATGCTCCGGGCAGTTTGTTCAACAATACATCAGGGAAATTCAAGTTTGTGAACTGATTACCCAATTGCTGAACATGTTATTTAATTGTGGACTTACTCTTACTCCATCTTTATTTTGTAAACTCAATTTTTCCAGATGTTTGAGGCCAGTTTTATAGGCACCAGACGTATTAGGGAATAAAACCTTGTAGCATATATTCTCTAACTCACTAATGCTCACAAATATTAAGTTTAGTACACACATGACATGCTGTGGTATTTCTCATAATTATGGGCAGTCTGTGACATTCATGAATACTTTGAACCTCTTTGCTTTTTGAAATCTATACATTTTGAAATTAAGTTGCAGTTCATACACTGGGTCTTGTGTAGCACTGTGGGATATGGTGATCATCTTTCCAGGGACTGTGTAATACAGAAATAAATTTATAATTTAAAAACTTCCTAGAAAGAAAACTCCAGCCCCACCTGGCTTTGCTGATGAATTCTGTTGTACTTTAAGGGAGAAATAATACTCACAGAACTAACTTGTTCAAACTCTTTTGGGAAATAGATTAGAGAGGAATTTTATGAAACCAAAATTACTCCAATAGCACAATCAAAATTGTTGCAAAAAGTAAACTAGAACAATATCCCTTGCTATCATATACTGAAAAATTCTTAACAAAAAACTAGAAAATCAAACATATAAAAATCAAATACATAAAACCCAAGTGAGGTTTGTTGTAAAGTTGGTTGAGCATTAGAAAATTAGAGTAATTCATAAATTTATACATTGCAAAAGAAAAACTATATAAACATCTCAGTGGATACACAATAGCATTTGACAGAATTGAGCCATGAAAAAGTTCCTTAGCAAACTAGGAATAATAGGAACTCCCTTCATCTAGTAGGGGGTACCTGTGGCAAATTTTGTATCGTTTTCAGTGTAAAAAACTGAATGTACTTTTTCCCTAAGACAATCAAGGGCAACAAGGGCTCTTACTACCTGCATTCACCACTATGGTGGAAGTCCTAGCAGATTTCATAGGACAAGACATAAAAGACATACAGACCAGAGAGTCAGTAGTAAAACTGTCTTTCTTCGTGTGTTGTTGCTTACTTGCTTGTGATATTGGACAGTTTACTTAATGTCACTTAAACCCAGTCTTCTAAGATGTGGGCAAATAATAGTTTTCACCTGAGACTCATTCTGATTGAAAATGAGGAAATGTAAGAAGCCTAAATAAACATTAATTTCTGGTGCTGTCATTAGCAAATACATGACAGGCACTGTGCTAAAGGATGTATATGGCTTATATCATTTCATACTCAAACCTGATAAAGCCCTCCCTTCATATGTGAGGAAACAGGCTTTAAGAGTGAGGTGGTTTCCCCAGGGCATGGTGCATGTTGGGGTACGCTTGAGTCCCAGTGCATGCTGCCTTCCCTGCCTCTTTTGTGAGACCATTTCCAAGAGGAACAGGAAAGAACCACCCAAGAGGCTTAGGAAGATGGGAGCTAGGAAGGAAAACTGGCAGATATTAGTTCTTTCAGGAAATTTGCAGGTAGGAACCCGAGAAGGGTGAACAGCAGAAACTGGCATAATTTCTTAGGGAGACTTGAGCACTGAGTATTTTGGGAGAGTCTTTGTCATCTCAGGTGGTGAATGAACATCTGAAAGCCACCCAGTAACATATATTTATTGAGTACCTGCTGTGTGCTCCTAAAATTCCCCTGACTTGTGCATAAGGTGGGACATTGTGTCCGGAGGAATTGAGTCCAGTCAGGGCCTTGCTTCTGCAGGTAGTCCTGGCTCTAGAGAGCAGGGATCCTCACACTTCTAACAGCAGGTCATATGCAGCTGTTGCTCTTTGTTATTCCAGTGACAAATTCTGGAAATGAGTACAGGGTCCAGCTCCTACTCCATCCTGCCTAATCCTGCCCACCATGTTGACAACCATAGGCTGAATGGGGGTTAAATATGTGCAGACTAAGGCTGGGGACTTCCAGCCCCTCTGCCATACATGCCACTTAACAGACTGCAAAAAACTATCCCTGAATAAACAATGTCCATTTCCCATGATATGGAAGAGGAAAAGAGAGCATAACTCCATATAGCTCACAGGTGGTGAGTTTGCATGGGCCTTAGGGGTTCCAGGGGTCATAAAAATTACTCCTGCATGGTCATAAAGGAGGCCGGAGTGAGAGGGCTGCCCTTGCTAATTGCACAGGAAGAAGAAACTCTATGAATGAAAAGTGTTATGGAGGAAATCCTGGTTTAATGACATGCTGTATAAAGCTGGGTGGATTGTGAGGAAAGGAAGTATAATTTATAGGAAGAGGCCTTTTATCCCCACAACGAGCCAGGTTGAGCCTACCATAAATCTAAATTCCCCTGACATAGCTATGATTGTATTGGTAATATGTTAAAAGACAGACATATCTGATCTTTTACACTCCACTAATCCCACCAGTCCAGCACTGAATAGTTAACAAGATTTCTCCCCTAATTATGTGCAGTGAACTTCATAGGCACCTGCCTTTAGTTTCAATTTTTTCCCTTGAGAGTTCCATTTTTAATTTAGAAAGCAAATATATGAAAACATTGAGGGAAGCTTAACATTATTCAGAAAAATTAAGATTGCTTAGAATGTTGCTGAGTTTTTTAAATTACCTTTTCTACAGAGTTGTTTGTATAATTCGATTTCTTAACTTTTGTCTCATTTAGTGGTTGAAAGACTTCTGAGGTACCTAAACTCTGTTTGGGGGTTTTCTTAAATGTCTCAAGTATGCACTCAGGTTTATAATTTGAGTTTTTCAAGAATATAAACTATATTAAATATTTTTAAATTGTTCACTTGTATATGGTATAACCTTATAAGTTCTTTTTTTGCTTAACCCACTATAATTTTTTTTGTTTGTTTAATTTAATCCAGAAATAGACAACAAGAAATATTACAAGTACAGCAAAGAAAAGACATTAAAGTGGCTGGAAAAAAAGGTATGTATGGTACCTCTCTAGTGCCATAAGAAAAGATTCCTTTAAAAGAATCCATAGAAGGGGAGAACCAAGATACATCATGTATAGGTACAGAATTAATGTAATGAATGTGACCATTGTATGTAGAATGTACCAATACATGTTCTTGGTTTAAAATAAAAAAAAAAAAATAAAAGAATCCATAGATAAGGCAGTAAGACTGAATCCAAAGAACATCCTATATATTCCAGTGAAAAGAAGAAAACTGTGTAGAGAGCTCCAAGATTGAAAAGAAACTCAAAAATAAGTTTTCTTCTGACCTGCATTGTGTTTTCTCCCTGGTCCTACCACCAGGCGACAGGGTTTCATGCTGCTGCGTTAGTGCAGGTTTTGAGTCGTCAGGCCAGATGGTACCAGAACATAGCTGCTCTTAGCCCCGCAGGTATCTCCTAGGATAATGCTGCTCATACAGCCAGGCAAGGGATGAAAAAGAGGAAGGTTTGTGGACTTAGAGGATGCTGAAGAGGGGTCTCTTCCAAAGCAAACCTTGTGTATTAGATATTTTTGAGTTTATATAAGATCTGGAGCTTTATTTTTCAAATCAAGTTAGTAGATCACTACCAGTTTTTCTCTTGGAATGGAATGGGATGGAATGGATTAATAGGATGGAATGGATGAAAATACAGCACAGAATAAGAGTCGATACTAAGTATAGCTTTATGAAATGTATATTGAGATATGTGTCTGAATATTGGTTTGCAGAGTATTTCTCAGTGTAGGTTGTGGTTTAAAAAACAACCACCACCACCTTAGAAAAGCTACTAGTTTAAGGATATCATATACTTTCACATCCATTTAAAAAACTCACTAAACCAGCTTAATGAAAGAATTTCTGAAAGATTAATGGACACTACGAGTTATAATACCATTTTTTGATTCCCTTATCTCTCGTATGTGAAAACCATGTTTGTTTTTCGTATGAGGTTACCGGTACATTGAGAATCTGGAAACATGGAAATGAACCTTGTGGAGTTAATCAGGCTCTTAATGTACAAAATAGTGAAAAGATTTACAAAGGGCCACCATGTTCCACTTGTCATGTGCTTATAATAGTGGTATTCTATATAGGTAAAAATTCTGAAAAAAACCTTGGCATTTTGTTTTTGCTCTGAAGAAATGATAATAACATGACTAGCAAAGCTAAGTTTATACTTACTATGTTTCTCAAGAAGTGGGAATTTTTTTTGTTTAGAAATTGTTATGTGTAAGCTTTGTGCCAGTTTTATGACGTAAGTACTACTTTTATGCCTGCTTCACAGAGGCACAGAAAGGTTAAGTGAAGAGTTCCTGGTCGCAGAGCAGACCAAGCAGCCTGACTGTGGTCAGTGCTCTCAGTCACAGTACGCCGCCCCTCATACCGTGGAGGTCACAGGAAGTCCTTGCGTTGAGATCACCCAGCAATATTGCTGTGGCCCAGCATCTCTCCAGATGTGCAGCCATCTCATCTTTTGATATCTGGTGAAGATATTTGTAGGTTCTCACGTACTTCTTCCCAGATCTTAAATGGATTGAGGGCCATCTAGAAAATCACAGATTTCTTAAATTGAAAATATCCTGATTCACCCTCCCTGTGGTTACTTCCTAGGTTAATCAAACAGTGGCAGCATTAAAAGTCAATCATGTCAATGTCGGTGCCCGTGTACAGTCAGCTGCATTTTTCTCCAGTGACCAAATTTCCAGTGATAAGGAAGGTCAGTAAATGGTTTTGTCAGAAACAAATTTTGCCTGGGGATAAGTTGCTTAGGTATGTTGTGTCAGGCAAGTGGTCTCTGAGGGGCTAAGGGTCCCTCTTCATAGTGGCCCACCTGCTCCTCAGGGTCCTGCCCTCACTCCCGTGAAGAATGAGGAAGTGGGGCAAGACTGGCTCTGGATCGATGCCTCTGGCAGAAAATGGGGAAGTCAGAATTGAAGTAATGCAAAGCCAAAGTTTACTTATGGTGTAGTAAATGCAGAGAAGAAACTACCACACAGCAAGGGCACCCTGTGAGGTAGGGGACCTGAGTAGGTGCCCATTGTAGAGGTCTTGGATTTTCACATTTACAGACATAAGCTAGTTTATAAAAATAACTGTTTCACTAAGTGGTATAATCCAGGCCAATCAGGGTCTTAGTCTTTTTGTGTAGGTCAGATAATGGTCAGGAGACTAGGAGAACATAGTGAATGCATGTAATAATTTCACAAGAGATAGCTTCCCCAAGTACATAATGCAAAATAAGAAAATGGTCATTTTTACAACCATCAACACCCAGGTCATGCCCTGATTCCCTGCCTACACCCCCCACTGTCATCTGTCCCTATAGGTCTAAATGCCTGTCTGAGAATTCAACATTTGAAATGGCACAGAAGCTTCATATGATCCAGGTTCTCATAGATCTCGGGATAAGTGTGCATCTTAATTGAGAGTCAAGCAGTGTTTCTGCTGAGGTCGCTTCTATCAGTAATTGATGCTTGAATCATTCGTTTAGCAAGTAGTTATTTTGCATTTATAGTGGTATCATGCCTGGCTGTCATTTACTGAGTGTGTCATATGCCAGGCCCTTGACTAAGCTGCAGGTATTCAGATGTGATCTCTGACCGTCTCAAGAAGTCTCATCTTTGTCAAGGCTGTGTCTGAAGTCACCCAACTGTTCGGTGGCAAAGCTGAGCTGATGCCTCGAGCCTGTCTCACTCTGAAGCCCACATTTTTCACCTTTTTGTTGCACTATTCCCTTGGCACAGGATTTCCAGGGACTACATCTCTTCCTATCTTATTCTCATGAAGCATATTTTCTAAGATAGCTCTCAGAATTTTGATTTTAGATGAAAATTGACTCAACTTTGGGGAGGGGTAAGGTTTATTCCTCTGCTTTTTCCAGTAGAGTAGCCTCTTACTTTTGTATGTATAGTTGAATGAAAAGTTATATAATTCAACTAAAATTCTCAAATGATGGAGCAGAAGTTATTCTGACCTTAAGGTCTAATTCAGTGTTTCCATATTCTAGATATAGATGAGCTTGTACAACTCCCAGTATCTGAATTTAGCCATTAAAAAAAATAACCATGAAGAGCAATGGCCTGTTTGCGATTGGTGGTCATTCAGGCAGTCTTTGATTTGTAGAAATCTGTTTTGTGACATCTTGCTTGTTGTACATCTGGCTGTCTCTTGTTCTCGGAATGGTGGACAGCACGCTTGCCACCAAGTTCACCAATTGTCACTGTATTTAACCCACATTAGCAAAAGAAGAGGAAGAAGAAATGGGTCAGATGGGCAGATGGAGGGATCTGTGGCGCTGTAGATTTTTTAAGTAGGAAAAGAGACATTAGAGGTTAGACAGATCTCACTTTAAAAATGGAAAATGGTGGTCTCAGAGAGCCTGATGTTAAGTAAGGTATTCTCCTCTAAGTCCAGTCTCAAATTCTGGGCCGGGTATACTTACCATTGACTGTCCCAACCATAAAGTAAGTTTACACACTTCACCACTATTCCTTTCTTGGATCTCTGGTTGAGTGTGGTACCAGAAGAAGCAAATGAAGTATATCTTGGCTTTCTTAAATAGTTTCCTTTGTTTCTTCATGACTCACTGGATAATTACTTACCTAGAACCCTGAGCACATTTTAAGAAGGCCCTGATGATAACTTTCAGTTCTATGTGGTAGTGAGAATCTCCTACTTAAGATTTTTGAGATCAGGCAGTCTCCAGACAGCAGTCATTTTCTAGGTAATACTGAGGCACATTGTTGCCTTAGCTTGAAAGCAGAACAGAAAGGAGAAAAGGAAGAAAATGAATGTCCCAGCAGCAAACTTAGAGTTAGTTTTTGGATGTTCATATCCCCTTGTGGTTATCCTATCTAATGGTTAAGGTTGATTGTCCCCCAAATTCTGCACATAATACTGGATTAAGGAAGTGCATTTATTTTTTGTTTGGTTTTTGTGGGGTTTTTTTTGGTGCTGGGGATCGAACTCGGCCTTGTACTTGCAAGGCAAGCACTCTAACCACTGAGCTAAGTCCCAGCCCCAGGAAGTGCATTTGGAAACAGATTTTATTGTCTTGTATAAATGTATTTAATTCACATCAGAGCTGCATTTTGTACTGAGGGTCCAGACACTCTAGAATTAATTATTATGCAGTCCACTGAGTAAGTTGTTTCATTTTTTTTTAAAGACATTTTATTAGCTTGGAAATATCTATAATGTTTGAAGTTTTTATAAAGCAAATATCTAATGGAAATATATTGATTTTATTTTATTATTTCATTTTATTTCTCTTATATGAGAATACGCATTACTGTTAGATGATTAGATTTATTCTATATTGAAACAGACTTAGGAAAGATTAGCCTTCAGTGTGACATAGATCTCTCATATTTTAATAGCTCATTTTAAAATTTTATTTGTATTTCAGAGCCTCAGCAAAGAAAGCAACCCTAGGTTTTTGTTTTTACTGTCATTTAGTGAGTATCTAACATGCTATCTTAACTTACCACATTTTTGATATCATCTTGTGCCCCATGTCATTGATCACATTTCTCCTCCACTCTGACAGATAGATAAGAGTATCTCCATTTTATTAATGAGGCAACTGAGACTAGAGCTTAAGTGGTTCCCTAAAGCCATATAGAATGAGAATTTAAATTGAGGTCAATTTGACTATAAAACCACCATAATTATTACTAGTTTTTCTCTTTTACTCTTTATTCTGTTTCTTTCAGAGGATTATATTCGTTATGCCCATGGTCTGATATCTGATTACATCCCTAAAGAATTAAGTGATGACTTATCTAAATACTTAAAGTAAGTATCATTCATCTTCAGGCTTAATTAGCAAGAGTCTTTGTGGTGTTTGGTTTCTCCAGCAATAGGATTTCTCTGTGGCTTATTATATCGTTGATTGTGATGAGAGATTATTTTTGAGCTCTGTCATGTACTCTGTGAATTGGAAATTATTTTTAATAGATATCAATTAGAATGAATTGATTTGGTGGAAACTATGATTACAGAAATTTTATATTCTTTGTATAGTTTTATGGGGATAAAGTATATTAAACTTTTATCCCCAGTGAAACGTAATTAATTTGGTTCTTTGCAATCATTTTAAGAGAAAGAAAAGTGGGAAATGAAGTGGTAGATGACATGCAGAATATTTTTGAAAATTATATTTAAAAGCTTTGTGCCATTTTCACTATTATCATTAGATGTCCACTAAGTACCTTTATAATTCTGAGTACTTGGAATTCAAAGTCATTTGAAAAAGTGTGTCCTTGACAGATGGAAGAATCATCCTAAGGATGACTTGATTTGTATTCCTTCCTTTATTAAAAAAATTATATTTTTTTAATATAAGGACTTTACTCTTTTGAGCATAATTATGTTTATCATCAAGTGTTATTCGGATTTTATCTGTGTGATGATTTAATATCTTTTCCTGATCCTTATAAAATCTTGTGTTCTTCTTTAATACATAATAGTAGTAGATATAGTCCATCTATACCAAATTCCATAGGGCTCTACTTTAAAACAGTGGAAACTGGTCTCTATAGTAGTTAAAGTATGTTAAAAGCTTGTTAGCCACCCTTCTGTTTAATATTTCCCACGATTTCTTAACTGCTTGTCCTTTTAGAGACCTTATATCTTTCTAATCTATTATTTGTTTACATCCTTTTCCCTCCACTGAAATTTTTAATTTTGAGTTAAAGATTTGTGGAGAGAGATCCAATTAAACTGCTCTTTAATGGGAGCAAAGGTGAAGTTTACATGATTTTGTCAATAGTTACAATAATTTTCGCTTTCAAATAAATGCTAGTAAAGTTTATGAAGAAGCATTCCAATGCCAAAACACAACATTGAGGCTACAGACAAAGCCATTCTATTTCAACAAATGGTTCTAACTTTATTTTTCTGTTTGGTAATTCCAACATAAGGAATTAAGTTGTAAAATAAAGATTCATTTATTTACAGAAATTTTATTTTTTTCTCTGAAATAATGGAACAAGAAGATCTGTGGAAGCAATTCTATGAGAAAAGCAGGACTCACTAACTCTTAAATTGGCCTGGTCTTTTTATTTGCTTGTCTATGAAAAACTATGACTGTGATTCTTATTTTTAAACTTCCTTAGGCTTCCAGAAACTTCAACTCCATTGTCACACCCTCCATCAAAGGTAAGACATGGCAATAAAATATCTTTGGGCGACATGGAAAAGTACTACATTTTTACCACATGAATTTGAATTGTTCTAGTGTAGGGATGAGTGGGACCCCTAGGTAGGATCAGAAAAGGAATGCAGACCCTTTAAAACTTAGGAGAAAACAACCTCTGCAGTCACCCTAATTGTTGCGGTTAATACCCAGGTTCCTCTGTCAGCCTAGCAACAAACAAACCAAGTAAGTGGAACTGCCCCTAGAGGGAGGAACCACCACCTCAACCCCATAAATATGGGACCACTGGCCATACTTGGCAGTTACGCAGCTCTGGGGCCCCCACTTGTCAGAGTGGCTTTGTTTCTTCTGTCAGTAAACTTTACTCTTGCTTTGCACTATCTTCTGACTCCTTTTCCTGTTTCTACATTGGAGAGAGACAAGTCCAGGAAAATTTGATGATGGGCTGGTGACCACAAGCCCACCCAAGGACATGACACTAATATATTGTAAAGCATACAAAATCCATTTTGCATAGACCAGTGGTGGCGAACCTGTGGCATTCATGCCACAGCAGGCAGTTTGTACCATTGAAAGCTCTGAAAGGTTCACCATCACTGGCATGGAGTGATGCCGTGTGGAATATAGATTGTGCTGGACTCTGAGTCAATATTTTTTATTTTATAGATTTTACCTGAATGGTGAAGATTGTGTTGGTTTTAGCAAGAAAGTTCTGTAAAAGTATTATAGATTTATAATTAAAATGGATTTTTTTTTTTTTAACAGTACTGGGGAAGACTCCCAGTGAGCTACATCCCCAGCCCTTTATAGTCTTTATTTTGAGACAGAGTTTCAATAAGTTGCCCAGGCTGGCCTGGAATTTGACTGCCTCCTGCCTCGATGAAAGGTATACACCACCGCACATGACTGTAAAAGCTCTTTGAGTTAGGAAGATCACTTAATGAATTTTTTTAATCACTTAGAATACTCCATATATAACTGACACACATTTTGCCAAATCTAATTGTCCGTGGACAAAGGCACGCAGAATGATTTTTTTAATACTATCCTTTAAACAAGGACAACTACATTTCTTTTCATTTCTGCATTCCAGATGATCAGTTCCATGTAATTGTCATCTGTAGATGGGAATCTTTTTCCTTTTTGAGACATTCTTAACCTGCCAACCCCCCCTGCTTTACAGGTCATGTTTCTTTCCCGAATCTAGAGACTAGAGCATCTGGTCACAAACCATACCTAATCACCACATACCATAGCATCCCTCAGTCTAGGCCAGGGGTGGCGAACCTATGGCATATGTCCTGCAGCAGGCTGTTTGTATCACTGAAAGTGCTAAAAGGTCCAGGCCGTATCTCAGATGAGTAAGCACTGCTTCAGGACAGGGAAATAAACACAGGCACTGCTGGTCGGTGAGGTCATTCTCCAACCGGCAGAGGAATCGATGCAGTGAGAATGTGTGGTGGGCACGTCACAGATGTTAAACAATTTTCCTTCCCCTGCCTTCATTCCTTGGCCTTCAGGTGGCCAACAGGTACCTGTTAGGATATCTCCAATAGTGCCAGCAGCTTCAAAACCATGTACTACTTTGATTTTTAGAAGAGGACTAAACATCGAAAGTGCACTGGTGTTAGTTTAGGGCCATGTTCAGCACGTTATCAAGATTTACCTTTTTGAAGAATAGCACTGGGCAAAAATCAGTTGCTGTGAGATCTAAGAAGGACCATTCCAAGCCAGACACATACTTCTAGTCCAGTAGTTAATTTCTGACATTAGCTCTAGGGAACAGAGGGAAAAATAATTATTTTGCTTTAACTAAGTTGATACTCTAAAAGTGTTCTTTCTTATGTCTGTGTGTCTAAAAATTAAGCATATGTCTTTCTGCTAAATATCTATCTTCCTTAGTAATTTAGAACACATTCATGAATTGATCTAAATTTACTGAAAGTTTTAGCCTTTGATACTTTCTGGAGTTTCATGTCTATTCTCCATTCTAGTTTTATGTGTTAATTTCCAAAATTTAAGTCATTTGTGGTTTCATCATTTATGATTTCTATCCAGGGTTAGATACCTTTTCTGTCAAGATCAGGTAATACATATTTTAGGTTCCCTGAGGCATACGATCTCTCTGACAGTCACTTAACTATGTTGTAGTAAGAAAACAGCCAGAGACCATATATAAATGCATTAGCAGGACCATGCTCCAATAAAATTTTATTTATAAATCAAAAGCCAGTTGGATTTGGCCCTTGGGTCGCCATTTGCCAAGCTTCGACTTAGATCACATCATCTTGTCCCTCCAAAACCTCAACCTCATCTCCTAGGTTGTATTATTTTTAGAGGTCTTCTACACTGTGTTTCATCCTTAAATTTTGGCGTACACGGTACAAACTGTACTGGATAAATGTACTCTATGTCTTCTGCTAGCCTTCCTGTCTGTTCCCAGAATCTGATTTTTATAGTGATATACTTGATTGTTTTCAGGGAATATCTTCTAGCAGTCATGAAGTGTCTTTGCATGTAGCTGTAATGGACAGCATGGAGCTGACCATCCTTACTGTGTTTTTTTGCATCATCTTCCCTTACTGGTCTGCCCTAGCTGAAGCTCACCTTGTCCCCTTACTTCCTTCAATCTTGTGATATTCACTGTCTCTGTCAGGTAACAGCTAAATGCAACCAGTGGGTTTGGAGACATTCCCACAAACCATTTTTAAGAGTGGTAAGGCCAGGCCTAACATTAATTCCTACTCTTTGTTCTTCTCGGGCCAGAATTGTACCCTTAATCATGAGTTTTTTAGTGTCTTTCTGAGCTACTTGTCCATTTCTGCTGAAACATTCCCCTAATCCTGAGTGATATGATCGTTTAAATAACCAAAATATCAGTAACTGTTTCAGTCCTGTGCTTTTCAGTATATTCAGCAGTGTGCCAGGAATAGCATAAAAGGTAGCTATGTGCATTTTCTTTTTTTCTTTATAAACACATAACTGGTATGTTGTTCGGTTGTGAGCTATTAAAACACATGACCAGAGCATTATGCTTATTAAATGTTTTACATTCATATGAAAGTAACTTGATCTTAAATTCCACCTGTTACACCCTGGGGCGGGTCTGGAGTTGTCAGCCC
Organism: Hystrix cristata; assembly: GCA_004026905.1. Classification (NCBI taxonomy): domain Eukaryota; kingdom Metazoa; phylum Chordata; class Mammalia; order Rodentia; family Hystricidae; genus Hystrix; species Hystrix cristata. The sequence goes on from PVJO010000141.1 coordinate 239,674, forward strand.
TCTGTTGAATTTTCTGGGGCTTATCTCTCATTCTGATGCAGAAACAGGAACAGGAGTCAAAAGACCATTCAAAGCAAGAGTAAATTTTATTAGCAGAAGAAAGATACAGAGCCATTCCAAAGAGTAGGGAGCACCCAGAGCCTGGGTAACTGTAGAGTATGGGGCAGCAGTCCTGCTTTTATGGGTTTGAGTTGGTGGTCCTTCCCTTTATGGTAGCCCCACCTGGTTGGTTGGTTTGTTTGTTTGTAGGCTCATACAGGAACTTGGGCATGAATTGCAACAGTTATGGTGGACAATGTTACAAAAGCAAAATTGTAAATTGCTTGTTATTTACATTGTCTGGACATGCAGAAGTTGTTTTTCTCCCTTTACTGACCCTACCTAGGGGGTTCCATCTGTCTCTATATTCCCTGCTCTGGAAACAGTCATTCAGCTGCTGTTGAGAGTAAGGAAGACAATCTCTCTGGCTACTTAAAGCTGAAAGCAGGCAGCACTTGAGGTAGTAGATGATGTCCATGGGGTGGTTGATCTAATAGGCCATGGTAGAAGGAGGTGTTAGATCTAGTGGTCTAGAGTCCAGGATTCCTCAGACCACCCTCACCAAGCTTGTCTCGCCAATGTAGAAAGAGGAAGAGGAGTTAGAGAAGACCAGTGCAAAGCAAAAACTTTATTGCAACTCCCTGGGGTGAGTGGGGCTGCTGAGAGCTGAGTCACTGCCAAATCTGGGGCAGTAGTATTGTTTTATGGGGTTGGGGTTTTGTCTCCACCCCTTTGAGGGTTGACACTTGACTAGTTACTAAACTTGTTGTTAGGGGCCAGAATAAGTGAGCTGACAAGGGAATTTTGAAGGAAACTCTTTTGGTTTGTTTGTTTTTTTCATTTAGGGAAAAGTAACCTACTTGGGGGGGGAGACTTAGGGGAAACAGAGTAGCTATATAGAAGGGGATGTCAAAAACCCTGCCAACTCACTGTAGCTGCACAGAGGCAGATGTGGAAACTGCAGACTGCCAGCTGTGCTGTCTGCTGCTTGCTGAGATGCAGAGGCCTCTTAAAGGGGCCTACTCCCTAATCTAATTCTACCTAAGAATCCCACTGTCCCTACAGGAGGTACCTCATGGTTGGCTCCATCTGGAGGCCCGTTTGCATCTTGACAGCATTGATTTGATCTGAAATGAGCCAGGTAATGCTGTTTAGTATACAAGGGCCAAAGAGGCACAACAACAAGATAGCAGCCAAGGGTCCCAAGAGGGGACGGAGCCAGGTGGATATAGAAGACAACCAGGTTTTGATCTGAGAGAAGACTTGGGTTGCTAGAGAGTCTGTGGCCTCCTGGTCATGGAGCCACTTAGCCTTGTCCAGAATGACGGTAGTCTGAGTCTCAGCCTGTTGAGAAATGTTAATATAGGTGCAGCAGCTTTTGTTAAGGAACACACAGACATCTCCTTGACGGGCCAGCATCCAGTCTAGTATTTGCTTATGTTCCAAAACCATACATGCCAAGAAGTCCAGGGACCATTAGAGGCCTTAGAAATTATTACCAATTAGCTAGACAACTTCTGCTACAGTGGCAGTGAGGTTTGAGATTTGCACTGAATTGGCTACTAGTCTATAGATTAGTCCCACTGTTGCAGCAGTCAGACTGTCGAGAAACTAAGTACCATACTTGGAGAATTGGAGAATTGGAGAACTGGGTTTATTAAGCATGTGACCCCAGACTGGCTATCAGCCCAAGAATCTCTGAGGTCCAGAGATCACACTGCTCCTTTTATAGAGTCAATACAAGTGGCTGCACTGCTGACAGTTGCTAATTGGTTCACAGTTTATGGGTATTTACATAACATGGGAGTTGCTAGCAAAAGTTACATAGTATGGGAGTTCCCAGGATATTTACATGGCATGAAGAGTTCCCAGGTAGGAAACTTACAAGAACATAACACATTTTTTTTTTTTTGGTGCTGAGGATCAACCTCAGGGCCTGTGCTTGCAAGGCAAGCACTCTAACCACTGCACTAAATCCCCAGCCCCTAGAACATAACATGTTTTATCAAAACATTTGTTAGCCCTCACAGCCCCAAGATGACCTTTGGACAGGCTGATACTGCAGAAGTAAGACATCAACAGAATATTTCACATCCAGGCAGGAATTTACAGGAACATTTTACATCCACAAAGGAATTCATAGTTTTGTTTAAATACAAATTCCCATATGTAGAGAAACAGAATAAACCTCCTGGCTTCAGTTAAAGTTGGTGTCCTGGGTTTTCCTCTTCACTGTGAGGACTACTGTGAGTGCCGTGATCCCTAAGACTATAATAATGATAGTTTCCCTTTTATATAAAGTTGTCTTGTGGCTGGCAGTCCCTGGGGTCAAAAAACTTTCTATACAGACGTCTGGTTTAAGCCTGTACACTATTTGGATATGGTCATGTGGTCACAATTGTATTAAGCCCCAGGTTCCTCTACATCACTGGGGATGGAGACACTGTAATCCCCAAGATTGTACAGGGTTCTCGTGTGACTTCATCCTTTTCTGTAAAAGAGTCTGGGAGGGTCACAAAGAAGAGAAATTGTAGAAAAATTGGACCTTTCTGGCGAGAATCCCCAAGGGGGAAGGAGGATTCTCTCAGAGAGGTGACTAAAGGTGACCTCCAGACCTAACACCTAACATACTACATGTTCATCACCAGGCCATGAACCAGGCCGTATACTATCTTGGGTCTTGCCACAACTGGGCAGTATCAAGGTGCAGTTTTCTCTAGGTAGGTTTAAAAAAGATTGATTAGAAACTATTTTGGGATCCCAGTGAGAGTCAGGAATGGGTAGGACTGTTAAGAGGCTGGCAGGTAAAGCTGACCTTATTAGGGTCTGGTCTGTGGTAGATCTGGAGCCAGGACAGTGAGATATTTGGGAGTGGAAAGCTGAACCAGCAGTCAGTACAATTAGGAGTCAGAGCTCCCACCAACCATAGCAAAGTATTGTTTTCCCAGGAAAGGGTGAGGAGTACCCTCCCAAAGTTGCAGGGGGAATCTGTCATGCCAATAAGCAGCCTCCACGTGGTCAGTCCCTGTCACAGGAGAAGTGATTCCCCCCTGAAGAGAGCAAACAGCTAAACTATAAAATTAACTAAAGTCCCAATAAGCTCGACAACCCCACATACAGAACAGAGGATGTTTTAGATCCCCACCTCATCCCTGTTAGTTGGCATTCTTATCTTACTGTCTTTTAAAGAAAAGCTTGAGATCTTCTCTGTGCTCACAGGTATAAGTGGACTCGGGTGTTGCCTCAGGTGGTGACAGAAAGGATTCCTGGATCTCTAGAAGCAGTCTACATCTCACTTGGGAATGTCGAGTCCAGGTGTCATGTCCTATCACCTTAACTACAATAGGGTGGAAAGGATCACTTTGTAGGGACCCTTTTACTGGGGTTTGTTCAGATCCTTATCTAGAGCCTTGACCAGTACCAGAGTCCAGGACAGAAGAGAGGCTCACTAGGTGGAGTGACTCTGGGGTTTGTTTGCTTCAAGGCTGACACAATTTGGTGGAACTAGGCTAAGGACCTTACTTGCTTTAAGGCTCCCTCTGTTTCCTTATCAACTAGGATATCATTCGTGAGGAAGGGTCTCCCATACAAGAGCTCAAAGGAAGACAACCCTTGAACCCTGGGTGTATTTCTACCCATATAAGGGCCATGGGTAAGAGCTATTTAAAAGGGCCTTACGTTACTGTGCCAACTTGAGAAAGGCTCCAGGTGAGGAGGTGGGTGTGAGCCTCCTGCATCTCCCCAAGAAATTAGTAAAGGGGTCAAGCCTTTTCAGCATATCGAGGAATCCAGATTCTACAAAACCCTGTGACTCCCAGGAAGGCTGACAGCTGCTTAATATGTTTAGGCTGTGGGGAGTCCACTATAGGCTGTGTCCTCTCAGAGCTCAGAGCCCTTCTCCCAGATGAGATAAGTAAACCAGATAATTAACTTGAATCTGACAGATCCTGTGAGGGGATTCTCAAAGGCAAAAATATTTTGGCTCTCGGGTGCCAGGGCAATATAGAGGAAGGCATCCTTGAGATCCAGGACCAAAAACCTACAGGCTGAGGCCAGAATTTGGATCAGCAAAGTGTAGGAGTTAGGGACTACTGGATGCAGTGGCACCACAGCCTCATTTTTGAGATGTAAATCCTTGCACTAGTCTCTGTTTGTTTGGTCCTTTTCATACAAAAATACAGTAATGGGCTATTATAGGATCTGATAGTTTCCTGGAGGAGTCCCTGTACCAGTCCCTGAATGTTGGGCTTTAGTCCTTCTGTAACCTCTTGGCATAGGGGTTACTGTTTTTGGTAACGGAAGTGCATGGGGTCTTTGAAGTAGAGGAGGGCAGGGGTAGCCTTCAAGGCTTTTCCCACCATGTGTCCGTCTGCCCACATAACTGCATCTACCTGTAATTCTTGGAGGGAGAAAATTCCCACAGGGCTAAGCCCCAGAGAAAATAGGATCTGGACTTGGGTTTTTTATAAGTCTCTACCTAGTAGTGGGGATGGAGTTTCGGGCATTATTAGAAAGGAGTGGGCAAAGTGGAGGTCACTCCAAATATGAGGCACAGGTCAGGAGAAGAATCTTTGCATGGGGCATCCCATAGAGCACGGCCCAGGGGAAAAGGCAAGGACTGAAAGTCTGGCACTATGTCAATGAGAAAATTGACACATTGTGCCCCACCCCCCAATCAAATCAGCGTGGGGCTCTTTAGGTTGGACTGGAGTAAGAGGGCCTGAGTAAATGGCCCTGCACGCCATCACAAAGAGGACTCATTCCTCCTTTGAGGGCATTCACCATCCCTGGCAAATGGAGCAGGGTCTGGAAAGCTCGAGTTGAGTCCCTCTTGGTGGGGTACCCTTCTCCCAAGAAAGGAGCACTCCTTTCTGAAATGTCCAGGGTTTTGGCAGTGATGACAAAAGAATCCACTTGCACCTGATTTGGGCCCTGTGCCTGAAACTCCCTGTACCAGTTCCCTGTGTCTCCCATTTGCCTGTTATGTCTGTCTATCTCTGTTGTAGAAGACCTCAATGGCCTCCTTGAGGACTCCCCCTAGCCCCAAAATAACCTTGTTCAGGATCTGCTGCCAGCTTCCAGAGCTTATGCCAAATATTAGGGATCAATGAGTCAGGAACTTACCCTAACTATGGGTTTTTCCAGCCACACTATCAGGATTAATCAAGGTATACTTAGTCATTGCATCCTTTAATTGTTGTGAGAACGCAGGATGGGGGAGTCTTTTTCCTCTCGGTAGATTTGTCCCAGTTTTGCATAATTAACAAGTTTGACCCTTGCTCCCTTTAGACAGTCTTTAATATAATAAAGGAAATGAAGGCATGCCACCTCTCCCAGCAGAGTCCTACAGTCCCATTGTAGGGACTGCCTCGATTCTTGTAGGGGCATAAGCCCTTGACTCTCCCTCTGCTCTTCGAGCTCCCCAGTGTACCTCATAGTAAGCATTTCCAGCCCAGACAGCAGAGCCCCAAATTCTGTCCCTTTCTCCCTAATTGAGAATATTACTGAGAAGGAAGGTCACATCTCCCCAGGTCAGTCTAAACAGGGAAGTTACCTTTCAAAGGCTCTGATATAGCCATCAGGATCATCTGTGAAACTCTCCAGGTCTTGCTTAATTTCTCCCAAGTCCAAATAAGTAAAAGAGACCTATTCTGGCTCACCCCTTAAATCGGAGCAGAAAGGCAATATCCTCTCTGGTAGGGTCCTCCATATTGGTGGTCTGGCTTAGACATATGGCAGGACCAGGTCTCGAGTGTCCTCCTGGGATATGCTGGGATATGCACTTTCCCAGGCAGGAAAGCCAGGGCCCTCAAGAGTGACAGGTCTAAAGAGCCCTCAGAAGCCCAATCAAGATGCTCCCATAGGGCACTCATTCCATTTGCTCTCTCTCTTACAAAATCATTTTAGCTGGAGGATGGCATTAAAACTAGGAGAGCCCCTGGCTGGCTATTTTTCCGTGTCCCTCAGCAGGTATTGCATCTAGGTATCAGCACAGTAAATATCAGGGTCTTTTTCTTTAAGGTTTGAGGGTCTAAATCTTTGTAGTGTTGGAGGAAACATTCTAGGGTAGGGGCAAATGTGGTGGGACAGTAGAAGATCCAGTTCCCATCTGTGGGGATGGGTAAAAAGACAGTGAGGAACTGTTTCCCTGTTTGGTGTCCCCATACGGGGTGTTTCCCCTTTATAGGCAAGGCATCACTGTCCTTCCAGGGAGCATGTTGCAGCCTAGAGTCTCCCTGTGCTGGACTTATCCCGCCACAGTAAAGGTTTAGCTGCCTCTTACCTGCTATTAGATTGGAGCTGCAGTCTAGCCTGGCCTAGGCCAAGGACCCTTCCAGCCCCTCTGAGAGTCTTTGTAACATTGGTGACAACACTTCTCAAACATGCAATTCCCAAAAGGCCTTTTCTCTTACTGGGGCCAAAATGGCAGTTAAGCCCAGGTCCCCTAATGACCTTGGAGTCTTGTGGCGTTGGTACGTGAAACAAGGGTGAAAAAAATTTTTCGAAGTCCAGTTGAGGCTGATCAGTTCTCCTTTGATACTCAGACAAGGGACAGTTATTTAGAACTTCCAATACATGGAGAAAGAGGAGGGGTCCCCCTCATACACTCCTCTCGAGGTTCTTTCTAAGACTTGATGTCCCTGTGTAAGTCACTGGAGAGGGTGGGGGAATGACTGAAAAGATGGAGAGAGAGGGGAAGGAGAAGGAGGTAGTCGGGGCTCAGCTAGTGTTGGGAGAAGAAACTGAATGCTCAGTTTTTTTCCTCAGTGGCAGGGCAGAAAGAACAGGTCTGTGTGGGAAAGCCCAATTTCAGAAGAAGACATTTATCATCTTTTGAGATAGCTTGGAAATGGCCTAAAAGAAATTTCATTTTAATGCATATGGACACAGGGGCTGCTGGTATTTGATCTGAGTTCTTTCTCCCTCCCCTCTCACCTATGGGATCCTACACTCTGACCAAACCAAAGAGAGTCCTCTCTTGGCAATAGGCAGGTCAGTTTGAGTCCTTGACGAGGTGCAGACCAGGATCTCAGTCTCTTACCAATAGGTGGGATTGTATAAACTGCAAATCAGAAGAGAGAAGACAGGGCCAGTCCTCTTGGCATGAGTTGGTCAGTATACATCCGCAGGTGCAGACCACAGTATGGAAGGTGTTCTAGCCACCTTATAAACCATATGAGGTACTAATTCCTGCCAGCTTTCTGCAGACCACCAGAAACCTGTATAAGGAACCGAGTTCCTGTGCACCACTGTTTAGCTATATGAGGGTGGATTTTTCCCCAGAGTAGGGTCCCCAGCCAAGAGATTTCCACCGTGCTAGATTGTGGTGGAGGGTACCTCCAGAAAGCAAGCCAAGAGGATGAGGTGTCCTCTTGCATTCACTTCCACTTAGCCTGGGTTGTACTGACCTCCTCTGGTGGTCTTTGTCAATCCTTGACAAGCCCCCAAGATATGTCATGGCCCTAAGTGGGTCTGGAGTCATCAGCCCACTCTTGAATTTTTCTGGGCCTGTCTCTCTGACCTATAAAAGAGGAAGAGAAGTCAGAAGACAGTGCAAAGTGAGAGTAAAGTTTACCAGCAGAAGAGATACAAAGTCACTCCAAGGAGTGGGGGCCCCAGAGCTGAGTAACTGCTGAGTATGGGCAGCCATGTTGCTTTTATAGGGTTGAGGTGGTGGTTCCTTCCTCTGGGGTAGCCCCACCTAATTGGTTTGGTTGGTTTGTTGATAGACTGGTAAAGGAACTTGGGTAAATATTGTTAACAATTGGGGTGGACAATGTTACCAAAATGACACTGTAGACTGCCTGTTGTTTACATTCTCTGAACCTTGCAGAGGTAGTTTTTCTGCTAAACTCTGAAGGGACTTTATCTCTTTCTGACCCTATCTAGGGGATCTATCCCTACATAGCTGTGAACATTTTAAAATATAAATTATCAGTGAAGTAAATAATGTCCAAGTGTTCACAGTGACGTCTATTGGAGAAACATTTTGTCCACGGTGTTCACAGGGACATCTGTTGGAGAAACACGAATGCCTTTCTGGCTTCTTTTTGAGTTTTGAAAATATTACATAGCCCTCAGCATTATGGCTTGTGAGTTCTACTCCTGGCTGAAAACACCTTATAAAAATATGTATCCCTTCGCCACCCTTTGCTGTCTTAATTTAAAAGAAACATGTATTCTTGAGAAAGTTGCATCATTTACTCTGTGCTGGTTCACATATGGTAAACTAGTCTTTTGCTAATTTATTTGCTAGAGGTTGCTGTGTAGCCCAAAATTGTTTTCCACAGTATATGATAGGTTTCCAGGATGCCCCTGTGGGTTTTACTGCAAAGAATTTCAGGCATCCCCTGTGCTATGTGGCCTGTGAAATCCATTAGCACCAGCTTTATCAGGACTTGTTTAGCAAAGGCAGGGTTGTGAAGAGTGAAGCTAGACACAAGTCTGTATTTCCTTGTGTTACGGAGGATACCCGTGTTGACTCTTTTCAACTTTGTGTCTCCAAAAAGAGTGTGAAAACCCACAAAGATCTGAGTTGGCATCACCATGCAGTGATTACTGTGCACTCAGTGTGTTGTACCTTTTACATGATTGTGACATGGTTTCTTCTATGTTGTGATCATTAAGGCCATAGTCCAACTCTTGCCAAGATTTTCACATGCGTTTGTACAAAATGCTCATGTGAATGGTAATAATGTTCCATGAAGATTCAATTGAGTTGCATTGAGCCTGATGGAAAAAACACCTATATAAGAATTGATACCTCACCCCACGTCCTCCAGTAGGTGACTGTAGCAATTCATGTCACCTCTCTGTGCTTCCCCTTCTGCTGACTGTCTGCTGCACAATTTTGTCCTTAAGTGGATAAAACAAAACAGCTGAACTGAAAGGAAGTAAGGGAATAAACTATAAAAAATGGCAGTAATAGGATAATGCTGCCTCCGTATCCATTAGTAGACATTAAACCATCTCAGGATGTGAATGAAGTGGAGATTGTGTCTGAATACCCAGCTCCCTTCAAGGGAATTCTCATCTTTCACTTCTGTGCCTTGCCTTTAGTGCATAGAATGTCCTCGAAGTCTGCAGCCATCTAGATGCCTACTGTACACGATATATACAAAGTGGGTTTGTATTCTTGGGGGACTGAGAAACTGGTCGTGTACTACCTAGTCACATCCCACCATCACCAAGGCTGCTTCGTGAAAGTAGCCTGTGCCTTATTTAGTTCACTAGATAGTTGTTAAAATGTGGAGGAGTTTGTAAAAAATAAGCCCATTGCTGGATCTCCACACCAGTCGATCTCTGTGTGGGTCCAAATTACACATTTTTTTTTTTTAATGAATTGACATAGTGGCAGGGTGATGTTTGACTCCACTTCACTACTCTAACATTGCAGAAACTAAAGATATCAGATGAGCCAGTAGAAGCAAAAGAAGACTACACTAAGTTTAACACTAAAGATTTGAAGACTGAAAAGGTATGTGTGACCAGGTGTAGCATCCCTACTGTACCTCCTCAGTGGTCATAATGCATGCATATATCCAGGAACAATTGCACGCTTAATTGTGATTACAGGTTTGACCAGCAGAAGTAATTACCTTGCATTTCTGCAGCTTACTAATTCATTCAGAATTGTGCATGACAGTGAAAATGTTAAGCCATTGTGGTTTTTACAAAATCAAAAAAAGGACTATGCTTAGCAAGAGCATACCCAAACTTTGCTGTGTGTTCTGAGAGTGATGGTTAGGAGGGGAAAGAGTGCGCTTATGTAGTTTTTGGCCAACCCTACTGCTCAGAAGCTTTCCAGAAATTATGATAATAACAAAAATTATTAATAATTCCACCATTCAGTGTTCATCCTGCAAATATATTTTCTTAACATCTTACTTAGTTTTATCTTACATGTGCATTAAAAATAATATGCAGCTTTTAAATTTTGCATTATAATACACATTTTTTGGTTCTGTCTTTTTCTTTTAATAGTATAAAAATGTTCACACGTCATTAAACATTGTTTTAGATGTTGACTATCATAGGTTCATGATATCCTATTATATGTACTATTTTTTTCATCAAATGGAATATAATCAGTCTCCTGTTTTGGGGCACTTAAGTTACTTCTGGTATTTTTTATTTTCAGTTTTAAGAAACTGATAGAACTTATTTATACTTTGCACCTCTGATTATTTTATTAGACATAATTTAGAACTAATAGTAAGAGCTTAGAGAACATGAACTCTTTCATGATAATTGTATGTATAGGTATGTACATATATATGTATGTACATACAAATGTGTATATATGTACGTACATACATGTGTACGTATGTATGTACATGTGTGTGTATGTATGCATTGCTTTCCAAAATTGCAGCAGAAATTGTACTCCCAAATATTGCCATTGAGTTTTTGTCTTGCGTTCTTGACAACATTGAGTATTATTGTTAGCCTTGAAAAATTTTATCTGTCAAATTAGGACACTTTTTTTTCAACTAGAGCAGTTTATCTTTCCAACTGCTTATTGGCCATTTAAATTTTTACAAATTGTCATTTGTGTCCCTTACCTGTTTTTATGTTGGGATAATAATGTTTTTTGTTGTTGTTATTGTTGACTTGCAAGAACATACTTTAGATTAAGGCTATTAACATTTTTCATGACACATTTAGTGTACAAATTATTTTCCAGTCTGTTTTTCACTTTTTCATTTGGCATTTTTAATTTTTTGTGAAGTTAAATATAAAAACTGTTTTTCTTTATGATTTTCCCATTGTTTTTATGTTTAGAAAAATCTGGCCCATCCCAGGATAAGTTAACTTTCACTTAGATTTTAATAATATGTAATCTCCCTAGAGTTTGATTTTTTTTTTAAAATAACTTTTATTCTTTTGTCTATGTGTACCTTATTTGGGGACATGACATCGGAGTATAATTCAATTTTAAGATTTGCCATATAGCCGATTCTCTGAATGCTCTGTGTAAATGGGGATATTTTTAATTTCTCTGGGAGAAATCTTTTTGTCCCACCTTCAGTAGAAATGCTGCTTCTCAGTGTATCACTGGGGCATAGCAGCAGTGCGAGAAGAAAGTTGGACCATGATGGCAGTTAAATGCACAGAACAACTTGTCTGAAAGACACTATTTCTTTTCATCATCCAGTCAGAAATGAAGCCTCATAAGTTACGGTGAAATGCAAGAAGCGACATTTCAGGAATCATACTGTGCCCTTCAAAAATACTTGGGCAGTGAACTTGCCCTATTATTCCCAGGAGACTGATGTTTTTGTTTTTTGTTTTTTCTTTCCTGATCCCCATCAGTTATGCTTCTTCTGAACAAGTTGTGAGACACTGAAATAAAATCAGCTGCTATTTACCATCTTTTAGTACTTTTTAAATGACATTAAAAAAATACAGTGACCAAGAAAAGATAGAAATTTACAGGGCAGAGTTATTTGGAGTCAGCTTTTTGCAAAGTATTTCTTTGTTAAAGGAAAAATGGCACAGCTATCCTTCTAGTCTAGGTCATATTTTGATATAATAGGGTTGTCCTTGGTGTCTCATAGAGTGAATGAATAAAATCAGATGGTAAATCGGTGTGAATTATTCATCGTGTGGTAATGCAAGGCTGTAATTCTCCCTCTGACAATTGCCGCCTGTGTCAGTTTCATTGTTTGTGTTATTACACTTAATGTACCCTCCAGAATCACGCCCCTAAAGTAAACCATTGGTTGTAACATTCCACTCCTTAGAAGGCGGCAGCTTTGCCATAACGTATTCTATCTCAAGTCTGAATTCTGAATAGAATCGCAACTTTTTTCACTCCTTTGTGAAGCATGATGGTCACAGACAGTTACCTCCCTTAATGAACCCTGAGACATGCACAGTCTTGTCCGATTTGCATATATGATTTACAGATTTTACATTCATAACAATTTTTCTCTTATTTTCATTAACAGAAAAATAGCAAAATGACTGCAGCTCAGAAGGCTTTGGCTAAAGTTGACAAGAGTGGAATGAAAAGTATTGATGCCTTTTTTGGTGTAAAAAATAAAAAGAAAATTGGAAAGATTTGAAACTTTGAATATAAAATCTAATAAAGAAAATAAAACCAGTTTGCTTTTTACATACTTCATTTTCACCCTTCCTCTGTATGGCAATACTTCCTGACCCTTAGTCACCATCTTTTTTATATGGGGTGGGGGGACAATTTTCAGTTTCCCTTGACCATTGCTTTGGATTTGATTTTTGTGTTTCTGAGCAAAATATGGGAAAGTAATTGTGTCATTTCCTGGCTGTGACTTTTGGAGTCTGATATAATGAAAAGTAATCAAATGAAGAGAATTAATATATATCATCACAGTATCCTCAATAAACTGACCCTTGACAACATTTGAGTTTATTGACCATTGTTTTATGCAACTTCGCCTTACAGTAGCTTTAACAACATGGTTTTCAGTGTACTGAGAGAAACAGAATAACGAAACTGTCGGGTAAATTTCTACTTTCTGAAAGACATTAGTTTTTAGTAAATCTTTTATTTAATGATATTACTCTGTTTTTATTAATGTATATTCTTCGTAGAAAATAAATAGAAGAATAAAATAAGAATTGTAGTGCCCTACTGTCACTGGGTTGGGTTTGTGAGGTCCCTAAGATTGAAATAAGGGACATACCTTGCCCTTTTAGAGTAAGTGTGCAGGTTCGCTGACTCTCATCGTAGAAAAACAAATTTTAGGGTGCACCAGTAAAAAAGACATGAGTTTATTAGAATGTACTCAGAGAATGGAGTGCAGATGTTCAGAGAAGTGAGTGTGTTACAAGCTGGAGTGGAGCACATTTAAGGGGTGTCTTCAGGATGGGTGATGTAGGATGTGTGTTTTCACCGTTGTGGTTATAGTACAGGCCCTCTACAAGTGTTTGAACTTGAGATATGCTGTCCACCAGTGTTGTTGCTTTTTGGGGCTGGAAGAAAGACAATTTGTAGGTGAAAAGGACAGGGCTAGAGTCTGGAATTTCCAGGCTATTGTAAAAGGACTTTGGGAAAAAAAAAAAATTTTTTTTTTGAGTGAGTTTCCTGGACAGGAAAATGGCTTGTCTTAAAGCTGTGGTTTTTCTTAATTTTAAACTCTCAATTTCCTTGTCTCTTTTTTACCTATTTTTTATTTCTTCTCTATGTCACTGCCTTTTCATTACCCAGAGATAATTTGGTGCATTTTCTTATAATAAAGAAAAAACTTTAAAGGAATTATTATATCAATTTTGTCATCCTCATTTTATGAGCATTTTCCTGGGCTACTATGTATTCTTAAGAAATACACTTTTAAATGACAATATAATTTCAGTCATTTGGATATTTAATATTTGATTACCATGTCACTATTTCAACATTTATTTACAAGTGTTCAGCACTTGAAGTACAAGATTATATGTAAATCTTTATCTTTTTTGTTTCCTGAGAATAGCTTTTTAGATATGGGCTTACTGGTTCAAAAGTGTATTTTTTTAAAGATATAGTTGTGGCAATATATACCACAAAAATGTTAAAGAATCTTGCAGTCTAACAAACAGTGGGCATGACTTCTGGTCTTAGCTAGTACCACATTGTTAACTTGGAATGATATCTTTATACACCCAGCATGATTTTAAAAAATATGGTGTTTATAGTGTCTAAAAATTTATTACAGTAAAAGACACATTTCTATTAATCCCTCTCAAAATGCTCACCCTCTCACACTTTGAAATACTTACTCCATCATTCTTGCCACTTTCTACAGCAGTTCTAGAAGTCCTCTTTTATGAGTGTCTTTAGTTGCACAGTCATGGCTGCCTAAATGTCCCGAATGGATTCGAAATGTCTACCCTTCATGGTCATTTTGACTTTGTGGAAGAGCCAGAAGTTACACAATGCCAGATTTGGTGAAAAAGTGAATGAAGACACACGGTAATATTTTTATTTGATGGAAATTGCTGTACACATTTTGAATCAGTTAAGGGCATGGAGGCAGTCATGACAGCACAACGAAAGACACAAAAGGATTTCCAGAACTGCTTCAGAAGGTGACAAGAACAATGTGGTAGTGTGTTTGAGCTGAGGGGGAGTATTTTGAGGGAAATTAAGGGCAATATGTCTTTTACTGTAATAAATTTTATTTAAACATTTACCTTATTTTTTATCACACCTCATAAGGTAGAAGGCATTTTAAATTATGTTTTTGTTCATGTTTCCTTGATTACTAATGATGAACATTTTTCATGTTGTCATTCTACAGAGAATTGTTTATTCATGTTCTTTGTTAAATTATTAGGCTGTCAGTAATTTTCTCATTGACCAGAGTAAAGCTTAAGGGCACTAGTTTATACCCATCTTGTTCATTTTAAATTTCTTTACTTGGTTTGTACATTGCCTTTGATTTTATGATCGTTTGATACGTGAATGTTTCTAGTTTTTGTGAAGATACACATATATATCTCTACACACATACACACACATAAACTTTTCTGTGACATAGGTGTTACACTTAAAAAGAGGTTTCTCTTTAAAGGAAATTTATCTGGTTACTTTTATTTTCTTCTAAATTTTTATTGGTTAACTTTTTGTTTTATGTTTAATTACCTAAATCATCTAGAGAATTTGTTTAAATATGTTGTGAGATAAAGCTGTGGTTTGGTTATTTTGTCACCAGTTTCTTTTTCCATTTGATCTGAAGCATTATTTTGTCAAGTTCTGAGAGTAAATTCCAGTAGGACCTTTAGTAAGATTTTGTTAACTCATAATTTGGGTGAAACAGACCTCTTTATAATCAGGAATATAGTATATTGCTATATTTACTCAAATTTTAATCAGTTTGAATCATAACTTCCACTAACATTTGTTTCTTTATCTAGGTTCTAGATATTTCTTTTTATGAGTATATCTAGGTATTTTTGTTGCTATTAGTGCAATCTATTTTTTCAGTTAAGTTTGTTAACTTGCCATTTTATGGTAAAACCTTATGTTTTATTAGATGTTTATCTTTTAAATAACCAGTTTTTAAAATTCTATTAATCTAAAATTTTTCTATTTTATTTATCTGGAGTTTTCAATACATAGTAAGGTATGTAATCTTACCCCTAAAAAGTGTGTGCAATTCTAAAAGTTATATATCTTTTATATCATATCAGATGGGCTAGAATATTCACAAAAGTGTTTAAGAGCCGTAACAGAGCACATTTTTGTTCTAATTTGTGATTTTTATTGATGTCCTTTACCATTAATTTCTGAAATTAGCTTTTGTTATGATATCCAAGATGAAGAATATCCATCTCGATATTTCATTTTATACTTAGTTTCCTAAAAGGTTGTGTTAGTAATTGGTGCTGGTTGTTACAAAATACCTTTTGGCCTCTATTTAGATGGCTGGAGTGTTTATTACTATTAAACTGTGCTCGAGTTGAACCCACCTGGCAGTGAGTGAAGGAGAGTGTAGTGGATGTTTTCTGCAGTTCAGCCTTTGTCGAATCTAGTTTTCAATTAGGTTCTGTAGGTTTTTATTTAGTATTTTTACATTTATATTCAAAAGCAATATTGCTGTTAGGTCTTAGTGTTAAAATTGTGCTAGCTTTTCATCTTTTCAGTGTTCCAGAAGGATTATTTCTGTGTAGGAATATTCTGTCTGGAAAATTTAAAAATTATCAGGAGTAAAACTGTTCAGCACTGGAATTTTTGTTGTTATCATTGTTTTTTTTTTAATCAGGAATCACCCGTTCTTTGTCTTACTTGACATTTTTGAAGAGCACGGAACACTTAGTTGGTGGAATATTTTGCATTTTAGGTTTATCTAATATTGCTTCCCAGTTAAGTCCAAGTTACATACTTTGAGTTTCCACAGAAGGAATATATGTGTTTCTCAGTGCACCATACCAAGAGTCACAGTTTGTCCCAATGCCAGTCATGCTAGCTATAATCCCTCAGAGTGATGGCACAATCTTATCCACTGTAAATTATTACTGTCTTTGTAATTAATAAGTAATTTGTGGGTAAGTATTCTGGGACTTTGTAAGTATCCTATACCATATCGGGTGTTCACCCACTAGTTTTAGGATGTACTGGTGATTTTTCTAATAGTTTTCAGCAAGTTGATTATGATGTATTGATGTGGTTTTATGTTTATCTTACTTGGGGTTGGTAACTCCTTGAATATTTGAGTCTTTAAGTTTTCATCAAATTTGCAAAAACTCTGGCAAACATTGCTTCAAATGTTTTTCTGTTCTTTTCCCTTTTCTCCCCTCCTCTGGAACTCCAGTTATGTATATGCTAGACCATTAGATAGTGATCTTGACCCTGAATTTCTCCTCTTTTCTTCCTTTTTATTTTTTTAAATGCATTTTTAGGCAGTTTCTCTTACTTGGTTTGCAAGCTTAATTTTAGTGCTTCATCTTTTATTAACCTCAATTGGTGAATTTTTATTTCAAATATTATAATTTTAGTTCTAGATGTTCCATTTGGTTTTTTGTCTTCCGATTTTACTACTAATTATATTTGTGTTTTCCTTTCGAAACTACATTATAGTTAAAAATAGCTGTGTATATGTCTACTAGTTCTATCACCATTGTCATTTCTGGGTCTGTTTAACTTTCTCTTTTATTATTTTGAAATGATTTTAGACTTATAAATCGCAAAAGCAGTAAAGAGAGTTCTCCTAGCCCTCTCCCCCATCGTAACACTTTACATAACTATGGTACAAGGTTCGAAACCAAGACTTGTATAATGGTAGAATACTCTTAGCTAATCTGTGATATCGAAGGTTTACTTGTCTTCATACTAACTATCATTTTTCTGTTCTAGAATCTAATCTATAATCTCATACTGCACTTAATTGTCATATCTCCTCAGTGTTTTCTGATTTAGAAGAATTGGCCAATATTCCTATCAATGGCCTTTTCACACTTTGGAGAATATTAGTTATTTTATAAAATATACCTCAGTTTTTAAGATACCTAGAAACTACACTACTGTCTTATTTCTCTTGTGATCATTTCATAATACTACTAATGACCAATAATAACAAACACTGCGTAGCATTTCTGTGGTTGGCACTGATCTAACACTTTACATAAAATAATTCATTTAATCTCTACAACAACTACAGTTGCGGAACAAAGTGCAGTTGGGGCCAGGACATTGACACCCAACTCCGAGGGCAAAAGATAAGAGGAAAAGCTACTCAGACACTTGCATCATCATCCCCATTGGAGACCAGCTCCTCAGCAGCAGGAACTCTGTACTACTGAAGTCTGGCACAGTGCTGAGCACAGAGTGTACACATGGAAAACATTGAGTACATGATTGGTGGACAATTGAATAATCAGTACCCTCACTAGTTGAGCTTGAGTGTTTTTTCCATGAAGAAAGTCAAAATTTTTATCTACGTTGCCCTTCCAAAATGTGTGAGCTGTTTTCTGGCCTTTTTGGTGTTTGAGTATGCCAAGTTCTTTCCACACTGCTGCCTTTGTGTGACTGATTTGTCCCTGCACCTTCCTCCAGCTCGTCACATGACTGGTTCTGTCTTGTCATTTTCATTTATTCCCAAAATCATCTGTTCAGAGACCCAATCCACTGACCTTTCTCACTTGCCTCTACCGCCCTCCGGCTTAGCCACCCTCCATCGCATTTGCCTGTCTTACTCTCTCCATACAACCTTGCCTGACCGGTTCACAATACATGTGCAGCACCTGACTTGGGACAGCACAGAGAGAGTTAACCAACTGATAATTTATCTGTATTGGATGGACATCAAGATAAATATTCAAGATAAATAGCTGAATCTTGAAGTTCAAGATTTATTCTGAGAATGGATTTTGTATGGTATGCTAGTATTAGAAGCTCAAAGAAATATTTATAAACTCATTTAAAACATGTATGGACCTTAAAATTGCATATGAATGATGCTGGTCATTATATGAAATAGGATCTCTAATCTCTGGATAAAAGGCCATGAATTTTTCCATATGTGTGGCTGTGCTAATGTTGGTAAATTTGCTGTTACATGGCATTTAGAGATTATATCAAGCCAACAACCTAAATTATTGAAGCTTGAGAGGTATGTAATCTTTATAAAATCTTTGTCTTCCCAGGAGCTCACTTCATGGCTTAGTCACAGATTTATTGGGAATTTGGAAAATCAACAATTTTGTTTTCTCTCATATTTGACTTTACATTTGAGTCCAAAATGAAGATCCTGATCTCACTTTGTAATGTAGATCACTACCCAAGAGTTAGATAATAACTGAAAAATCCCAAACAGGGTGTTACATATACCATATGTTACTTATCGGATAAGATGGGAACAAGTCAGTATGGGCATACATACAAACATACATAAGCACACACAAACATAAATAAGCCTGTGTACATGCACATACATCCTACTCTTCTTTCAAACTCTTAAAGGAATTTCCAATAAGAGCCGATGTAAATTTTATTCTACCATACATTAGAGCACTTGAACTTACTCAAATCCTTTGGCTCTTTGCTGCTCTTAAATCATTTTGCTATTTGATTAATGTGCTGAATTCAGGAAAGCTTCAAAAATTTCTGCAAACTGTAAAGCCACTTGGGTACACACAAAGAGCCTCTATCTTTTTCATCAAACTATACATATTTCTGAAACTGATCCCAGGTTACCAACAATTTTTCCTTTTGTGTATCTAATTTATCTTCAATTTAAATTTTTCTGTACTCAGCTCCCAGGCCTGTTCATCTTTCAAGGTAATGCTTCATTCTGCACTCTCAAGGAGATCCCCCTCCATTGGTTTAAAGTGATTGTCAAGAAGAATTGTCTTTTGTTGATTCTGGTCTATTTCATAATGTGCCGTCCATGCCCAGAATTGTATTTCTTTTATTCCAGGGCCTTCATAAGATGCAAAGGCAATCTGAAAGTGAGAAACTAAAGTGTATCCATTTACTGACTAGATATACAGTGTTATTTGGTATATAAACTTGTGACAACAGTAAACAGTTATCTTAAGTTTTTAAAAGTGTAAATGAAGTGAAAGACTTCAAATCATCACCCATGTTTCAGTACTGAAAAGACAGATTGCTGCCTGTCATGATAATGCATGCCTGTAATCCCAACACTCAAAAGACTGAGTGAGGCAGGAGGATTGTTGCGAGTTCAAGACCAGCCTGGGCTACATAGTGTGTTCGAGGCTAGCTTGAACTACATGGTTGGATCTTGTCTCAAAAAAAAAAAAATATCGAAGTGTTTGCATGGGTTCCTGGTTGGAGTCCTTGCCCTACCATAACTCTTTGAGCCTCAGACAAATTCAAATTACTGGTTCACAATTGCCTGTTGTGAGATGGGACTAGATCATCAGTCAGTTTACATTCTTTCCTGGAACTAGTTCATTGATTGAGTCATTTTATGTCCCTTCTTGCAACCCCTGGTTCTTGGGGAGCCTTATGTCCTTTACATCTGGGAGTGCTACAGACCAAGATCCAGGGACTTTTGGGTCTGGGGAGGAAGTAGTAGGCTGCCCTCCTACTGTTCTCAGAAGACGTCCAGGGCCTTTGGCCTTCTTTGAATAACTGGAAGAAATGGTTCTATTTTCACACCTTTTTATGCAATGTGATTTGTACTCTCAGATTTATACACTCCTTAGAGTCATTAGCTACGTTTAATTGCACTTCACACCTTTCATGACAATCACATTTCAGCACCTAAATTAATCTTTACAACTCAGAAAAGGGGTGGTGTCGGTGTACAGGTGGTCAAAGTGAGGCCGTATGACTGTAGGTGGCAGCACCCTCCCTTCTACGTACAAGTCCAGGCCAGAGGTCTTGGCATACCCAAAGTTTTTATTCTCACCATTTTCTGTGTAGCTTACGACCATTTATCTGTATATAGTCTGTTTTAATTATGAATTGCATTTTAAGAAAGGAAAATCATATTCATTCTGCTTCATCTTCTTGCAAATTATTCTTAATGATGATCAGTTTATCCTCAGCAGTGGCAAGCAAGAATTTAAGTAAAGCTTCTGCTTAGCTGGTGCGTGTCAGATCTTTAGTTCAGCTATCAGATTTTAAGCATTTATTGTACTTTTGTTAATAAACGTTGTTTTGATGGCCTCATGGTAATAGAGCGTATTTAAGAAAGGAGAAAGCACCACATGAGATTTAGGGAGGAATTGGCATCTTCATAACCTTTTAAGTGTGTTTTTATCAGAATATGTATACATTAAAGTCATGTTCTTGCAGAAGAAAAAAGCCAAGAAATAAGCTTAGTTTTTTTTTTTATTCCTTTAAAAACATGCGCAAAACACCTGCTATGTGCTAAAAGTTCTAGGTACCACATACGAAGCTGTCAGCATGGAAGACAGAACTCCCTACCCTTGAGAAGTTTCCATTCCAGGGAGGTGGGCGGGAGTGCCCTTCACAGAGTGTGGGCAACTGTGGAGAAAGCTGAACAGAAAAGAGACAGCATTCTGGGAAGAGCATTCAAGGAAGGCTTCGCCACCTTTGTATTATGGCATAGAAATCTGATTTCCAGTAACATTTTTGTAACTTACACATCCAGAATAAATTATTTTTAACTTTGTGCTCAGTAAGACAACAACTTATGGTAATGACACTTCAGCTACAAACTTCAGAGGGATACTAGGGACAACTACTTCCACCTACAAGTCTATGCGTCTCTGTTACCTTGTACATTGGAGTCTACATAAGGTTTCATGCTTTTAAAGGTTCTGCCTTTTGAAAAAAGGAAAAGTTTAGGAATTATTCATCTCAGAATCCTGTTTTTTCATTCATTTCTTGTAGTTTTATTTTTTCCTAAAATGATGGCACCTGTTCTATCAGCTTGGGTGGTATTAACATTATTTTGTAGTTTTAACATTATTTTGTAATTCCTTTGAGTATTGGAAGAAAAGCGTGCTTCTCTGCTGGCTGTCCAGGAGCCTCATGTTAGTCCTAGAACAAGACAGAGCAGGAGCCAATTTCTTCCCCTGCACACTCATGGGACGAAGCCAGCCAGCCTGCTTTCTGTTCTAGAAGTTGCACGTGGTGTTCTGGCTTCCAGGTGACAGTTTTCCTTTCTTCTCTAGATGGCAGCACAAAGACAGAAAAGGGGCAAGTGACACGACTTCGCGCAAGACTCACGCAAGGCTTCCTGCACAACTTCAGACACCCTTGAAGGGCTAAGACTTTTTCTTCTGCACTTTCTAGAAAATCGCCAAGTGCCAAAGGTGTATTTTAAGGGACCAACAAAGAACGCTTATTTCTTTGAACAGCAGTGGGCAGCAGCATTTACCCACAGCAGCATTTATTCCTCAGAGTGCGGATCTGAGGCATTGAAACCACCTCAGCCTCTGCCCCAGCCCATCCCCTTAAAAGTGTGGATCTCTCCACTACAATGCTTCAGATTTTGAAATGTCAAGAAGAGAAGACTTGTTGTGAAATTGGGGTCATTTCTTGAGTTTGACCCGTTGGTTTGTTCCACTCAGGTCAGATTAGCATGCGTAACTGTTACTGGATTTTGGGGTGCGGGAGTGTTCTTCTAGAGGTAGTTTCCAAGTTCTTTCTTACTTGAACACAGAATTGAACAAAAGAAGCAAAAACAGTGGCAAAGTCACATTTACTTGCAACATTCAAAAGAAGGATAAGGGAGAAACTGGCTCTGCAAAGCTAGCGTGGGCCAACTAAAAGGAAAAAATTAAAATAAAAGTACACCTAGAGGCACAGGGCAGGCTACCACGAGGAAAGCCACGGTGGCGCTTCCGATGGCACCCTCTCCTGTTTATTCCACACATCTCAGGAACCTGCGAGAAGTCTATGTAACAGGTCCTCAGAATTATATTGTGCACTTACTCCCCAACCAGCTTTGTCAGGCTCTACCCTCCTGCCTCATGAGTATGCGCATAGTGATGTAAACACTCAAATCCACACTCACAACTCTAGAGAACCAAGTTTCAACCCTCACTTTAAATACGGAAAACCTGACCCTTCCTTACTCCTTCCCAATTTGGCAGTTGCTAATTTATAACGATACCTAAATGTGCATTTTATGATCTCTTGGAGTTATCAACATTGCTTTGTTTTTAAAAGATTTGTCCAGTATGTGCATTGTTGTTATTTTTTAGAATGAGGGCATAAGATATGAGGGAAAGGTAGAAGTGGGTGCCAAAAAAGTAACTTAGTGGGAAGTTCTAGTGCCTAGTAACTGTGTCTTAGGAGGCGATGGGGGAGTTTTATGCAAATGTGTCCCTGGGTTCTGAGTGGGCTCATCCACTAGAGGTAGGAAGAATGGGGCAGCTGCCACATGGTGATCTCCCTGCATTCAAAGGGCATCCCCAAACTCTTCAGGAAATCATGTTTCTGAGTTTCTGACTCCATCAGGTAAGTTGAACCTAGTTATGGAAAGTAGTTTGTAATTTTTGCACACCTCCTTTCATATGTAGAAAATTTTGATAACTTCAGGAGTTTTAACATTCCTGTGCTTGCATAGTTGAGAAGTCCCTCTCCTCTAAAAACTCCCAACTCTACAAAGCCACCCCACTTCTGGAGATACTGCAGGCTTCCAGGAGGGGCGCTCAACAGAAATGATCTGTTTGAAACACAGCCATTTTGGTAAGGATCAAGAGCCCGAGGCATGGTTCCCCACATAGTAGTGGAGTTAAAATCTGGCTTCTTCCACTCTCATCCGCTATAATCCCAAACACTCTCATGGGGGTCGGTGTGTGTTTTGGCCCGAAGCAATTGTCAATACCAGAAAGCAGGTTCTGTGCCCTTGAACAAATTGTATAACCTCTCAGAACAGGAGAACCTAGTAGTGTAGTGGCCATCAGACTCAGGGGGACCTCTACCTGCACCTCTTCTTTCAGAGAGATTTACTACTGGGAGACCTCTTCGGGTGGGGGTGAGGAGTGGGCACCATGGTCCCAGACAACAAGGCTCTTCAGTCTATGAAAGCCATGTTGATACAGTTCCGTTTCTACCGCTTGTTCTACTTAGGAACATGTTTTTGGTCCTCTGCTTCTGTCTCTTCCTTCTCTCCTCCACTCTCCTCTCTCCACACACTCACCCCAGAGTCACTGGACCCTGACTATACCCTGAAACTCTGAGAACTAGAAACTCTGTTCTACTTGTGTTTCATGCTCATATTCCATTGACCTCTGAGCTTGGAACCACTAATACTTTAAATTCAACCACCTAAAATTTAAAACTTCCTTTGACTGTTTTATACAAGTCGTGATACATTCCCACAAAAAGAGAAAGCAAAGAGAATCCCCACTGCTTACCAACACCACCCAGCCCCCTGGGTAACTGTATTCTTGGCCCTAATTCAGATCCTTTTCTTAGCTATCCAATTTCCAACATCCAGTTTCTGTCCTACTTCTACTGGCAATCCTATAGTGACAGTTTGTACAATTCACTTCATCAACTTGTTTAGGAATCAGATCCTATTAAGTCCTCCTTCAGAAATACCTCATGGGAAAATTAAAATGCATCAACAGATGTAAAACTCTTGCACTCAAATAAGCCCTTTCCTCTCCACGCCCACTTGCCACCAAGCATAAGGCTGTTTCCCAGCTGGAGCGTGAGCTCTCTCAAGGGCAGAGACCATATGGCCATCTCAAATAGAGACATACCCACAGACTGAGCACACCTCTAGTGTCCCACATGGAGCATGAGTCACTGATGGATAGGAAAAAAATGACAGTCCCCTTCTCTCCCAAGTTGTCAAGGACTTTGGGAAAACATTTGTGCTCATAGCTGGAGAAGAGATGGGAAATGGGGACTGCTGGTGAGAGATTTATAAAAAGGTCCACTTTCTGGAAGCCAATTTAGAAAGAAATACTAAAGGCTTAAAACTGATTGTAAAATGCATGTACTGCAGACATGTACTAATTTAAAAATAATTTAAAAATAAATAATGGATTCTGACCAAACTCCAGGGATTTTGTACATACAGAATCACTTTTTTAAGGACATACATCAATCATTATTTCCTTGTGTTGGCAGTTTGGCATATACAGTTTTTGCAAAAGCAATGAAGAGAATTGAACTTGGAGAAATTGTCGCAGATACATAGGAACTCATCACATTTATGTCTAAGTAAGAGGGAAAAGACTGTATGTTCTGTGTGACTAAGTTATTAAATTTCTAAATGAGATAGCAGAATTGTAGATAGCTCATCTGTCAAAAGGAAGTAGCCAATATCAGCCTACACATTTATGTTTCTGTATAAAGTCTTTATAACCCACAGCTATGTGTCCTTCCTTTGAAATCATATGTTACTTAAAACTATCATTCTTCATGCATAAAAATATGCTGCCATTCATCTTCAGTTACATGAAATAATAAAATGATGAGAAAAAAATTTTGCATTCCTTTTGCTTCCAAAGTATCCACTGTTAGAAATATAGTCTGAGGAAAATCATTAATGTGTGAAAAGATGTAGCTACAAAAATATTCATTGTGGGACTGTTTAATTAACAAGTAATTGGGTGGCACCTAGATTGGAGGGCTGAGGGAAATTATTTTTAAAACTTAGTAGTGAAAATACAAGTGATTCCTCCCTTCCCTTCTCTTCCATCCTTCCTTCCTTCTTCCCCCATTCCCTTCCTCCTTTCTTTCCTTTCCTTCCCTTCCTTTCGATTTTCCTTTCTTTCCCACTTTGAAATTTTTCTATAATAAACAGATGTTACTATCATATTAATACAAAAGAACATTAAGACAGTTAATTATACTATCAATTCCTTAAAATTTTTATCAAGATTATAATCTTTTTAAAAATTGTGTCTCATTTAGTTTCTTGGAGAAAGAATTGTGCCACGTCTATTTTACTGTTCTAGTCTTTGTACTTAAATAGATCCTTAGCAAATACTATCAGTAAAGAAATAATGGCTCTTTTATCCCCAAACCTTTAAAGGTTTCAGATCCTTGCTATGTCACTCCTTGCCCCACCGTACCCAGTTCAAAACATATGTGTTTGGGGTATGCACATGAATGCTAAGATTAATTAATTTTGCCTTGAGCTAAGAGCTCTAGAAATCATTGCTGACACTCTTGGGTATTTCACACCTAGGGCTGAAAATTACTGCTCCTATCTACAAAATTGAGGAGACAGAAAAACAACTGACTGAGAAGGGTGTGGAAAAGATTATTTCCTGTTCGCTGACATTCAGCTTTTGTTATTTTTTTTCTCTAGCAGATAGTTCATTTTCTATCACTGTAACAAAATACCTGAGGTAAACAAAAGGAAGAAATATTTATGTTGGTTCATGGTTTCAGAGTTTGTAGTCCATGGTTCCTTGGCCTTGGTACTTTGGACTTGTGGAGGCACAATAGATCATGGCTGGGGCACTTGGCAGAGGAGGCCTGATCACTTCATGGTGGCCAGGAAGCAAAGAAAGAGAAAGGAAGGTGGGCCCGCTATGTCCCATTGAGGGCACTCTTCAATGACCCCACTTCTTTCCATAGGCTCCACCTCCTAAAAGTTTCATCACCTCCAACAGTGCCATGGAGTGGCGCCAAGTCTTTACAGTGGGCTTTGGAGGACATTTAAGATCCAAACCATTATAATGACCCAGTTGTTTGACTTCAGAAAGACCAGGAACTTTAGAGACTCAATTCCTGAGCACTAGTAATGAGTTTTTCAAAAGAACTTTATAGGGATGAGTTAAGATGGATTGTTACTGTATTTCTAGTGGTTTTAAGGTTGCTTAGACCCCTTCTAGAAGTATGTAAAATTATATGATCGTAGCTTAATGTATTTCTCCCTCATATTTTACCTGATGTTAATAAAGGAGACAATAAAATTTTGATTTGTTGAGGCATTTTAGGAGATTGAAACACATTTTTTCTTTGTATCATTATTGCCAAAAGAACCTAAATATTGATAAGTAGTCTATGAAAAAGAAAAGGTGCCATGGCAAAGTCAGCGAATTATGCCAAAATCAATAAATTCCTTTTCTGATGAACTGTGGAGTACAAATCTTAATGTGCATCATGAAACTACTAGAAATACACACACTTTTTGGCATTCCCAAATACAGTTAATCATTATAACCCTTTTTCACATATAAGTTGATGTTCGATAAGATACCTTTAGGATCCTACGTTGTGCTTTCTTTACACGTATAATAACACAAATGATATTCACAAGATTTAGAATAATTATTTAATGAACAGCACAGACTGCAAGCCAGTCTGAATTAGTCTCCAGGTTCATGGCACAGGCCTTCTGGCTGCATCTCACCCCTACTTCGACCTAAAGGAACAATCAGAAAAGCCTGCCAAATGAATCCTGTTCCCAAATTCTATCCATTTAGGAACCCTTAGATATTTGATAGTTTGTTATAGATCTGAGATCTATCATTGTTTCACATTTACTTGTTCACATACGTGTACTCATGTTATTTGGCCTATCACTACACAGCAATTAAGGACTTCAATATCACCAGCCCCTAACAAACCCAGTTATAGTCTATTGAATGTTCTATATTATGCCGTTAAGTAATTTTCCTAGAAGGTTAGGCCAACTTTCTATTATTATTTCAGTCTCAAGACTCAGCTCCTTCGCAGATTTGACTCTCTACTCAGACTTCCCCTTTGAGTATGTGACATGAAGATCAAGTTGCCAGTTTGGCATCATATTTGACTGTCTCGAGGTCCATCCAAACTCATGAGTTCTTTTAGGGGAAAAAATGAAGCACAGAAAGGAAGGGAGGAAGGAGGCAGCAACGGAAGGGAGAGAATTGGGTGAGAAAGAGAAGTGAAGAGACAGTAAAAGATTAATCAGGTTGACTTCAGATTTCTACAACTTTACCAAGTCATACTAACCACAAATTTTTGTGCTACCCTTGACACTTCTCTCTGTTTCATCCCTACCACCCACGTGTGGTCTGTAAAAACCTGACGAAACCTCCTTCTTTGCTGCATCCTGGTCACTGCCGTGTTAGTCTACACCACCGTCTTCTCCCACCAGCCTGCTGGCACGCCCTCGAGAGTCGCCAACCTGCCCATCCACCGTCCATGCCTTTCTACACAGCATCCATCACAGACTACCTCTTTGCCTTCCCCCGAGTCCCGTGCACACTCCAGCTTCACTTTCATCGCCCAGTGGTTCCCCGTTGCTCTTTGGACAAAGCCCGCACGTCCTCACCGAGACAGCCTTGCATGCTGTTGCTCCAGCCTCCCTTTCTGCAGCCACACTCCCTTCGATACCCTCAATCATGCCATGCCTGCCCTGGTCACATGGCTTTTAGATGGACTGTCTCTTCTCCTGGAATGTTCTGCCACCCCCTCCAGTTACCTAAATCCTCATCTACTGTCAGGTCTGGTCTTCCCCATCCACCTGAGGGAAGTCTCAGGAAGGCTCCCTTCACCTCCAGGCCAGATTTCCAGTTGCAAAGAAATTTTTATTTCTGTAGGCTGAACAACTACATTAACATTTAGCTCCCCGTTGCACTGTGCTTCATGAAGGCAGAGACCCTATCACCCATCTGTTCATGCAGAAAGAGTTAACACAGCAGGGCTGAGACGCTCTCCCTAGAACACCTGCTTGCAAAGCTGGCCTTCGGTTGGGGCCTAGGAATTTGACTGGGAAACAGTCGCGTATACTGATATGAAACACCGGTGGGATCAGAGTGGCTTGTTGTGCCTGCTCTGTTGGGATAAGCAATGTGGTTTATGCTGAACACCTGCTTCCCTTCTGCGGCTGGAAGCAGAGGGCGTCTATATGACCAGCCCCCCACACGCCCTTAGGAGCGGAGTCTCTGACGGGCTTCCCAGGTATGGTGCTGAAATGCTGTTGGCGGGTGTGCAGGGAGGAGGGAGGGAGCACAAGGAAGCCTGCGTGTGGATTTCCCCAAACTCTGCCCACACCCTTTGCCCTTCTGCTTGGGCTATGCAACCTCACCACACCACTGCAATAAATCCGAGCCTTGAATGCAACTGTATCGGACACCTGTGGGTCCTTACGCAAACATTCAACCATGGGATCGTCTTGGGGACCCTCCACACATCACTGTGTCCTGAGAAACTTGCCTAATAGTCAACATTTAGCTTACTACATATATCTTGAGACAAAAATGACTTTAGAGAGCCAAGGCCAAGTATATCCTGTGGAAATTCTCAAAAGAACTAAAAAATACTGTAATTTATCAACTATATCCTACTGAACCAAATAGAGAGTCTCTCTGAATCCCAAACAATACATCCTTCAGTAAAGGGCAAAATAAAAAATTATTCTGGGAATTTAGCACAACAAAAGCCCATCAGGAAGTTTTCTTCTTGAAGAAGAATTTTTCTTTATTAGTGACAGCTGGGAAAGATGAGGCAGGAGCTTCGCTCTGGCACAAAAGCTGTTTCACAGGCTTGTCTCCTCTTGCCCACCAAATGTGTGCCTTGCTGCCTCGTTTGGTCACGGAGAGTGACATCTCAAGGTGGGGTGGGAAGCAAGTGCTTCTCAAATTTGGCTGCATGTCGGAAGGGTGGGGAAGCTTTAAGAAATCTTAATGCCGAGCTCCACCCTTAGTTAGACACGCTGCCATCATTGACCGGTGCACCTGGATGGCCATATGCATCCCCTCCTGACACCCTCACTCCCCTTTCCTTCCTCTCCCACCTCATTTTGACAATCAGACTTCATAAGTTTCACACTAATACCAAGGCTACTTTATACTTATTTTCAAAACACTGTTTAGAATTTCTGGTTGCCCAGTTCATAGCCAATAGGTGGCACCTCAACAGCACAAAAAAACCGGTGCGACCAGGGTGAGCAGGTGCAACTCAAAGCCGTACCATCTGGGGGCTACTGCAGATGGAGTCACCCCTAAGGCTGTCACTGTAGCACAAAACAGGCTCATTCAGGAAACGGTTATTGTTAACGATGACCAGTAGTCTACATTACCAGTCGCCCACTCTCGTATAAGATTAAGTTAATTAATTTACTTTGAATATTTGCTCACTGTTGTGACAAGAATGCATGTTATTTATAGTACAGGAGAAGCTCTTTCCTCTAGTAAAGGTAAATCTGTCCGTTCACTATTTTCCCACCCTTCTCTAGGCAAGCCAGCTGACCACACGGCAGCGCTGGAGTTATCTTTCTGCTGAGGTAACCAGCATGGCTGCTCATGAAGTAGGTCGCATGCCTGGGCGCGGTGAGCAATAAACTGGGTGAAGTAATGCTGTGCAGGCCTTGAAGGCAGGCAGAGGAGTTTGGCTTTAAAGCAGACAAAAATGTACGTTCTCAAACAGAATAGAAAAGACAGAAAAAGGGAGCTAAGGGTTACTACATATAGCTGGGAAGGCCCCATGGAAAAGCTGTCCCTGAGCTGGAGTGAATGGGACTCAGGCAGCTGTAGCCTGAGACAAGGGCCATGGGAGAGAGGGATTTACACTCACCTACTGCGTATGGAAGTAGTGAGAAATCAGGGTGGGGCAGCCTCGACTCTAAGTTTAGAGAATCACTTTTTCTCTGCCTGATGCTATAGGGTAAAGGTACAGTGCAAATTCCCTTAAGTTTTGGTTACTACAGGGGCTGGCAACAGACCTGTGGGGACATGACCTGAGAGGGCAGCAGTTGTCTGTGGTCCCTGGGGTTGGACAGGTTCAGGCAGGACAAGTGCAAAGTCAGAAGACTTCATTTACCAAGGTGGGAAGAAAGGTGTCAGCTTCCCAAGCTGATCAAGTCATTTTCCATTGTTAACAAGCAGACGAGAGGCAACTAATCACTGAATGGAAACTAATCATTTTGCTGCTCATTTATTTTCCTAGTTATTTTCAACACAACCATGTATCTTACCCAAGAATAAAGACTTATAAAAAGCATAGTGGAGTTCATGACTGCAGGAAACCAGCCCCCACTTTTCTCTGCTGACAGCTTTATAAGGCCAAGGAAGTTCAGAAGGTAAAAAGAATTTCTAAGCAACATATTTTTAGGAAATGTACTTTTTCCTCTCTTTTAATATGAAGGCAATTTGCATTGATAGCCTTAGTGAGCCATGACAAATGGTAAAAATG
Source organism: Hystrix cristata (assembly GCA_004026905.1). NCBI lineage: Eukaryota > Metazoa > Chordata > Mammalia > Rodentia > Hystricidae > Hystrix > Hystrix cristata. The sequence goes on from PVJO010000141.1 coordinate 269,714, forward strand.
CAATATTATGAGTAGTTTGCTTGAAATTATTTTACCGAAGTTCTGATAAATGAATATAATCTTGTTAGGAGTATAATTTCCAGAGCACTGAGTTCATACTGAACTCATTCAGAGTGCATCTAGTTATTTTAGTTGGATTTAGGATTGTAGACTAAATCAAAATGATGAGTTTTAGAAGGACTAGTTTTAAAACAATTGCCATGATTGGGGCTGGGGATTTAGCTCAGTGATTAAAGTGCTTGCCTTGCAAGCACAAGGGCCTGAGTTCGATCCCCGGCACCACCAAAAACAAAACAAAACAAAACAAAACAAAACAAAAAAAACAATTGCCATGAAGACGGGAGAGAGGGCAGGGGACACAACGGAGTGGTGGCTAGAAACATGAGCACAGTATGTGGATTTCAGGCAGGATGGGCTTGCACACCTCCATGTTTCACTCCAGGAAAAAATTCTGGGTTCCAAACTCAGTCCAGGATTTCAATTCTGGCTCTGCTGTCATTAGCCCCCTATATTCCTGTGAGATTTCACAGACCTGATAATAATACCCGTCTTCCTGGAATACAGACATACATGAAGTTCCCAGCACACAGCCAGGTGTATAATTTCTCAGTAGAATTCTCTTTCTACTCAAGGGCCCCAAACTTCTCCTGCCAAATACCCATAAACCTAAATTCCAACACCAGGGATTCATCTCTTGGAGGTAAATCTTGGGTTTTCTGCTGTTTTAAAGCTTTGGGGATCCTCTCATCAAACCTTCATTGGAAAAATGAGGCCCAGAGAGATTAGGTGACTTGCCCAAGTGATAAACTAAGATAATAATCTGAATATTTTAAATCTACTGTGAAGCTTCAAAATATCTCTATGCTCTGGAAAGTTAATCCCATATTGCTTTTCTTTAATGGATTTTCAAAATCCGGCGTCTTTAACCCTTTAGACTATTCACATTGAAATGTGTATTAATATAATGTTTCTGGTTTGGAGATGGAGATGGGAAGTCTGCCTTTCCCCTTCTCTTTCTTGAGATCATTCAAAGGGAAAATAAATTAACACAAAATTTCATTTTCAGCAAAACTCTGAGGTAATTAAGACCACCAGCAACAAATAGATGGAGGGCCTGCTCAAAGCAGAGGAGCATCTAAGAGAAAGAGGAATGAGAGTGAGTTGCCACGGAAATCAGACTGAGTTAGCAGAAACACGTCTGTGAACAGGGAGGAGTGGGGAGAGGAACGCCCCAAGTCCCACATTTACAACAGAGATCGGGGTACACACCAGAGCGGCAAGAACTCTCCCGCACCCGCTTCAGCTGTGCAAAGCAGAGACAATGGAGCTGGGAAAGTTGCTGATACCAAGATGAGATCAGGCTTGTCAGACCCACACAAAAGTTGAGCCTTAAAATCAAGAAGGAGAATTCAGACCTGCCTGAGATGACTGCAGTCTCAAGGATCTTCCAAACCCACACGAAACAATTCCTTCCTTTGAGGGCTACATGTACCCGAGTTTTTCGTGCCTCGTGTGTATGTGCAGATTTCTGGAACAAAGTTTTGCTTCTTTAAGACTGCAGCAATTCAGAATGTTTTTTCTTTTTTTTAAATTTTATTTTAATGGTACATTTTAGATGTACATAGTGATAACATTCATCATTGGGGATTTGTACCTGTACATGATATACCTTGTTGCTTCTTTTTTTCCCATTCCCCTCCCCCCACGCCTTCCTCCCTCCCTATCTACAAAAGCTTTGTTTCCATTTTTTCCTTCCATTCCTTATTTCTCTTGTCCTCTGTTCCCTTGCCCCTCCCTTGTTCCCTTTCCCATTTGGACACTTTCTTCCCTTTCCCAATATCTTACATTTTAGTCTTTATTTACCCTTTCAGTTTCTCACACCAGAGAAACTATGCGGTATTTAAACATGTGTGTCCGATTTATTTCACTTAAGAGTGTGGTCTCAAGATGCATCCACTTACCTAGGAATATCTCAAGCTTATTCTTTATGGCTTCTTCCTTCCTTCTTTTTTTTTTTTCCTTCCTTCAGTACTGGGTATTGATTCTAGGACCTTTGCACTGAGCTACATCCCTAGCACTGTTTTTATTTTTTTTTATTTTGAAGCAAAGTCACTCTAAATTACCAAGTTGTCCATGCTGGCCTTGATCTTGTGACTTGCCTGCCTCAGCCTCCCAAATTGCTGGGATAACAGGTGGGTACCATCATGCCCGCCCTACTTTACTTTTCTTAAGATGCTGAGGTTTGTGATGACATACAACATCAACTATATAGTCACAATATATATGTTACCGAGAGGCTTAATATTTGAATACACACATTTGAACACACACACATACACAAACTTAAGTTTGGAAAAGCTGGTTCAAATAAATTTTTATTTCCCCAATCAATCACTCTGAAAAACCCACAATTATAAGATTATTATAATAATGTTTTCAAATAAATATGTTAAGAAAAAAGGGAAATCAATTCATTTTTAATCAGAGTATTAAAATTTGTACTTTGTAAATTGATGGCCAAAAAGGTTTTGAATGATTTTCTAAATAACTTTCTATATTCAAGGAGTTAAAATGACTAATGCTTATGTTTGTGTGAGTTTCTGATGTTTATTAATCATTACAGGCAAATTAGCTGACACCTCAGGTTTTATAGGCTAATACATCATCTCTCTGTAATTGCGCATATTGCACTTCATAATGGCACTTGTTGAATCTGGGAAAGTGTTAGAGATTGTTCCATAAAATAATCTTTTTTAAAAACATCAAATGCTTGGGAGAGGGGGGAGAACCAAGATACATCATGTATAGGTACAGAATTAATGATTAATGTAATGAATGTGACCATTGTATGTAGAATGTACCAATACATGTTCTTGGTTTAAAATAAAAAAAAAAATCAAATGCTTAATTAAAATACTTTTTGTGAAAAGAGAAAGAAATATTAGAAACAAAAAGAGGAAAAACTTTTTGATTTATGAAAAACTTGGTGTTATTTGTGAAATGATAAATGCCTATAACTGATCATGGAAATTAATTAATTGAATGATATCAGTTATGGTATATAATTTGAGAGCTGTTAACCTCAATTTTCATTGTTCCTGCTTTTTAAATGCTGATTTAAATACTGATTTTTTAAAAATTGGTTTTCCCATTTTTTTAACTCTCCTATTAATGTAAGAAGATAAGGTAACTTCTCAGAAAGGATCTAGCAGCTACTGATCTCCAGGTGCCTTTAATTTAAAATAATCAACGTACCAAGCTGGACATTGTGAATCATGCCTGTAATCCCAGCACTACGAGAGGCTGAGGCAAGAGGTGCACCTGTTCAATTCCAATCTGGGCAACTTAGTGACTTAGCAAGACTCTGTCTCAAAATTTAAAAAAAGAAAGGGGCAGGGTGCAACTAGAGGTGTGGCTCAGTAAGAAGGCCCTCAGTTCAGTCTCCAGTACAGCAAAAGAAAAAACCCCACAAAATCAACATGCTAAGGCATCATATTTTGAGATATCGTTTTCTGAGCCACAACAGATCATTTTAATAGTATTTTAAAATTTGAAGTGCAAGCTTATTATAGTAATATTTTCAAACCAGTGTGTTCCTTAAAGATGAAAAATCAAATGAATTTCTCCATAGATAGGCACTCCTTTTTTCTAACATAAGACAAAGCTGATGGTATGAAAGGTTTTTAATCTCCTTAAATGTTTCTCTATGCTTGAATAAAGTAAAACAAATCATGATGGGAGGATGTTCAGATGTGACTTCTGTTTTCTTGTCACTGGCAAATTAATAGTTATTTTGTCTCCTGACACCTCCAGCTTTGTTTGATTAATGCATTTGCTCAATGGGGCCTCATGGATTTAAAGTGGCGCTGACTGATCTGAGAAATAACTCATGATTCTCATGTAAACCTATTTTATCTGTGTATTTATTTATTTGGTTGAACCAGGGATTGGACCCAGGGTTACACTGAGCTACATCCTTGGCCCTTTTGATTTCTTATCTGTTAAATTTTGAGACACAGTCTCACTAAATCACTAAGTTACTCAGGCTGGGCTTGAACTTGTGATTTCCTGCCTCAGCATCCTAGAGTGCTGGAATTAAAGGCATGTGCCACCACTCCCAGTTACCTATTTTATTTATATACTTAGTTTTAAAAACACTTTTTCTGAGAGTTAAAATGTCCTCTCTTTTTTTCTCAGTTCCTATTGGCCTCGGCTGTGGTGGAGGCCAAAGCAGCTGCTTGGTGGAAAAACCGAGGGCTCTTGAAGACCAGGCATACAGGAGACTGCTCCTTGCTAGTTCCTCCATAACAGCAGGTAGCAGTGCCCGGGAGCTGCAGACATTACTATAAAATAATCTAGTTTGAAGTCCATTTTGGACACATGCAATGATGAATCTTACTGTAAGTTTCAGTAAGATTCATAAGTTTCATATTAATCAGTTTAAATAGCTAGGTATTTTAGGGGGAAAAATAAGCATCACTTATTTAATTTAACTAGGTCTCTCCTGCCTAGTTACTCCAACAATACATGTGGGCCATGAGAGTGCTTCTCAAGGGCTACGTGAGTGATTACACCTTTCTCCCTGAAACATTAGCCAGAGGCCGAGAGCTAAATCCAAGTTGAGCAGGGCTGGGTCTGCAGGTGGCTTCTTTCACTTAGCCAAATGCCTCGATTTCCTCTGTGAAATGTGAATAAGAAGAGTACCTTCCCCTCACCCACAGGACTGCAGGAGGCCAGTGTGGAGAGTACTTAGCTGGGTGATTGATACCTAATGACTGTCAAGTGATAGCAGCCACGATGAGGGGTTAGGGGATGCAGTTCAGTGATAGAGCACTTGCCTAGCACGCTCAAGGCCCTGGGCTCCATCCTCCACACTATTAAAAAAAAAAAAAAGTGGCCATAATGATATTGTCACCATATTTTTCAGCATGAATCCCTGGATGGACCCCACTTGTATTAGACAACATTTAGATCTACAGAGTCCACTGATACTAGACACCACTGGATGTAGACATGAAGCTGGTCCATTGTGTGAACATCAGGCTGCCACCATCCTCTCCTTTCCTCATGCCAAGCAGAGCCCTCTGTGAGGATGAAATAAAGCTAGTTAAAATCCTCCAAATCTATTGGTTGATTTCTCAATAATAGCTATTCTTTCTGGAGTGAGATGGAATCTTAGTGTTGTTTTAATTTGCATCTCTTGAATGACCAGTGATGTTGAACACTTTTTCATACTGGCGGAGCTATGGGAAAAAATGATCCCTCCTCCACTGTTGGAGGGAATGTAGGCTGGTCCAACCATTGTGGAAATTAGTGTGGAGATTCCTCAAAAAACTACAACTAGAGGTTCCATTTGACCCGGCTATTCCTCTGCTGGGGATCTTCCCAAAAGAATTAAAAACATTGTACCACAGTGATATTTGTTTAGCCATGTTCATAGCAACACTATTTGTAATAGCTAAGTCTTGGAAACAACTCAAATGCCCAACAACTGATGAATGGCTAAAGAAGATGTGGTTTTTCTACACAGAGTACTACTCTGCCATAAAAAAGGATAAACTAGAGACATTTGTAGGTAAATGGATGTACCTTGAGAACACACTCTTAAGTGAAATAAATCAGACACTCATGAGTACACATTGAATTGTTTCTCTGATATGAGAAACCATATGTGTAAATAAGGACAAAGAGGTGTAATAAATATTATATAAAAGGAAGATAATATTCAAGAGAGAGGAGAACTAGAAAGAGAGAAGGGAGAAAAAAAGGAAAAAAAAGGAAAGGAAAAAGAAAAGAAAGGAAAAAGGGGGAAATGGAACAATGTAAATAAAGCTGTTGTAAATAAGGAGTGAAGGAGAAGGGGATGGGGAGGGGCTAACCAAGATATATCATGTACAGGTACAAATTAACTATGATGAATGGGATCATTATGTGTACAATGTACCAATACATATTCTTGCTAAATTAAAAAAAAAATCCTCCAAAGCTTTGCATTTGGAACCCAGAAAGCAGGTGCACAGAGCAATCCCTGCCTCTGGTTCGACGCACATTGTAATCGGTCTGCTAATGCTGCCTTTCCAAGGATGCGCCAAGCAGTTGGTTTACATATCATTATCACATTTTGAAGTTAAACAGCCACCGGATCTATGAACTCTCATCACACAGTTCATTATTTCTGAATTTTTCTGTGCTCTTAAAACATACTCTATTTATTTAACGGTCCCTTAGGAGCTCTGGGTGCCTTTGTCCCCTGGACAGGCCAGTGGTGTAAATCCTCCGCATCTGTCAGATTTCTCCATATGGAGCATAATTGCCCAATTTCCATTTGAAAGTGCAGCCCTGACACTAACTCCACATACTCACCAAGGGTAACAATGGCTTCCTGACACCTACAAGAGGAACGGGGCGGGGGCATAATGCGGGAATAAACACGTACGCCAAATGAACGCCAGCCTTCACACACGCCAGGTCTGAATGTACAGCTGCAGATGAAGTGTTCCTCAAGAACAAACAAGAAAAGAAGAATAAAGAAAAAGCGACACACAGATTAGCAGCAGCGCGAGTCTGTTGGAGCCAGATGGCTCTCTTCGGAGAGCGCACTTTCCGGCTTGCTTCCCCTCACCCTGGCTAGCAGACAGCAAGCTGCTGAGAGGGGAGAGAAATGATCTCATTCCTCAGCCAATTCGCCTTCTTTTTCTCACACACAACTTGAGCTGAAGGAAAGTTGGAAAGAGAGAAAGGGTGAAAGTGGGGGGAGGGCACTGGGTGGTTGTAAAGAATGAGCAAATCTTAGCCCAGAGCAGGGGTGAGACGCCAGGCCCTAAGCGTTGAAGAACTGGCTTCAGAGGCCACAAAGGAGAAGCCAGCGGAGGGGGGAAAGCAGACAGAAAGGGGCCCCCCCATGCATTGTTATCTCCGCAATCCATTTACATGACCTTGACCTCCAAGATCCAGTGTTGCGCTGAAGGCTTGGTGAGAGAGGCTAGGGGGTGGCTCTGTGCCCCTCTGAGGAGGGACAGTGGAAAATGTTTTCAAGTTGTAACTAATGCAAGTGTCTGCCTCCCTCCATGGCTGGGGCCTGGTGAGTTTGGCAGTCTTAGGCCTGTGGCCCAGCCATCTGCTTCTCTCTGTATACGCCATATCCCAGATAGATGCCCTGATGTGGAGGCTAGAGAGGGCTGGGGCAAGGCAGGGATCTGGAGTACCATGAACCTATCAGCTTGTAGGTGTGGGAGGGCTCCCCTCCTCCAAATTTCTACAGCGCAGAGCAGCTCAGTGTGGAGTCCCACTGTTCACCTGACAGAGCAAATCACTCACTGCTCATCAACAAGTCTATTGTCTTGGGCAAAAGCCAGAAGTTGGCTGGTGGACATCAGTCATACCATCAGATGCCAGCGCTAGAGCACAGCATTTGCAGATGTGCACAGACATGCCAGCATTCCACAAGTGGTGTCCCACACATCCTACCTGGGCACAAAGGCCTCCTGAGATCCCTTCTCAGAGCCAGAGATATGGATGCAAGAAAGAATGAAGGCACACTGGGGAGTGCCAGGGCCCAAGGAGCACTTCATCAGCTTGGCTAGTTTTCCTAGGCACCTGAAGTTTGTCTCCAGCAGTGTTTACTCAAAAAAATAAATAGTACGCTCCAGGGTGACACCAAATGTAGGGACATGGACTCATTCGTTTACAGCTGGAAACAATTTTTAAATCATAATAAACACTGAGCAAAATTCTCTCGCTTTTCAGCCAGGATAGAGGCACCTGCTTCACCAATCCTGGCAGCCTCAGACATAAATGAACATTAAGCTGACATGTTCTACAGGGGCCACAGAAGCAAAGCAAGCTGCCAGCTGGAAGGCAAGACCACTGGGCCCACCTTTTCTCCCCCCACAAGTAAACTAAGGAGGCACCTCCCCACCAAGTAACTGCTTTCCTGGTTCGCCCAGGCCAGGCTGCTGCCGTACAGCGTTCTCAGTCTAGGTGGGGTTCTCCCTCATAGCTGACCTAGGGATTTTGAAGGAAAGCGTGTAAGGGCAGTAACAGGAAATATGAGCGCCTTTCCTTACCCTCACTGAAGCAGAGAGATTCATCACTTCACGGCAGCATTTAAAAAATAAAAGATGCTGGCATTTAAAGAGGGTTTACTAAGTGTCAGTAACTCCTCTAAGCACTTAGTGTATATTTAATGTAACCCTCATGACAACCCTATGAGGGAGGTCTTCTGATTATCCACAAGTTACAAAAGGGATACCGAGGCAAGGAGATGTTAAGTGACTTGGCCAAAGTCACACCACTGGTCAGTGGTAGAGCCAAGAGTCAGACACGTCCCATCTGGCTCCTGGGTCTATACCTTCAGGCCGTCCTTCCTCTCTTGATGGGATTGTAACTCTGAACCCAACTTTGGCTATTCACCAGTGTTGTGATCTCAGCCTACTGAGTTTTCCAGAGTCCCCACTTCCTCATCCATCAAGTCGGCCATAGATAACATGTCTTAGAGTGTTGTGGCCAGGAGCTGGAGTAACATGTAACATATGTGTATGCAGGGTCAGCACCTGGGACATAGTTGATGCTCAATAAATATTACTAGTTACTACTAGAGTACTGGGGTCATAGTTGTGGTTTGATTTCACTGAGTCCCCACAGAACACCTGTGATGTAACAAGGCAGCTGTCACTAGCTCCATTTTACAGCTGGTGTAATTGAAATACAAGATGCAAAGTGGCCAAGCCAGGGCAAGTGCCCAGAACTCTTTACACTGCCCTTTGTTTTCTGTCTAACCCAAACTTGCTCTGCCCTGCTGGTCTCTGGCCATACCTGTCCATTTCTGGACCCAAGACATGGTTGCTGTCTAGAAAGACCAGAGCAAGGATTTCGATTCTTGTCCTCTTCTCTTTCCCTCTTGTCTTGGGATTTTTTATAATTAGTGAGTTGTTGCTGGGGGTGGAACCCAGTGCCTCATGCACGCCAGGCAAGCACTCTATCACTAAGCTACACACCTGGTTCGTGTGTGTACAACCGTAAGATTGTCTTCATTATCTAGATCCAAAAGCTATTTTCTCACCATCACACATGTAGATGAGGGCTGGGGATTTAGCTCAGTGGTTAGAGTGCTTGCCTAGGAAGCGCAAGGCCCTGAGTTCGATCCCCGGCGCCAAAAAAAAGAAAAAAAAAAGAAGTACAAATGTAGATGAGTAACCATAGACAACTTCTGCACCCCGCCCCACCCCCACCCCTGCCCCCGGCCTCCCAGTTGGGGAAGGCTCCGAGATCATTCCCCACACTGCCCTTTGCAGAAGGCAAAGTTTCTATATCTGTAGCCAGAGGAGTCACTGGCTAAGGCACTCAGGTATCCGGCTGTACTCTGTCTTGTCTCCATATATTTTCTAGCTCTACCTTCCCAGTGATTTTCACATTTCCCCCTCCATTTTACTTTCAGAAAACCTCTGGGGAATGCAGCTTTTGTTCTGTTACTTCACATAATTCCCAGGGCTGGGAATGAAAATGATTTTCTTTCACAAACCCTGGCTGAGTGCCTTTCACATCTCAGCTGTCTTGGGTAGGGGGTGAGTTATAAACCACACTGCCTTTCTTTCTTCCAACTCCTCTTCTTCCTCCTTCCCTCCCTCCCACCATTTAAAACAAGGCATTGCAGCCACAAGCCCCAGGTCAAGGCATCTTCCTTTTTTTTTTTCTCCTTTAACCAAGAACATGTATTGGTACATTGTATACGTAAGGATCATATTCCTTATGTATACATCATGCACAGGTTATTTTGTACCTGTGCATGATGTATCTTGGTTTTCTTCCCTCTTTCCCACTCCTCCCTTCTGCTCACCCCTTCCCTATTTACAGCAGGTTTATTTATATTTTTCCATTCTTTTCCTTTCCCCTTTCTTTCTTTTTTCCCTTCCTTCTTTTCTCCCTTCTCTCTTTCTAGTTCTCCTCTCTTAAATATTATCTTCCTTTTACATAATATTACACCTCTTTGTCCTTATTTACACATATGGTTTCTCATATCAGAGAAACAACTCAATGTGTACTCATGAGTGTCCGATTTATTTCACTTAAGAGTATGTTCTCAAGGTACATCCATTTACCTACAAATGTCTCTAGTTTATCCTTTTTTATGGCACAGTAGTACTCCATTGTGTAAAAAAACCACATCTTCTTTAGCCATTCATTAGTTGTTGGGCATTTAGGTTGTTTCCAGGACTTAGCTATTACAAATTGTGTTGCTATAAACATGGTTGTGCATATATCGCTGTGGTATGATGCTTTTAATTCTTCTAGGAAGATCCCCAGCAGAGGAATAGCTGGGTCAAATGGAACCTCTAGTTGTAGTTTTTTGAGGAATCTCCACACTGATTTCCACAGTGGCTGGACCAATCTACATTCCCACCAACAGTGGAGGAGGGTTCCTTCCCCCTGCCCCCCACAGCCCTGCCAGCATTTGTTATTGGTTGATTTTTTGATAATCTCTCTTCTTTCTGGAGTGAGATGGAATCTTAACGTTGTTTTGATTTGCATCTTCTGAAGCTGGCCCTTAGGGTACCTGTTCCAAGCTGAGGTTCGGGAGCCATGGCCGTGACAGCATGAGCAAACACCACAGCCCAGCGCTGAACTCACCACCTCTGGAAACAGCCCACGCTCAAGGTTCAGGGCTGGCTCTGAACTAAGAACGTCACAGCAAATTTTCCCACCTTGTCAAGATTGTGTGTTATTTCTAGACTTTTATTCTCAAAGGGATGATGAGAAAGAGACACAGCTCAAGAAGTTTTGAGCTGAGAAATGAAGTTACTTTTCTTTGCCGCCATAGAACTAAATGGGGAAATGAATCCCAGGGGCTCGTTTCCCGCTCTGTCACAGCAAAACACAGAGAGCAGATGTCATGGAGGCCTTGGGAGGAAGGTGTGTCTCAGTCTCATCTGAAGATGGCTGTTGGTCTGCGGCTTCCTCAGGACCCAGCCCTTTTGCACTCTTGTTAAGTACAACTTCGTGAGGAGCTGGAAAGGGACAGAAGAGGGAGCAAGTGAACGAAGACTCTGTAGGCCTCCACTCAGGGGTCCCATCTGTGTCACCGGCTAGCCGGGGAAACAAAGTTACCCCCAGGCTACCTTTCCCATCTCAGCACCATCCTGGACAGGACAATGTCTTCATATCCACACTGCCCTGGGGCTCTATGATTTCTTTTGTGCTTTGCTGTGCCATCTTGTCCTCACACCTCAAATCTTTACTTCTCTAAACCACATAGTAGCACCAAGTCTCCATTGTTGCTGGCCTATGACAATGATTTCTGAGCAGCAACATCACACAGGCTGAGGTTTAGACCCAGAGCTATGTCCTGGTGGTAAGCACTGCTTGCCTTGTGACTGTAAATAAGATACTTAACTTTTCTGGGCCTTGTTTTTTTCCTCATCTGTAAAATGGGGAACTAATAATTAGATGATTATATTGAGTAATTAACACAATGTCCCATGCTGAGTACAAACTCCAAGACTCAGATTAGTCTTTCTAAGTATGGGAGGGAGTTTAGAGAGGAGGGACAGGAAAAGAACTCTGGGACCTTGGGCAGAGCCACCAAGAGAGGAGGGAGGGAGCAGGGTCAGAGAAAGATGGAGGCAAGAGGCTGGCTGGGGAGCTCTATCTCTACCCCCTCCTGTTAGCCTGCGGTTTCATTTGGAAAGATTGGCATCTGAGACTTTCAAGTCCTATATCATCTCATTTTCTTTTTGTACTAATCATTGTTCCGGAGACACTCAAGTTCAGAAGGACTGTGCTAGAGTGTTTCAGAAAGCAGGCAAGCAAGAGGGGCTTCTTACTTTAGCTTTCCCTTCTGTAGCTAATTAAATACTGCGTGACCTTTCTGCACCATTAAGGCCTGGGCACACCTCAGGTTTCTTCTTGAACCTGGATTAATATCAGCTTTGCTTTAAGATCCTAAGAGTAATAGATAGTTTTCAGTGCAAACAAGTCGACTGAGACAAGCTCATTTGCTAACATACTGGTCATTCGTGAATGTAAGTGATAGCATGCACATGGAAACCTGGGTGCCCAGAAGAGGTGAACAGTGGGGAGAGGAGCCCAGAATGAAGAAGGGGAAGGGGTTCCTGGGACCTGAGCAAAGTCCTGGGAGCAACTCTGGTAGATGAGTCATGAGGAATGTTTAGCTCATGTGTAAATTAGGGCTGAGCTAATAGGGAATCAGAGTTCATTAAACTCAAATGTGGTGTTTTTATGGGGTATGGCCAAACCGGAATTCTAAGTGTTGATGTCATTATTTACAGGTGCGCTTGCTAGCTGCAGAATATTCCCCCTACCAAAGTTGTTACTATTCAGATATGAAGGGTTATTTTTTGCTAATTCTATACTAAGTGTACTGTCTCTAATAACTTTTCTCCCTTTATTTTGAATTATGAAGTTTATTGCAATATTAAATTTCTTTAAAATGCAAGCATTATTGTGATTTTTAAAGGGATCACATTTTTCAAAATTTGAAACAATCAGGTTAAATGCTGAAGGGGCTGGAGAGTTAGCTTAAGTGCAAGGCCCTGAGTTCAATCTCTAGCACCAAAAAAAAAAAAAAAAAAAAAAAAGCCAAGAATGGTGTGCTTGAAAGGTTTGGGTTCAGTCTTGTTTTGATATCACAGCAAAAAAAAAAAGATGGAGGATGTGTGCTTTTTTCCGTGTGCATGTGTGTGTCTACGTGTCTGTGCCTGTCTGTCTGTCTATCTGTGTTTTCTTTGTTTTTATCATTGGGGATTGAACCTAGGGCCTTTACACTGAGCTACAACCCCAGCCCTATTTTTATTTTGTTTTTTTGTGACAAGATCTCTCTAATTCACCAAATTGCCTAAGCTCAGCTGGAACTCGATCTTCTTGCCTCAGCCTACCAGAGTGCTGGGGTTACAAATGTATGCCACCACATTTTGGGGTAGATCCCAGAGAAGGGTGTGACTTTTCCTACCGAGAACACTTAGCCTCCTGCTGCTGGATTTCCTCCCCCAACCCTTTAGCACTAGAAAGGACAAGTGAACTCTCCCCATCAAATGTCCCCCGTGCCTCAGTTTCTCCAGATGTAAAAGGATACTGAACAACACATCTGTCTCCCACTCAACTCAGAAATGTTGTAAGAATCTGTGGGAGAAAAGGGTCCACAAAATTGTTTCGTGATCACAGGACTTGTTTGATGTCACTGTAATTGTACCAAAAGTAAAGATCACCCTAATAAAAAAATAGAAACGAAGCTAGAAAGAATTGGGATTGCTAAAATGAGCAGAAGTTCAGCAAAGGAAATCGTTCCCTTTTACCTCTCAGCAACCAGGCTCTATTCACGACATGCTCCATCTTTCAGAGACCACAGAGCCCTTCCCAGGTAACCAGATGAATAACCTGCTCGCTGGCTTAACCTCTCACAAAGAAATTTTGAAGTATACTCAACACTCGGAAATAACATTTCATAGAACTTTTAATCTCTCTTTCATTCAATACTTTTCATGATTTTTTTCTTTCTGATTTATCTTCCTGAAAAATTTTAAACAGCTTCTCATCATAGATTCATCTCTCCTGCCTATATGACGTTCTTATTCTCGTCTCACCTGTCCACGTTTCATTTTCTTGCTTGTATTGAAATTGTGATCTTACATCTCCCCCTTCCCTACTACCCTTCCCCTTAAATTTGTTTTCCTCCTTTTCTTTTTTCTCCATGAAAAAATATTCCATGATGAGCACTATAAAGACACCCAACTAGGATTGTGCTGAGAAGAACTGAGACCAGAAACTGGAAGTTGGACAAACCAGACATGATTCCATCGTTTGGAGTCAATATCACCTGACAATTCAAATGAGACTTAGAATCACTAAGTCAGCATAGAATCACAAAACTCTCTTGGAATTTCCACAGTCATACATGTTCGACACTTCACCTCAGTCCTATTCTGCAATCCAGACGGTGAATTAACCTTCTCGTTTACTTGAGACGAATTCTTATCCATCATACCTGTATTTCACACCCACAAGACCATTGCTTACAACCCCCAAGGACTGCCTATTAGCACTATCTTTTTACTACACTCAATACTCATTATTGTGAGCAATTGAAAAAGGTAGCATTCCAGTTACTTACATTTTCTGTGAATCATACAGGGTATGATACGACTTTACAAGAAGGGGTCAAACATTTGTGATTAAAATCATCCTTTTTTGTATTCCTGCATCTGTTTCTTCTCCTATGATAAGACACGGAGGACCACATCTAGGTTTCAACACTGATTCTCCATGACTGGAGCAAACGGTTTGGGCTGAGCCTGAAGTCAGACTCTGCTGAATCTTTCCCATTGTCCCCAAGACATTGCCCACCCGGCCTCACCCCATCAGGGGCTTCGTCTCACACTGGTACTTGGCACTATAGAAACTGTCGCTGGCCAGTCCCCTGGCCCGGCCTTTACTGTGTGGGCTCCACTTTCTGCCCTCCCACTCGCTTCCGCTTAGCTTTCCACGGCCTCCACCTACCCTGGTGGAAAGGTAGGCCAGCCATGTCAGAAATGTAAGCAGAAAACAGATCCACAGGTTCCAGAAATGAAATGTTTGAAGGGAGCTCTAACAGTAAGGGGCAAATTCCTTGCCAGGGGAAGGGTTGCCATTCATGAATTACCTCCACCTGGCCTCCCATTTCTATCAGTGGACAACTCAGGCCATGCTGTGAAGGAAATGGGATTCCAGCTTCCAGAAGCCCCTGCGTTCCCCAGTGACCAGAGCAGACTCTTGCCCAGAACCATTTCTGCCGTCACCTGCACTTCCTCTGCGAGCTGATCTGAGTCCTCCGCACGGATCTAGCATCGTGTGTGCTCACGGTCAATCCCAGCCACCTGGGAAGGCTGGACTCCTGATGTCCGGGTGAGGAGCTGTCTGTCTTGCTCTTCTAAAGCTCCCTGGGCACAGCAGGTCTGTTCTCTAAGCCCCGTAGGGTTTCTTACAGTTTTTTGTGAAGATCCACATATTTACTTCTGAATGAACTCCCAGCAACTGACTAATTAAGCGGCTGGTGTGTTTGAGCATCTCAAGCGCTCTGCCGTCCCTGGTGATAACTTCTGTGTCATTAACTTCCAACAAGTAACTGTGTGAAGCAGGCTTTCTATCGCCTATGCCTCCGGGATTGGAAAGGTGAATCAGGGGGACTTGCCTTGGGGCTGGACCAAGCCCTCAGAATTCTGATTTCAATCTAATGCTCTTTCAGTCATGAAAGCAGTTCCTAAACCTGGAGAACGCCCCGGAAAGCTGCTTAGTAAACCAGTGGTGGGCCCCACTCTGGACCTCCTGAATCCCCAGGAGGTGAGATCCCACCATCTAACCACCCGCAAGTTGTCCCACAATAATCTGCTACCTCACACCCACTGCCACATCTGCCGAGCATGTCTAAAGCAATGTCCCTCCTGTGATATCCAGTGTGACAATAAGAGCACACTTCAGAGGCTCGCCCTAATCACTGAAAAGTGGGTGTTCCCTATTAGTAACCTTATTTGTAAAGAATCCATTTATACTTCCAAGGACCTCCCTTCAACAGAATCTTGCTGGGTTGCAGCCTAACTTCTAGAAAACCCAAAGTTAAAACAGCTATGTCAGCTGGGAAAGGGCGGGACAGTTTGAAAGTCTCACTTAGGAAAGCCTCAGAACGGCTGCTGAAACGCTCCTGAGCTGAGAATAAGGACCCAGCCTTCCTCAGCAGCTAGCTCCAAACCAGCTGACCACAGCTAACTGGACATGTCTGGAAAGATGTACAGTCAGAACTCCAAAAAGTAAGGGGCAAGGACCCTGGCAATTAAATGACCACAAACCCATCCAAGAAGTAGAAATGGTGGGAAAGCTCTTCCTGTTTGGAAAAGTGAGTCAAATTCATAGGAAATCAGCAACCCCTCAGCAGGCAGACCACTAAATCCTAAACTCCAACAGGAGAGAACCCCTCACCACTAAAGTTCTCCAGAGGAACAATCAAGAGTTAGTTTAAGTCTCCCAAGCTGATGGAATCTGCCAAAAACCCAGCCAGGGGTCACCCTCTGACCATGCCTTCTAAGGAGATGTCATCTCCAGAGAAAGGTCTGGGCTACTTGCCTGGGTGCTGTGTGCAGGTCAGCCTGGAAACCATTACTTCAATTGTCAGGAAAATCAGGGGACAAGTTGAAGCAGTTGAGATTTGAGACATGTATTAACAGGGGCCTGATGAGATGCAAAAGAGCCTGTCAGCAGAGAGAGCTGCCAATTTTCAGTTGATACTGAAAAGTGGTCGCTTAACTATCTAAGTCAATATACATTGATTTTTCTGTGGCTCAATACTCCCACTTAATTGCATTGAGGAGTCTCTCTACTTACTCATCTAATACCCAAGTACACAGTGATGTGAAAGAAGAGTGTTATTGAGGTGTGAATGAGGTTCTGCATGCAGCCCTCAGGCCTGGGTCCTGCCTAGTGCTTCTTACTGCTTTGGCACAAGGTGGTTGGACCTCCAGAGATTCAAAGAGACGCCTTTTGAAAGAGGGTTGAAAGAAGGGGTGAGATCCAGGCCTCAGCCGGTCCTCAGAGAGGCATCCTGTACATGGCGCCTTGTGCTCTGCCAGGGCTCTGGGATGTTTTGTCAGGAGCAACAGTACCTGAAGAAGGTAGAGAGGAGCCAGAGGATTGCTCACATCCCACACCCAGGAGCCAAATCAGATATAGAGACATGCTACCCAGAGCCACCGCTGTGACAACTGACTGTAGTGGGTGGACAGATGTGATTGATGAGACCAGGAAGCAGATAAATCTCTGCAGTGGTGAGAGCCCCGCATGGTCTTGACGGGCTTCACTCCCCGTGACGATGCTCACGTAGGGCCAGGTGGGGCGAGGGGTGGGCTCCCACAGTGATGCTTCAGTGGCCCTTTCTACCTCAGAGCTAAGCTGGGCCTGCAAACCATGGGAAACGGGAACCAAGGTGAAAAGCAGATGCCATGAGTAGGGGCCATGAGCCCTGCAAGGCTAAATGCTACGTCTGCTGCCCACCGGAGGCATAAGGAAGAAGCCCTGCTACACTGGCAGGAAACTCAATTCATACCTGAGGAAGCTGTGAAAAGGCCTGGGCTTGGGGAGCTCTGGGTTCTGTGGCCCAGCTGGCTGCATGCTTACTTCTCCAAGCCTCGCACAGTCGCAAACGTCTGATAGCTCCTCATTCACCTGTAGTGTGCAAGTGATTCATCACCGACACTGCTACTGTTCACTACTCAGGTGGACCCTGAGGAGTCAGAGGAACGTGGCTGAGCCAAGGCGTCCAAGTCTATAGGCCTTCCACTGGGGAAGCTCTGGAACTGTTCTGATCCGTTACCAAAAGTGGGCTCACGTGGCTGTGGTCTGCCAAAGACCACCAAGACTGAAATTCAAATCCTACTCCTTCCATGTTCTAATTGAGGGACCTTATATAAATCACGTAGCTTTTCGGGAGTTCAAGTTTCTTTCCTCTGCTGAGAGTGGTAATAACTGTTATATCATTTGACTTTACGTCGTGTGACTATTGGGTCAGATGAGCCAATGTGAGTAAAATGCCTGGCCCAGAGTAGTGCTCCAACAAATGCCTATTCTCCATGCTCCCATTGTCCCCCAAAATGAGATGGGCTCAATTTCTCCTTCTCTAGTTGTTGCTATTGGTTTTTGTCCAGGAAAGTTAGAAGTACCAATTTGGGGCCTAGCTGAGAAGTTTCTGACTCCTTCCTCTAAATGAGACGCCTAATCCAACCCAGTCTTGTTGGTCCCCAGTGACAGGACCCTCACGCTCACCTTCCTGGAGCCTAAGAAGACCCACCCTTCTGCATGTTTTATGGAGAGACACTTAGGAATTCCAAGGGCAGAGACCTGCTCCCTTTGAAGGTGCCCATGCAAACCCAGAACCTCCTCACCTCACCTCAGAATTCATTTTATACATGGGGATAAAAATACTCAAGACCAAGACTGCTGGAGGCTCTGTACACCTTTCTGACCTCATCCTCTACTACGCCTTTCCCCCGCGACCCCTTTCTGAAAGAACACTGGCCTCCGGCCTCCTTGACCTTGCCCAGCCTGTGTTTGCTCTGGGGTGCCCTGACTGGAAGGCTCCAGCCAGGCTCTCGATACCTGGTCTCAGCTCTAATGTACTCCCTGAAGGCCCTCTCTCCACTGTTTGGTTCTAGTTTCTCCTTAGCATCCATCGCTACCTGAGATGATCTTACTCATTTTGTGCATGTAAAGTATCTGATTCTCCCTACTGAAACAAGCTGTATGAAAGGAGGGATCCTGAGGTCTGGTTCAGTGAGCAAATCCCAGGATGGTGCCTGCCATGCCTGGTCACCATATCCCTAAAGCATCAAAAGTTTTTCAAGAAACATTGTTGAATGAACCTGCGACTGTTATAATACTATCCTGTAATGGCTGGACAATTATTCAGACTTATACACCACCAGAAACAGGCAACTCTAGGGAAGCAGACAGCGGAGGGTGGGGGGATGCCCCAGGGTCATGGTAGAAGGTCTGTTTTGAGCTTTTCTTGACCCAGAATCCAAAATCACACTGATTCTGAGATCCCAGTGAGAGAAGATTTGCCCTGTGTCCTCTCTCTGGAATCTGTCGAAGGGTGCTGAGCATTCCTTCAACCTCAGATTCAGAGATTAAACCAGAGGGAAGTCTTCAGGTCCCTCCAAATAGTGCTCAATGTCAAGGCCTCAAGTGACACTCGGGAAACATTGTCTAATAAAAATAACTACAGCTGAACGCTTTACATGGATCATTAAATTGTTCAAACTCTTTACACGGATGTATCATTTGTCTTAGAAAATTGTCTCAGTGACCAGGGATGGCTTTTGAAAACTGCTTGGGCTGTGATTTTGTATAACACACATTTGCCATGGCTTTGACTGGGAGAGTAATTCTGTAGGGCTCTGTGGAGTGCCCAGCATGGGGTTTCCAGAATGGAGAGGACAGTGGTGGTGGACATTCTGCAGGCTCATCTCTGGTCCCTCATTCCTCTTTTGTGGCGCCATACTTAAAACCAAGCTGTGTCAGTCCTGAAGGACTCCAAAAGCAGTAAGGAGTCAGCATGGATTGAAAAAGCCCTTCCATTCCTGCTGTGGGGGCAAAGCAGATATGGGAATCGCGGAACGCTGTTTCATGCCAGTGCTATTGCGCAGGAGCGATTATGCATCCAGGAGGTCTCAGGACTGCTGAGCAAGAGGAAGGACACTACTGAGGGCCACACTACCAAGAAAAAGATCCTTTTGTGGGTGGGTGGAGATCAATACATTTTTCTGAGTGTTGGATTCTTTTGAAGGGAGGGGGAAGGACATTTCAGAATGAAGGTGTAGGGAGCTCAAAACAAAAGCTTATATTTAAAATACGGCAAGCAGCAAGTCAGAGGTGTCCTGCCCCAGCACCCCAAATCCACCTTGCTGGCCCTTTTCCTCCCCATGAGGCACACTGCAGCTCTGCCTAGGGCCTCGATGTGAGCCCAAGGTCTGGATGTGACCACAGGGCTGGGGGCATCTGAAGCCAGCCCTGGGGTGATCACCACAGGACTGTTGGGGAGCAGCTGTCCACTGTCACCGCACCTCAGCCTCGGGACGGCAGTGGGTTTCCTGTCTTGCTTTCCCTGAGTACCTGCTTCTGCAAGAAAGTGTGGAGGAGGAAGAAAGGTGACAGGGCTTCCAAGGTGAGGAGACTTTCTTGGTTGTCTTATAACATCATCATCATGTTCCCTTCCAGTGCCCGTCGTATGAAGGATGAGACAGCAATCTCAATGGTGAAATGTCAACCAGCGAGGCTGAGGGACATTTAAAAGGCCTAATGCTCTCGGGCCCTAGAAGAAGATGGAATGTGCCTGCTTCAAAAATAGATAAAAAGGAAGGTGGCCCTAGGAAGAGCCCTGCTGGTCAACTACTTTTTGTTCCTGTTTCCTTCTGGGTCTCTTCATGGCAGGGAGCTGTGGGAGCTGTCACCTGTGTCGAGGGTACAGGAGAAACAGAGTCCTGTCGACCCACCTCCACCTCTGCACTGCTCTGGTCTAGGCATGGCTGCTAATGCTGCTGTTCCTTAGAACCACCTGAAATTCATTTCTCCACTCTTCCACATACCATCTGGAAAAGCAAGCTGTATGTTCCTGGGATCGTGTGAGGGAAGAGGCAGGCTTGGGAAGAGCAGCAGCACACATAGCAGCGTTTCCACATCCCCTCCTCCGTCACTGGTTTTGACAGACTCCATCTGTTGCAGAGAGGGCCACTGGAGAGTACTAGGGTCTCTTCAGAAGCAGAACCTTCCCAGCTGTCCCTAAGAGTTCCCAGTCTCCCTGTTCCTGCTGGTGTTTCCAGCATTGCCCTGCAGGGACCACCAGGACAGGCCCAGAGAGACAGAGGCGCCCTTGCCTGGAGCCTGACAGCTAAGGCTCACGACCAGAAATCCAAGGCCCCTGAGAAGGGGGCCAGGGCCAGGGAAATGTATGGAAGCATGAAGAGAAAAGGCTAGATCCTCTGTTTTGGGACCATATATAGGATCATGCACGTTCTCTGTCTGGGACCAGTGGACCAAGGGTGTCCGATAGGGGCTGACCTTAGCCCAGAGGGAGGAGCATCTTTTCTTCTGTTATAAGCAATGCTGGGGTCATCTAGCCCAAATTTCCAAATTTCCAATTTGCCCAAATCGCCTTTTCCTGATTTGCACCGACATTATGGTCTAGGGTAGTGGTGGTGAACATATGGCAAGCATGATATTTGTTGTTGTTGGTTTTTTTTAAGACAAAATATGTTAATGTATGGGTTGTTTTTTCTAAACTAAAACCTCAGTATTCAGGTTCAATTGCAGTGTCGGCACTTTGCAATAAATAGGCAGGCTCTGGGTTGCAGTTTGGGCACCTGTCTCTAAACACTGATCTGGGGGTTGGTACCTTCCCCTCTTCCTACCCCCTCTCTCCTCCTCTTTCTCAAGCTCCCTATGAAGGTCTCCAGTTGAGGCATTTATACTCATTTTCTACTCTGGGTTGCTTCTTCCCAGTTCAGATCTGGAAGTAGGTTAGAGTCTGTGGACCAAGGTCATATTCTAGAATGCTGTTTCCCAAACTGGAAAGTGTAGGAACCTCCTGCAGATGAACAGGACAGAGAGGTGCAGGGTTTGGTCTGGACACAGCCCTGTCTCCCCCTCTCCCACCATCATATGGCATAATGCCTCATCTCCTTTTTGACTGTCACCATTCTTACAAAAAAGGATGTCTCACTAAATTTAGTATTAAAATATTTATATACTTTAGTATTAAAATATTTAATAGACTTTAGTATTAAAATGTATATACACTTCAGGAAAAGTTTTTCTTTTCCTGAAGTGTATATACATATTTTGGGAGACTATGCATTTGTAAAATGTGGACAAAACCTACCTCAGCATGCAAGGAAACTAAGGCAAGCTGATATTAGAACAAAAACACTATGAAAACAATTTTTAAAGTTCATCATATACGCATATCTTTGTTGGAACAGCCCTAGACTACAAAGAGTAACCCTGATTCATGCGCCTTAAAGAGATACCGTGCATATATTAGCTACATAAATGAGGAACCTCTGGATTGAAAGGTTTTCCTTTGGGGGCCTCTGGAGAAGCTGAAGAGTAGACGCTGTTAGATGGAATTCATTTCCTCCTCCTCCTTCCTACAGAGGCTCAGGAATCTTGCCTCCGGCTGCTGGGCTTCCTCCTCGGGTCAGCGGTTCCTGCTTAAGCAGGGTGGTAGCTAAATGGGTCCGGTGTGTGGGATGGAGCCATTCTGCCTTGCACCTCATTTTTGGATTCTACCTTCTCTTTTGGGTACTGTAAGCTAAATGGTGTTCCCTGGTCCAGGTGAGCAGTAGGTTGTTTTACCTTAAACTTCCATCATCTTGTCACTTCTGGAGCCAAGAAAGCCTCAGATTTTGTCCCTTTTCCCAGTTTTGGAAGCCGGAAGAAAATGAGAAAGGAAGAAGGCTCCAGTGGTCAAGGAAATCCTGTTCGGGCTACACCTGTCACCCAGCTCAAGTAGCATCAGACTCTCCAGGATGTAAGAGGAGAGTGCTCCTCACATGCTGGATGGGGTAGGGGCGCCGATGAGAAGCTTCAGCCATCTGGGTACATTGTGGCCTGCGGGGTGTTACCCATGTCCACCCTGCAGACTGAGGTCACAGCTGAAGTACTTAGTGGAAAAAATACCAACGCTACTGACAAGATGGCTCTTTGATGCTTACCCTCGTGATCAAATAGGGTGTTATGTCTTCCCATGATCTCGTCCTCTGTGACATTCAAGTTCCGGATGAGAAAGTATGTGGTCATTTTCCCTTTTCCTTTCACTTCGATTTCACCTCTCTCAATGATTTCAAACCCTTGATTTTCCAAGGCTCTGCAGAAAAACAAGATGTACCGGGTATCAAAGATCACAGAGTTGGCTGCAGTGAGCAGTGATACATAAGGAAAAGTCAGAAACCAAGACACACAGCAGTGGGAAGGAGTAGAGCCATCAGCAGGGGCCTGAAGGTGAGGACAAAGGGAGTAGGGGAGAGCAGGGAGGACTGAAAGTCAGATGTTTGAGCAGGATGCAGGAGGCAGAGGGAGGCCCAGGGAACCTGCCCAAACCCTGTTGGTCCTATGACCAAAGTTCCTCTCTCCAAGATTCCCACACATGCAGCCCTCATTTCTACTGTACTACTCGGCTTTCATTCTCAGTACCCCAGTTTTGTCTAAATCGTGTCCCTGAGACATCTTCTCCACCGTAAAATCCTCTTTCCAGGACCAGGCCCCTCCCCAGCACTCCCGTGACACATGCTCTAATTCCCGCAGACGGGAGAGTATAGAGAGGACATTCTGAGCCCTGATCCCTGGGTTGCAGCTATCTTTTTCTCCTTCCTGATCTACCTGGACCTGAGGTAAGTTATTAACCTTATTTTTTCTTGTCTGTTAATAATAGTGGTACATTTTCACGGAATTATTGCAACAGTAAATCAATGAACATAGGTAAAGAAATGTAGGACCAAATGTGGCCTATTAGAAGTACTCAAGAAATTCTAAGTATTGTTTTATATCTTTATTTTTGTACTTGTCCCACTTTAAAAATAATTAAATGTGAATTTTCTTTTTTCCTCCACTAGACCAAGGGCCATTAAACTTTTTCCAGGAAAGCCCAGATAATAAATATTTTCAGGATTTCCAGGTCATATAGTCTTTCAGAATTATTCAACTCTGCCATTGTACCATGACATCAGTCATAAACAGTATGTAAATGAAGGCGTATGGCTGTGTTCCAACTTTATTTACAAAAAGAAGTCACAGACTGGATTTGGTCTGTAGGTTATAATTTGCTGTTCTCTGCACTAGACAATATTCTCCTTAAGAGAAAAATCCATGTTCTACTAGGGGCTCAAAATATGTGCTGTCTTCTGTAACCTAGTGAAGCATGGGAGAAAAACCCTGAGTTTATTCTGCCACCCTCATCCGGTGTCTGCCAGCAATTCTGTAAGTTCTGGAAGGCCTAGCAGCTAAGGAAGGATGAATAAATGAATGACTACCTGTAGGCTGCAGGACTGAGGTGTACTTTGTCAGGAAGTCCATGACTTTCCATCCGGGAGGCTGTGTTCACGGTGTCCCCAAACAAGCAGTACCGGGGCATCTTGTCTCCCACAACACCTGCTAAGACTGGCCCAGTATGGATCCCAACTCTAATCTGTGGAGAGAACCACACTGAAAAGACCATCTAATCATTTTGCTTTCACTTTAAAATTAAGGCATAATTTATATAAAAGAAAAACCACAGATACTAAAGGGCTTATCTCTATGAGTTTTGACAAGTGCCTATAGCTTTATAACCACCATCCAAAATGAAATGTAGAGTAGCTGCACTACCTTTCAAAATTATTTTGTGTCCCTTTCTAGTTAAGCCCCTCCCTACCCTGCCCCAGCAGAGACAACCACATTCTTACTTCTTATACCAAAGATTATTTTGCCTGTTGTAGAACTGCACATGCATGAAATCATGTAGCATATAGTATTAGATCTGGCTTCATCAACTCAATATAATGCTTTTGAGACTCATTAGTATTGCTATGTCCATTAGAAGTGCATTATTTTTATTGCTGAACAGTGAGATTATGCAGTGACTCATTTATCTGTTCTCCTCTCCGTGACCATTTAGGTTACTGCCATATCAGTGCTATTTCAATTAAAGCTGCTGTGAACGTTTCTGTAGAGGTATTTTTGTGGATATAGACTTTCATTCCTCTTAACTAAAAACCTAAAACTGGAAATTCCACTTCTGATTCACAAGGTAAATGCAGACTTAATTTTACCAAAACAAAATACTACTGCCCAATAATTCTCCAAAGTTCATTCTCCAATTCTCCATTTTCCATTCCTGTTGGCAATGTAACCTCTCTGGTCCCTCTAGATTTTCACTACCATTTGGTCTTCCAGCAGCTTTCATTTACATGTCCCTGGTGGCTAATGATGCTAAGCACAATTTTACACACATACTGTCCATTCATATGTCTTCTTTTGTGAAGACGGCTCAAGTTTTTTGCTCATTTAAAAAATTCGGTTGTTTACCTTTTATTGTTAATGTCTATGCATTTTTTTGTGGTGCTGGAGATTAAATCCAGGGCCTTGCCTAAGCTAGATGAGCAGGCCGCCACTGAACCGCACTCCCAGACCAACGTCTACGTGTTCTGTACTGTACATATTTGGATATGTGAGACAGTTTTCTTAGTCCATGGGTTTGTATATTCGTTATCTTTAATTTGTAGAAATTTTAAATTTTGTTCAACATATTGGTTTGCTCGGACTGCCATGATAAAATAGCACTGGCTGGGTGACTTAAACAACAAAAATGTATTTTCTTACAGTTCTGGAGGCTGGAAGTCTGACATCAAGGAGTGAGTATTTTTAGTTTCTCCCGACCTTTCTCTCTGTGTCCTCACACAGAGGACTGTTGTGTGTCTGTTGTGTGGTTAGCCCTAGTATCTCTTTCCATGTCCTAATTTCCTGTTCTTACAAGGACATCAGTCAGGTTGGAGTAGAATATACCCTTAAGGTCTTATTTTTATTTAACTACCCTTTTAAAGGTCCTCTCTCCAAACAGTCAAATTCTAAGGAACCGAGGGCTTAGGCTTCAACATAAGGATTTTGAGGGGCACAATTCAGCGCACAATAATAAAATGTAACAGGTTTTTTTTTCCTTGCAGAGTTAATGCCCTGTGTGCTAAGAAATCACGGTCTATCCCAGGGCCATAAAACTATCTCCTCTGTTTCTATCGAGAAGTTTTATGAATCTGGCTTTTATGATTAGATTTATGATACATATTCAAATTATTTTTCATATAGGAAGTGAGGTAGAATTTTTCTACTCCTTATGATATTCAGTTACAGCAGAAGCATTTCCTCAAAAGAAATTTTCTTTCTCCACTGAGTTGATTTGGTACTTTTGTTATAAATCAATTGACTTTTAATGTGTAGGCTATTTTTAGATACTCTACTACATCAATGATCTATTTGTTTATCCTTCTGCCAACTCTATTCTACACTTACTATTATAGCTTTAGTATACATTTTGGAATTATGTAGTATACATTTTCCAATTTTGTTATTTTTCTTTTTTTAATATTTGATTATCTTATTTTATTTTAATGGTACATTTTAGATGTACATAGTGATAACATTCATCATAGGGGATTTGTACCTGTACATGATATATCTTGTTGCTTTTTTTCCCATTCCCCTCCCCTCCCTTCACC
The DNA here is from genome assembly GCA_004026905.1 of Hystrix cristata. Classification (NCBI taxonomy): domain Eukaryota; kingdom Metazoa; phylum Chordata; class Mammalia; order Rodentia; family Hystricidae; genus Hystrix; species Hystrix cristata. The sequence continues at coordinate 295,489 of PVJO010000141.1, forward strand.
CCCTCTTCCCTCCTTATTTACAAAAGCTTTGTTTCCATTTTTTTCCTTCTATTCTTATTTCTCTTGTTCCTCTGTTCCTTTCCCTCTCCCTTGTTCCCTTTCCCATTCAGACATTTTCTTCCCTTTCCCAATACAATACATTTTAGTCTTTATTTACACTTTCAGTTTCTCACACCAGAGAAACAATGTGGTATTTAAACATGTGTGTCCGATTTATTTCACTTAAGAGTATGATCTCAAGATGCATCCATTTACCTAGAAATATCTCAAGAGTGTTCTGGTTAGTCTGAATACTTGGTGACTTACATTAGGATCCTTTAATTGAAACATTCATCTCTTATCTGATCTTCTTATCTCTCCCCTCTCATTACTTCCCATCCAAAATTTTTATTTATACATTGAGGTTTTCATTCAACACACAAATACTGTGTGCTTTCAACAAGTTGAGTACCGTTGGATGCCTTGTACTTGTGGTGACCTAAAGCCAGCTTTTACAGGAAGACTACTATGGACACTGTAGCCAGGATCTGAATTATTTTCCAGCTTCCAAATTGCTGGGGGCAGAGCAAACAGAGTGTATATCCAGTACATCCTGCAAAGGATTATAACTTGGGGAAATCGTATTCCATCTTATAATTGGTTTTATTTATTTTTAGTTAGCTATTAAGTTTATTTTGAACTTTTGACTGATGGGAGCTGGGGATGAAACTGGATGTAAAAAGGCAGAGAGACACCATTCCAAATTATCTCAGGGGGATCAGGATCTGCTGAGCCAGCAAGAGAGGGCATGTACTTTTCATCTCCAAACTGTCCAACTTTTATCAAGTGAACAAACTTCCCTGCTTGGAAGAATAGCTTCCCAGGAGGAGGGCGAGCAGATGTCTCACTGATGGCCACACGGTGGAAAGAAAACTGTTCTGAGTATCTAATGGCACCATGGTGCCTGAGCTGCGCACTACAGTCAGTTTCACACCTCTGTCTGAGCCCTGAACTGTGAGACAACCTGCTGGATACATGATTTCCCAAGTGGGAAAATTTGGTATTCAGTAAACCTGAACCACCTGTTGAAATGTTTAAACAGAAAAGCAGGAATTACAAATGAGCTGGGTTTCAAGACGGATTGCACCCTACAATGTAAACAGGGAGAGGCACTCAGCACCGTCCTAAGTTGTGGACAAAGGAAGGCTGCAGTGAATCATGGGAAAACTTCAAGCACCACAGCCTCTTCTGAAATTTAAGAGAAGTTCAGACTGCAATGTCTTTAATATGTCTATTTCTTAGGAACATATACAAGAGAAGAAAAGAATTTGCAAAAATCACCCATTTTAATTACCAGTAACCACCTAAGCAGACTAGAACTCTACTTTTGCATGTGAGAAGTTCAGCATTAAGCAAACACTGCATTTGCTCTCTACCTGGATGGGTTCTCCGGTAACAGGATTCATCACTTCTTTTGCAGAAATTTTCATCCCCAAGGCAAAATTAGCCACTCTCTGAGCGTGGCTCCCAATAGGCACTGGAACACCACCTACTACCATATAGGCATCGCCTATTGTTTCCACCTGCAAGGAAAAAATGGTGTTCGGTGAGTTTCCCTTGTGCACTAAACCCATCACTAAATATGCTTGCTGTTTGTCATATATTGACAAGAGGGCCATATTAAAGACACTGGGGATACTTTGCTAGAGCTATGAGGAGTGTGAAGGAAGAAGTAAGAAGGAACATGACTCAGGAAACAACAATGAGAGAGCCAAAAGGTCTTTCTCCATTTAGTTAGTTAGTTAATGATGCTGAGGATCAAGTCTTACTTATCCTAGATGTTTCCAGTTCCCTTTTAGCTCTTTCTTCACCCCACTTCCGTGAACACCAAACCCCAGACTAGTACAAATAGACTAAAGAAGACTCAGAATCAAGTCTTACCTGAGTCCTGGAACACAGCACACTACCCAGACACTTACTTTGTAAACCTCGTGGACACTAGTCAATCTGTCAAACTTCGAGTACATTGAATTCAGCATATTCACTATTTGGATAGGTTCACAGGCAGCACAGATGTTTGTAAATGTCACCACATCACTGAAAAGGATAGTGCAGGTTTCAAATTCTCCTGCAATAGAAACTAGGTATCAGTGATAGCCAACAATATAGAATAATAATTCTATGGATTCCGGAATTCTTCTATTGAGTTCCTGCTATAAGCTAGTCATCATGAGAGGAGAATCATGGCATGTGAAACAAACAGACCGGCCCCCGCTCTTATGGAGCGCCCAATCTACTGAAGGAGATATGAGAGTAAATAAATATTTCCAATAAGATGTGGCAAATGCTGTGGGATGACAGATATGGTTCCTAAAAAGGAGATCCAGGCCCAGCGTGAACTACAGAAGATCCAGGGTCGTGGCTAGAAGACTCTGGTCATCATGAAGTGATGCGTTCCCTTGTCTTTGTGCAGTGGGATAGCTGCCAGGTCCTGCTAATCCATGTACCTGCTTCCGCTCTGGTCCCTACTCATACTAATTTCCACATAGCAGTTAGATGTCCTGTTAAGTCAGATGCCCTCTCTTCTACTTCAAATCTTCCAAGACTTTCATCACACTTAGAATACAATCCCACATCCTTACCGTGCCCTACAAAGAAGACTCCTGCTCTGGGGTTGTCACCTGTCTGACCTCATGTCTCAACTCTGTCCCTCTGACTCACTCCACTCTGGCCACTCTGGCCTCCTTGGTATTTCTCCAGCATGGGAAGTGTCTCCTACCTTCAGGCCTTTTAATATGTCATATGCTGTCTGACACACTCTTCTCAAATATACACAGTGTTCACATCCCAAATGTAACCCACTCGCTGAGAACTTTCTTGACCACCTTATTTTAAATAACAGCCCCTAGACCAGTGATGGTGAACCTTTCAGAGCTTTCAATGATAACAAACAGCCCAGTGCGGCATATGTGCCTTGGATTCACCACCACTGCCCCAGACTCTCTATCGTCTTAGCCTGATCACCTGTCCTCTACAACAGAAGACTTAGGTGGAGTACTCATTTAATGAAATTGTTATTTTGCTATTTTCTACTGTCCCTGCTTGTATACTAAGTTTCATGAGATGGGAGACTGTTTCGATCTCTGTTGCTTCCCTAGCCCAGTGATGGCAGATCTTTCAGAGTTTTCAATGATACAAACAACCCACTGTGGCATGCATGCCATAGAGTCACCACCACTGCCCCTGGAGCTTGGTGTAGGTAGATAGGTAGATGCTCAATTAACATAGCTTGAACATAGCTGAATGTCTTCTAAATTAGTTATATCTCTGGTAGTAATCTCTCTGTTATGTAGCTTTCTCTTTTCTTTAGCTTCTGGTCTACCAATTCTCTCTTCATATTCTTCTCATTCTTTTGATCTTGTTTTAAATCTTTTATTGGCTTCTCATCTTTCTCAAATCTTAAGTATTCCTAAGGTTCAATACCCCACTCTCTTCTCACCTGAGACCTTCCAGATGGTCTTATCAATCATTCATATGGTCTATGATTAACCATCACCCACTGGAGGACAATTCCCAGACCCATCGCTCCAAGCTAGACTTTCCCCACAATTTCTGACTCCCTGCCGGTCTTGCTATGTGGAATATCCTACAGACATCTCAAGCTCTAAATTGACCTTATCGGCTTCTCTTCAGGTCTGCTTTCTCTTCTGCTCTGTCTTTGGAGACAGCATCACATGTTCCTATGCTGGCACCCTCAGATTCCTCACTGACAGTGGTCTTTGACCTTCCCTGTCGGGTTGGGATGAAAGCTTGCTGGCTCCTCCTTGTGCTGCCCCCATTCAGGCCTTAAACTTCACTCCCCTGCACTCTGACAGGCCCTCAGCCTGCCTCCCTGTACTGCATTCACTACATCGCAGCCAGAGACAACGTCCTTTCCCATAATAACTCAGAATTATCACTGCATCTCCTGTGCCTCGTCCCACCACCTCCTTGGCCTCCTCAGACACCACTTTTCAGTGTGCCCCTCTGTGCTGGGGACAATGCACTGTCACCGCCTAAAAATTTTATTTCGAGGTAGCCCCACCTTTGCCCTTGCAGTACCATTCTCCCAAAGTGCCTTTCCCTGCTCCGCTCACTGAGAGTCCACCTCAAGGCCCACCTCAAGTGCCACACACTTTTGTGAATGGCCTTCACAATTTCACCCTGCTTCCTGTCTCTTTTTCTCCTACATTTATTTATTATTAATTTCTTAGTCATCTGTGTCTCCACAGCCATTGAAACAGTATGTGTGGAAAGAGTTTGGATTTTGGAGTTAAGTGGACTTGTTTCTAGCTCATCATCTGGAGTGAAATGGCAATGCGCTCAGCTGTATAGGATGGACAACACTTCCCTTATGGCAGTGTTGGGAAAGTTAAATAAAACAGCATATGTAAAATACATCTAACGCAGTTCCTGCTACAATGATTGCTTCTTACTGCACATTACATTTGGCCACTCTCATACCTTTTAATTTATTCTGGATGTCTCTGTCAAACCCAGCAGCCTGTGAGCACCTTTGGATGCCCTGGGCATGGCACAGCACCTGGCACCAAGTCCACCAGGGGTGTCTGAGAGCAAACACACCCTTGGGACAAATGGAAAATGAGGTCAGAGTAAACAGCCCCAGCGTGGTCCTCAGACATACCCCGTGATGTCATAGCTCATAATGTGTGCCTGTGTTATTTCCAGTTATAGTTAAAGGCCCTAATCTTTATCACTGAGCAATGAGAGCAGTCTGAGGACACAGCCTAAATTCTTAGCTAGCCATGTGTGTGTGTGTGTGTGTGTGTGTGTGTTTTTGTGTGTGTGTGTGTGTGTGTGTGTGTGTGGTGTACCACTGACAAGCATTTTTATGTAATCCATTCTTCACTGCTGCATTATTTATATTATTCTCAGTGTAGAGAGGAGACACTGAGAAAATGCCAATTAAGCAGTTAACACAAGATGTTGCCACTTACAAGTGACAGAGCCAGAATTCTGCCACAGATCGATCTGTCTGGTTCCAAGCCCATGCCCCTAACCATAAAGGTGCATTGCCCCTGCTCAGAGGTGCCCACGCAGGGAGGAATGCCTTACCTGCCGCCACTTTTTTGCCCTCCTTCAGCTGGTTGGCCACGTGTTGAGGCAACATGGCATACAGCAAGGTCTCCGTCTTCTTCTTTTCGATAGCCAAGTGTTTGGAGAGGATGCGCAGCTCCTCCTTCTTCCTCTCCAGCTGGTTGGACAGCTCCATCTCCGCCAGCCTCTGCTGGTTGAGGAGGATGAGATCCCTTGTGGTGTCGTGAGGGGCAATGTCTGAGAGATGCATCTTGCGCTCCTCTAGTTCCTGCAGGCTGCGGAGCTTCGGCGAGCACATGAAAACCATGCACTGCAGGGATTCCATCCAGATCATCTGGCCTTCCCATCGTGGAGAGAAATGTGACATATATAGAGAGCTGTCAGCAGGATGGGATGAGACGAACTCTCCAGAGAAGCATCACCCACACACATGCCTTCTAGGCCTGGCACTGTTGTGCCCGCTCTCTCAGACAAGGATGGTGAGAATTATCTATACATTCTGCCTCCCCCTACTCACTTCCCTTCTCTGCACAACGATCTCTCTGTGGCTGCTCCCTGACTTCAGGGGGCTCCCAGTCAGGGCCTCCAAAGTGCTGACTCCAATACAAGTCTTACCTTTACCCAGCCTTCCTGCTCTTGATGGGATTAACCTGATCCTCCTTGAAATCTTGCTTCCTAGTGTTTTCTGACACTCTTTTCTCTCTGAAAATCCCCCTATTTCTTTGAATTTTTTCTTTATGCTTTCTTCTTAAATCTCATTCCATAAATATCAGAATTCCCTGGGGCTTTGTCTTGATATTCTCTTTTTGCATTACATAACTGTGCCCCGTACTATGTTGACAATGAATCTGAGTTTCCAGAAAAGCTTTGCTTCCTGGGTTAGAGATGGGTATTTCTTTAAAAATATTTATGTTTATTAATTTATTATAAAAGCAGTATACATTCATTGAAGAAAAGATAAAAGTGAGAGAGAATAATGAAAATCACCCATAATCATATCACATAAATAATTGCTGTTAATATTTTGGAATAAATCTTTATATATCAAAAACTGGGCTATCTGCATCTTTTCATAATCTGAATTTTTCACATGAAAGTATAGACCAGACATTCTTCTATAGTATTCAGTATAGACATGAATCATAATTTCTGCTGGCTATATTGACTATACTATACTGTATTTTAAGTAAGAAGCTAGCATTGATTACATTATATCTAATTTATCATTCTGGAAACAACATTGTAACAAACAAGCTTGAAGGAATTCTTTGGGCATAACAGGCTATTTTGTTAAAGAATACATCCTTAGATATGGAATTACTTAGGCAAAAATAAATACTCATTTTTGGTTTTTCATATATATTGTCAAATTGCTCTCTAGGATGATTGTAAGAATTTATACTTCTATCAACAGAGTTGTTCTTTATTTGTTTGCTTTGTCTTTTAATCTTTATTCTCTCTTATGTATTTACTCCTGGATGTCTGTAATTGAACTCACCTTTCATCTGCTCTCCTCTTTCTTCATTATTTCAACACATAAGCATTTAGTTCCTAGTGAGTCAGCCATATTATTTAGACATTGAGGGATATAGCAGTGACTCAAACTGACCAAACTTTAAGTTGCACCACAAGAGCTTTAAGCCATGTTTTTCTCAGTTAATCACATCTTCATCTCTCAGTGACCCAAACAAAGATACTCTTAATTATCTTGACTATTCTCTCTCCTTCTTTTTTTTTTTTAATGCTGGGGACCAAACTCAGGGCCTTGCGCTTGCTACTTAAGCGCTCTAACACTTCAGCTAAATTCCCAACCCTTGACTATTCTCTTTCAACTCCCACATGCAATCACTATGCTCTGGCTTACCTGTGAATCTGTTCCCCCACTTCCACCCCAGTACCACAGCCTGGGTTCATTCCTGTCCTTAAACTTCTCACCTACATCCCAGTGATGGCCTCCACCTGGTCGCCCACACTTCATTTTCTCTACAATATTCATCTTTCACAAACCTCCAATGTGGTCATTCTGGATTTCAAATCTGGTCAGGGAAGACCTTTAAAAATGTTTCCAACTGCATGATAGAGGTCAAGCCCTCGTCTTCCTAGCTTCATCTCCCATCACTCCACTCTAGAGTTAACTCAGGCTTTCAGAACACAAGATTTTCCTCCTGGATGTCTCCCCAGCTCTGCCTGTGTGTATGTCTAGTGTACCTGATCAGGAGTCCAACAGAAAGACAGCTCAAATGTGAGCCCCTTTACATCATACACAAAAATTTGCTCAAAATTAATGGAAGACTTAAATGTAAGAGCTAAAACTATAAGACTCTTGAGTCTATAATGAAAATAGAGAAAAATGACATTGGATGTGGCAATAATTTCTTGTCCACACTACTGAAAGAACAGGTAGAAAGAGCAAAATCAGATAAACCAGACTATTGCAAAGTAAGAAACTTCCACATATCAACAAAGACAGAGTGAAAAGATAGCCAATGGGACGGGAGAAAATATTTGCAAATTATATATCTGATAAGGGGTTAATATCCAGAGTATATGAAGAACTCCTACAATTCAACCACATACACACACACACACACACACACACACACACACACACGAAAAAGAAAAAGGTAAAACCAGGCAGAACATAGACAAAAGACTCAAATAGACATTTCACCAAGGAATCTGTAGAAATGGCCAAGCAGATGAAAAGATCCTCAAGGCAATAATCATTAGGGCAATGCAAGTCAAAACCACGTCACTCCCATTACAATTGGTATGAATAATAAAAAAAAAAACAACCCAGAAAATAGAAGATGTCTATGAGGATTTGGAGACATTGGAACTCTTGTGCATTGTTGATCAGAATAAAAAATAGTTCAGCAGCTATGAAAAATAGTATGGCAGTTTCTCAATAAAATTATAATTACCATATGACTCAGCAATTCCACTTCTGGATATACTCAAAAGAACTAAAATCAAATACTCTAAGAGACCCTAGCACACGCATATTCACAGTAGTATTGTTCACATTAGCCAAATGGTAAAATTAGCCCAAGTAGCTATCAAGAGGTGAATGAATAAAGAAAATGTATATACATGCAATGGAATATTATGCAGCCTTAAAAGGGAAGGATATTCTGGCACATGGTACAATGTGAATGAACCTCTAAGACATGATGTTGAGTGAAATGAGTCAGTTACAAAGGACAAACACTGTACAATTCCACTTATAAGAAGTACCTAGAGTAGTGAGTATCACAGAGACAGAAAATAGAATGATAGTTGCAGGAAAATGGAGAAAAGAGGAATGACAAGTCATTGTTCAGTGGGTATGGAGTTTCAGTTTTCTGGAGATGGAATGGTGGTGATTGGCTGTATGAGCTGTGAATGTACTTAATGTATGTATATAGTCCATTTATGTCTAAACCAGAAATGGTTTGAGAAATAAAATATATTGCTTACAGATGAGGCCAAGTGGAAGAGTCAGAAAAACATCTTGCTCCCAATGTAGTTCCCGCCTCAGTGTTTAGGAAATTGGAAAATGGTGCCTCTTCCCCTTCTGATCAATCTCCCAAACAGGCAGGCAACAAAGGGAAGGTGAGTTATTACCTCGGAGTTTGAGTGCGGGCGGATTTTTCCATGCTTCAGGCATCATTTCTTTTCGTGTCTTCAGGACAAATTGACTGTTGATAAATTTGCAGATGCTGGAAATGTTGAAGGTAACTTGAGGATGAACGATGGAGAAATACTCGTCTAATTGAATCTTCTGGGTCTGGAGTCCTGGGACATACTTCTGAATATTCACTCCAGCTTGCTTAACCATTAGCTGTCCACAGAGGACAGATGTCAGACTGGGGGACAGAAAGCGACCTCCACCCTGAGCTTTCTCTTAGAAATAATATTTTGGCCATGCTTTGTGACTCGCTGGGGAGAAAGAGGGCCGCTAACGAAGTAAACACCATGTAAGTAATAACTGTTTAAAACAATTACATCTGCAGCTAATGTCGAAAGGGGAAAACAAGAGGGTAGGCATAGTCAGGAGCATAGATCTGACTAGTAAGAAAGAGACATTAAAGCTCTCAATTGAGTCAAAAGTGCTTTCTTAGCTCTCTAAAAGCTCTCTGTGTTTCTGTCTCTGTCCCTCTGTTTTTCTGTCTCTGTCTCTATTTCTGTCTTTGTCTCTCTAACTAATAAGGAAACTAGCAAATTCTGTGGCACTGAATCTGGGATCCAGGCCTGGGTACAGGAGTCCTTCAAAGGGGTGGTGGGATTCTTCACTGCTGTCCGTAAGTAAAAAATAGAAGGGAGAAGGAAAATGGATACCCTGATGTATAATGTTGAATGCCAGCATAGCATCCAGGCACACTAAACTGTATTAACCATGGGACTCCATTAGGCTATAGAAATCAATTTCATCTTTCAGCATATGTATAAATATCATTAAATTTTCTGTTAACCTATGCCCAAAACTTAAAAGGAAATTTTTAAAGTAAATCATAATTTAAAACATCAACAGTGGAAATAATAATAGTAACAATAATACTGATACTCTTGTGGCACTGGGAAAAAGTTGAGGTATACTGGATCATATAAGGGTGTTAATTTACCTCAGTAAGATCATAGTTTCTCTTTGGGTGGAGACTACACTCAATGAGTAAATGTCATAGAATCTTTATGAGCAGTCAATGGGTAGGTGATGATTTCATGTGTTTATGGGCCCAAATAAATATCAGAGAAAAATACAATGGCTAACGGTGTTTTAACTTTTTTTGAACCCATCCATTTTGTCTACTTGTTCTTTAAATGAATGCATAAACAACCCAGTTGACATGTATTTCAGCTTTGAACTTAGTCCTCCCACTGCCCACACAGAACATGGCAGGAGGTCAACACAGACCTCTCCCCGACAAGACACAAGATGTGAAGCGTGGTGGGGTGGACACATTCCTCCTGGTGGTCACACGGATGGTGGGAGGTTGTGCTTAGCATCCCGCCCGACCACAGCTATGACCACATTCTGATGTCTCTATAGGTAGTAAATCTTCACTTCCTTGTCCCTTTTTTTCTACTGGTAAACTTTCCCATTCATTCACTAATTCAAACCTCTCTTCCCTATCTGCAAAGAAGCTTCTGCATTTTGATTTCCAGAAGATTCTACAATATGAAATGAAGTCAGTGGTCCTGCCGGGCTAAAGCCTAGTCTTCCAAGGCCTGGAAATGTCCGAGGGACTTAAAAGACCCTACCCACCATAAAAGACTTTAAAGCATGCCCCATTCCCTGGCTTATCTCCAACTCCAAGCTCCAGAGGGAAAGGGCCTCTTACTGCTTCATCAAAGACAATGTGGAAAGGAAAAGCAGTACAGAATGTCTTTGCTTCCATCCAGAGTCTCTCGGGGTAAATGGGCTTGAAGACATCGTCGAAGTGCCCTGGACACAGAAAAAGAGCCCTAATGAGGGGCGGCCCCTGCTGCGGCCCTCGTGCGGAGCCACGCTTGGGACAGCGATAGAATCTTAAGTGCTTCACAGCAAAGTGTGATTCCCCGCTCTTTAGCTCGGGCTCCCTCCGCGTCTCCAGATGGCCATGGCAATTCTTCTTCCAAATTAAAACAAACAGAAAACTTGCTACCAGGTTGAGAAGCCCTCCTGCCCCCTGCCAAGTTTCTGCCCGCCGCTGAAGTCTTTCTGGGCCAATTGAGTACGTCTCTCCATGAAAACAGAGTCTGCATTGAAACGGTGACAGCCAGACAATGGACCAGCAGAGCAGAGCGTGTGCGCTGGGCCCAGCATCAGGGACATTTGCCATGGATCTTTTTAGACTGACAGTTTTGGGTGGCACATGAAAATTTAACCAACAGTCCTATTTGGCAGGGGGTAGAGATTCAAAATGGGGCCTTTTTGATATGAAAATCTGCTAGACAAAGGATGTCAATTGCGTGTTTGACTCGTTTGCCACAGCTTGAAGGACTCAAAGTGCAGCTCTTTGAGCTCTGTGGACCTTCTCCCAGATGCATGTCATCTGTCCCACTGGGCCCACTACAGGAGCATCTAGTCCCTTCTCCCAGTGAATTGGAGTCTTCTTCCCACTCAGGGTTAGATGCTGGTTGTTAGACCAGCACAACGCCCATAGGGGTGACATAGACTGCTTCTTGCCTTCATTTTGCAACTGGAAAGATAAGATGAAGGACCTTGTCCAAGGTCATGTGGCTCCTTGGGGACAGAGCCAGAAATCTACCTTCTCGGCTTTTAATCCACTGTTTTTTGTACTACTGGACAACCATGGCTCTTATCTATGGCTTTCTAATCCAGAAATGCTGCCCAGTTGAGAAGGGTTGGATCCAGAAGACAAGCTACCGGAAATTCCTGGTCCTTCATAATACATGGGTATCCATCGTCCTTGTCTTCCTTAGTCACCAGGTGGAACTGATTCCAGTCCTCCCTCTGGTGGCTTTCTCTGATTACAGAGAGAGTGTTACTCACACAAACAGAAGAGTCCACAGAATGAGAGTTAGAACCTGACATTTTAAAGTTTCAAACCAGGAATACCAAACTCAAGCTCTGAAGAAAGCAAGGACATCAGGATCCTTGTGAGCTTTGCTCGTTTGGTGTCCTGGGGCTACCTCCCCTTGCAACCAGGCAGTCTTTCTGATCTAAGAGACCAGGACCATAGCCAACCTACCTTTTTCAAACATGACTGCACTCCTCACACCATCCCAGTGAGATTTCTTGCCAGGACAAACAGAGACCCTCAAGTACTTCTCCTTCATCCTGAGGAAAGCTGTCTCGAGAGCCTGCAAACAGCAGGGAGAGAAACAAGGGTACCTGGTCAACTTTGTCTGCTATAATTGGGCCATTTTTCCATGTGGAGCAGTCTCTGTGACCAGAGATACCAAGAGTTTGGAGCTCCCAAGACTTTTTATCTGATTCATTCTCATGCTATTTCTCTACCAAAGGAGCAAGAACATTTTATAAAATCTCAAGAAGGGTGTAGGGCAGTGAGGTGAACCTGGTAGAGCTTTCAATAATAGCAAACAGCCTGCTGCAATACGAGTGCCACAGGTTCACCACCACTGGTCTATGGTGAGATCTGGCAGCAAAGTCACACACAAACATCTTCTCTCACTGTGGCTGAAGACCCTGCACTCCAGGAGTCACGGGCCTGTCTGGGTATTTTACAGGCTACACGGCACAGAGAGCTGTTCCCTGACACGCCTGGCATCTAAACCAGGGCTAAGGCCTGCAGCCACCCTGTGACTTTGCCAGTGAGGTGGCCAAGCACAGGATCTTGAGTGGACTCCAGACCTGTGAGTAGCTCCAGCTGCAAAGTGAGCACCGGGGACCCAACAGGCCAATTTATTTCAGGGGTACTATGAAATAAGGCACCGGGTCCAAGCGTCAAACACTTTATACTAGTAATTTTATAAGTGAATATTTTCCGGGCTAAGGTGTTAGCCCACACTCACTAGAGTGTGACCAGTGAAAATCAACTCAGTAGTTCTGAAGGAGGAATGGCTTTGCCCCCTACCTGGGACATTGGTGATTCCAGGAAATATTTTTGGTTGCCACCAATGAGGAGGCAGGCTTCTGCTAGAATCCGGAGACCTAGAATACTGCTAAACTCCTAAACTCCTTATAATCCAAAGGACAGCCCATCACAACAAAGAATTATCTCGTCCAAAATGTCAGTAATGACAAGATTAAGAAAGTCTGCCTTAATTCTACTATTAGAAGGTTCTAGCTGATTGTGTTGTTTGCACAGATTGTCCCAAGACTGGTAGCTCTGCCTGGTGGAACTGCGCTTTCTGAAGACATAGCAAACCCAGTACCTTGTGGTCTTTCTGGATGTTCTCACTATCTCGTAACCCGACTGGATTTGCACTTCTCATGTGCCCACGAGTCTTTTGTACAACCAGAAACACAACATGCTCTCTTTTCCCTGTCTTCTCCGCCTCTTCATTTACATCAAGGATATCCATGGTTACATCCATGTCGAAGAAGTCATTGGCCACAGCCTCAATGATACCTGCAGCAGAAGGACACCTATTGTTAAGGGACAGCAGAAGGCCGTGTGCCAGGAGAATCATAAAAGGTCAATTTAATACTTCTGATAGACCTTCCAGGGTTCCAGGGTTCTCCAAGCTCAGACCCTGCCTCAAAACAGGCAGCGTATGACAGATTAATAAAGTAAAAATATGACAGAATACGGCAGAGTGAGGTGAGAGAGTCTGGCTGGCCTTGCTAGGCCCTGCCCCCACCGCCCGCCCCAGGTGGCTACAGCCGGGGCACAGAGCCAGCCCGTGCACCGGCAGGGTCTGGATCCATCAAAATATGTGAATAAGGTTGGGGTCTCAACACGGGTGACACTGTCTTCTGCTCTTCCCCCAGCCTCTCTCTTTTTTTTTGCTTGTCTGTATGTTTGTGTATTCTCTTCTTCTTTCTCCTGCCATTGTCCCTCTTTTAGCCTTTTCTTTGTTACTCTCTTTTCCCTTCCCCTCTCCGAAACCACCATTACCAAGTAGAGCCAACCTTGACCTTATCATTGAAGATAACCCTGGAGGCATAAAGGTCATAAAAGCCAAGAAATACGTATGT